>CAMZMU010000081.1:20541862-20764831 GCA_947311845.1 Poa pratensis | reverse complement strand
GGCTCGATGAAACGGAATGGGGTAAAGCCCGACATGGCTCCTACCGTGAAGAAGAACCTTCCTCGTGGCCTTGTCCTTTACACGAAAGAAGTGACGGTGAAACTCCACAAAGACGTCATTATCAGAGACAAGGCGATAAACAGAGAGGAGATTTTTGCTAATGCGTGGAACATGAAGAATATTTTTCAGCTGAAGAGAAGAACCGGCTAAAGACGAATGACCAATATGCGAAATTGACAAACCTGCACCATTGGATACTTGCACTTGGTCCTTCCATCCGTAGCGGTCGTGAACGTGGAGGCGTTCGAGGTGGCTGGTGAGATGATCCATGGCTCCAGTGTCCATGAGCCATGGAGGGTTGTCGTTGGAGCTGGTCGAGGTTGAAGCCGCGTTGCCGGAGCGCTGGATCACGAACTCGGGGTTGTAGCGGTTGCGGCAGTCCCCGGCTCCGTGCCCCAGATGGTGCAAATCTGGCAGCGTGGGCGCTGCCGGTTGCGGCCATTGCGGCCACGTCCTCCGCCGTTGTTCTGGCGGCGATCGCCTCCACCGTAATTATCGGCAGGGCGGCCCTGGCCTTTGCGGGTTGCCAGCATATGGGCGTCCACCGCCGCCACCTTGGCCGGCGGGGTTGCTGCTGTAGGGACGCGGCTGGCCGTTGTTGGAGTAGGGACGGGGGCCGCGACACGGAGTTTGCCGAGGACGCCTAGTCATCAGCTTGAGCCTCCGCCTTCTGCGCATTGAGCATGGACTCGAAACTGGGCACACGAGAGTAGAAGTCAGAGAGAGAGACCTCGGTGTTGTCGCGGATCATGGACGCAGCTAGCGGGTTGAAGTCAGGGCCGAGCCCTGTGAGCATGTAGTCGACGATGACGTCGTCGGCAAGGGGCGATCCAGCGGCGGCCATGGTGTCCGCAAGGACCCTGACCTTGTTCATGTACTCGCTGGCGGTGGAGTCGAGCTTCTTCAGCCCCTGAATCTCTCGCCGGAGGTGCCGCACGTTGGCACGGCTCTGCGCTCCGAACAAGGAGTGGACGGCCTCCCACACGGCGGCGGCCGTGTCTTGCCGATCAGCTGGCAGGAGATCTCCGAGGCGATGGAGCCAAGGAGGAGGCCGAGGGCGCGCTGATCTTGCGTCCACCAGGTTGCATACCGGGGTTCGCGACGGTGGTGGTCGCGTCGCCCGTGCCCTGGGTGATTGTCTTCGTGGGCGCCGCCATGGTGCCGTCGAGGTAGCCGTGAAGCCCTGCCCCGGAGAAGTTTGGCAGGGTGAGGGCGCCCCAGAGCATGAAGTTGCTCCGTCAAGACGGACTACAGGGTTGGGGATGGAGGATGGCGATGGCGCGGCGGCGGTGGCGAACGGAACTGCAGGCCCGATCGGAGCAAGGGACATCACCGATGAGGAGGAGGACATCTCGGCGGCGGCGGAAGGGCTCGCGGCGGCTGCGAGAGGAGAGGCGGCGGAGGGACTTGCACGGCTCTGATACCAACTTAGAAACTAGGTTTAGGGTTTCGTGGGGTCTAGCCTCCACATGATCATGTTATATATATACCAACAGGCAGGTTACAAATACATGTACACAATGTGTACGGTCAGCGTATATACGCTATACAAGACCGGTGTTTAACAGGGTTGGGGTAGATGGAATCCGGTGGCCGACACTGCGCGCTGCCGCGGCAACAACCTGCCTCCGATAACAGTGGCAAAGATCGGCACCTTCCTTCCAGAAGGGTTTAGTGCACGAGCCACAAAGGGATCGATGAACGGTGATCGTCATCTGACGGACGGACGTCGCACGCGCGAAGCCGGAAAAGGTGTTAATCGTACGTTCGTTGAGCAGTGCCCATCGATCGGTGTAGCACGAACGAACGGAAGAAATAAAAACTCGTGTTACTCTTTGAGGATACGGGCATGGAGCATGTGAAAGGAATTGAATAGGGATCGGGTAGGGTAGTTGATAGCCAGCCAGTGGGTGGAGTTCATCTCACGAACAAGAAACGAGCTGCAATGCAAAGGCCAGAAACGCAAGAAGAATACACGCAATCATTAGCTGCACTCTCTCCCCCTCTCAATCAAAAACTAAATACAAAATCATTAGTTCCACCACTTGCATTCCAGTTCTCCAGCTGGGTCATCGGCGCAGCTTTCATCCAGGCTGGGCGCTGCATATTCTGAACCCTTACGGCTTTCCCAAGAGACGTGGCGGCAGCTACCGGCGCTCCGAGAGCCGTCTGATCGCCGAAACGGGCGGCCGATGTTCCTTACGGCGCCATGTGGTTGAGGAAATCCAGCTTGAGGATTTTACCTGAATTTAAGAATCGCTGAGGATGTGTCCAGCTGCAACTAGCTGCTTAGAAAAACCATTTTGCCAGAACATGGTGTTGATCATGGGCAATAACTCTTATGCCGCGACATTTCAGTCTCATCAATCATCATCACCAAGAAAGAAAGCATAATTGAGATGCTGTTGCTGCAATTTTCAGATGGCTGCAGCGGACAGCCTTTAGCAGGTCGATGCCTCCCCCAAGTTTTTCGAATAGTTGAACTTCCCTCGCAAAAGGAGGAAACGAAACAGGTTTTGATAAACGAAATTTCCTATATTCCTGCTGTGCCCTCAAGTCCAAGATTCTCTGGTAGGGTGGGCATAAAAAACGAAGACCGAAAACCGAAACCGAAAAGACCGAGACCGAAACCGAAATGACCGAGACCGAAAAGACCGTTAGAAATTTGGGTAGCAAATTAGAAAAGACCGAAGTTAGATCAGAAATTCGGTTATCACTTATACATAACCCGAATAGACCGAAAGACCGATTTTATTTTATTTTGAGTGAATTACGTACGAAAGCAGCCGAATTTGTGTGCCAGCCCAGCTTATGTGTCATCTAGTATATAGGCCCAACTACTAAACCAACCATACCATCTAGTCTCTAGACTCAACAACTGGGTATCTCTGCCCAGCGTACTGTAGATTCTCCCGTGCATGAGAGACTAGTCGATCGCTTCCCACTTTCCCAGTCCCGGGCACCGATTCCCCTTCTTGCGCCATATATTTTGGTCTATTTGGTCATGACCGAAGACCGGACCGAATAGACCGAAAACCAAAGAACATAAAACCGAAAAGACCGAATTTATTACGGGTATCATTTCTAGATGACCGAAATTGTTAAATACCGAAAAGACCGAACCGAACTAACCGAAAAGACCGAACGCCCACCCCTATTCTCTGGTAACGAAGATTTAAAAGAGTGGCTACCTGCATTTAGTCCTGTATTATGAGTCTGTTGAGAGGTCCCTATCCATACTTGTGCTAATCACTTTTCTCATATAAAAGTTGACCTTAACTAACTAGGATATAATTGCTCCTTTTGCTTTCTTCTAGCTATGTGGTGTGCAATACATCTGTAAAGATTGGTGGATAATGCTCGAATTGATGCTCCTGCTAAGAAACTCTCAGAGGCCTCGGAGCAAAAACTTCCAGAGAACAGGAAACAGATATGCCAGATGCTCAATTATATAATCAGCAATGCAGTAGGCAATTCTAGATGAGAATGTAGGCAAAATATTCGAACAGCAGTAGATTAGGAAATCCTGGATGAACAAGTAGGCAAGGCAATTCTGGATGGGCAAAAGTAGGCAAAATAGAAACATCAGTAGATTAAGCCAATTCTACATGAACTAGGCAAAGTAGAAACGGCAGTATATTAAGCCAATTCTACATGAACAAGCAACAGCAACAACTTAGGCCATTACATATGACATAGTAGGCAAAATAGAAACAGCAACATATTTGACAAGTCTGGATGAACTGAGCAAGCAAACTAGCAGTAGCAATTAACTTGTCCATTCTTGAAAGAATGAAATACTAGCAAGAGATTAGGCTATTCTGAATGCATTGCTGGAGGAAAAAGAGTGACAGATACAAGAGAGTCTTGGCACTGCAACAAGAAAAGGATCCACTCTGTTTTATTGAAATCAATTCAATCAATATTTATACGGGGTTACTGAACAACATGTAAATGAAACAATCCTGATCTAATAGACAAAAAAATTTGAAACCTTTATCTTCCTACTATCCAAGAATTGTACACCACCAATCAAGTAATTTCCAACAGCCCACCTCTGAAGCAAAGCATAATGAATCAATCTGAATCGTATCGCGAATGAACAAGAGTTCGCTTCCCCTATGCACTCTTTCTCTTCCTTTCACAGCCGATGCAATGTACCGCCCTTCCCCTCGCTGTACAGCCGAAGGCGGCAGCCAGCCTGCGGTGGCAGCCATGGTGGCAGTGGCAAGGCAATTGCATCACCACCGTCGAACCCAGGCACCACAAATGAAAAAAGTGTGCAGCGTGCGCCGTATCTGTCTACCAAGAAAACACCGCCGCAGGCAATGCCGATGATGACAATGACGGCGCCGATGCTGACGACGCATCGCCCTGGTCAATGTAGAGGTCGTATGACTTCCAGGTGTGGTCGAGCGGGCAAGGCCTGCCGGCGTCGAGTCGATCCCACGGCTTGCCCTTCCCAGACCAGTGCATGAGGCTGACAGGACCCTTGTGCAGGGGGCGGCAGCTACCGAGAATGTTGTCACCGCCCAAACCGTGCTGGTTCCACCGGTGGTCGACGGCCTCCACCTCGCCGGCGAAGAGGAGCAAGAAAGGGGGCAAGGAGCCCAGCTCGTAGATTCGCTTCTCCTTCTGCAGCTCCATCCACTGCTCGATTCGGTGGCGGTAGTTGCCCGAGCGCCAGCGCCGGAGGTCGATGACCATGACGCCCGTGTTGAAGTAGCAGGGCGCGCGGCGGCGGCCCGCGAAGACGCGGTCCCCGAGGTCCGGGTCGGACCAGAAGGCGTCGGTGAAGTAGCGGGAGAAGTTGGCGTGGCAGTACTCGGGGGCCGCGACGACGGCCGCGGCGGGCAGGCGCGTCTCCCAGAGGCGGCGCACGTCGTCGACGGCGAGCACGTCGGAGTCGAGGTATATCGCGCGCGGCACGCACCTGGGGAGCAGGTCGGCGAGGTAGTTCCGGGCGTAGTTGAGCGGCGCCTCGAGCGCGACGCGCACGGAGGGCGAGATGAGGCCCGTGACGGCGTCGGCGCGGAACGGGTAGATCTCGAAGCGGAGGGAGGGGAAGGAGGCGGCGAGCGCGCTCCGGAGCTCGCCGACCCCCGGGACCGCGGCGTCGGCGGCGAGGAAGTGGAAGAAGAGGGATTCCGGGCAGGAGGCGTGCTTGAGGAGCGAGTAGATGGCGGCCATGGAGCCCCGGAGGTAGTGCGCGTCGAGGGTCATGGCGATGTGGACCAGGCCCGGGTCGCACACCCGGCCCCCGCGACGGGCGCCGGGCAGCCCTCCCCGTTCCGGTACTCGGGCGCCTCCGCGAACCGCGGCAGCGCTGCCGATGCCCCCGACCCCGATGTGGCGGCCAAGAACGCCACCAGGACCCACATCGCCGGTGTGGCGCCGCCCATGGCGCCGGCTAGGGCTCCCCCTTCTCTGTCGCTCGGGCTCGGGGCCGACTCGGGTTGGGTTCTTCTCGGGCTGGGTTGTTGTTGGTTCAAGAGAGAGGAGGAAGTGGTCGGCGTTTGTTCCAACCAATCTTCTTCCGGCCTCGCTCGCTCCGATCGATCCCAAACTCCGATGGTTTTCTCGGGGGAGATATATATGTGGCGTTACCAATTATGCCCGTGTTATATGAGTCCGGTGGGTCCCACCGGGCTTACGCGTTAATCCGCTCCGCCGTCGTCGACTCGGGTTAATTAAGGCCAGCGGATTTTCGTTGTACTCGGAGTAGGAAAGCGAAAATTAGGGCTAAATAAACTGCAAATTTGCGGGAATTCATCGTGCAGACGACTGCCGTGGGTAGTTCGAATTCGAAGGGTAGGCTGCAAACAAGCAGTACAGTACGTAGGCATGTGCGTGCGCCCGTGACGGGGTTAATGTATTCTCCCAATTTGCCAAGTGGGACGCACATTTGGATCTGTGTCATCAATCAAGAATAAAAGTTTGTTTGTGTGTAACGATCGACCGGGAACAGATTAATTAAGCTGTGAAGAGACGGAATTTTATCTCTGCCTAGCTAGTGTGAGATAGCCACATAGGTCTAGGAGTGTTGAGTTCGGTGGTGTCTTCTTTGCTGTCTCTCGGCTGTATTCCGGCTCTTGTACTTTACCTAGGAGTAAGGTACACGATTACGTACTCTCGAAAGAAAGAAAAAGAGACGAAATTGCATTCCCTGTACCTCTGATCGATTCGCAAAAAGAAAAGAAAGAGTGTGTAGGCAAGAGCAGCAATTCAATTTATAATTGTTTTGAGTGCACGGGTTGCTTGAACGAGAATTACCTAATGGCTCAATCAGTTTCTTAACCAGAGATTCGTGCAATTACACAATGGTTGCAACTAAATTTTCTAGTCGCCCCATGGTTGCAACCGAAGATTTTTCAGTAACATTCTGGTTGTCACGAAAAAAATCTTTTCAAATGTGGGTGACGTCATTCGAAGGGGGATTAAGGTAATTATCATTCGAATGAGGGCAAGAAGGGCATTCTTCGCCCGAAATCCATATCGGGTCATGGGTGCAGATCAAAAAACAATTTTCAAAATGTTAAAAAATTCAATAATTTTTTTGGATATATTTCAAGATATTTTATGTTAGCACAAAAGGTTTCGCGGAGAAAAATTCTTTTTGTGACCTGTGCAATAAAGATAAATTCAGATGCTCCAAAAATGACTTTGTACGAGATTTTTTTTTGTCTTTTTTGCACAGGTTACAAAAAATGACTTTTCTCCGTGAAACTTTTTGTGCTAAAACAAAATGTCCTGGTCTATATTCAATTTCTTTTTGTAATTTTTTGACATTTTTAAATATTTTCAAAAATGTTTTACACAACAGATATATCTGCACCCGTGACCCAAAATGTCTTCTTCGTATTATATACTCGTTCTGATCGGAAATGGTGAAGTAAAACTCGGTTAATGTAATATTGCTTTTACATTGTGCCAAGCATTGGCGTGACGGCCCAAAAAGCAAGGGTCGATTTATCCGCCCTTGTGATAGAACGAGCCCATCGAAAATTTTGTACACGAATCTACATGGTTAAACATGAAGAACGTCTTGGAAAGACTGAGCCACGGCCCGGTACCTGAACACACTACGCCCCGGTGTGAAGGATCTTATATAGTACAAAACTACAAATTCAAGAAAATAAATCGGAAAGTGTCTTTGGCTCCCGAGGTCCAGTGCTCTCTCTATTTTAGAATATTCCAAAATTATAATTACATGTTTCAAAAAATTCTAAAACCAGTTCTGGCCATAGGCAATGATATATCCTACAAGTATGGAAAATTGTAAAGCTAATTTTTTTGTACTATGGGCTAAACAAAAATGACAAAAATTGGTAACAAATTAAAGATTTGAAAATATGCATCCTGAGATCCACACTTTTGTAATCTTGTGTAACTCAGAATACAAGTGTTTGAAATTGATATTTTCACACGTTTATGGGATACACCATTAGCTACATTTTGATATTTTCCAATTTTTTCTGAAACTTGTAAATATGATTTTCCATTTTTAAAATAACAGGATCAATGGAACTCGAAAGGTAGAAATCTACACTCTAAATTAACTCCATGTTACCATTAGCTAGGTGATCAAGAAAATACTAACTGACGCAAGTCTATATACATTTCTTTTGCCAGGATAATAACATACTTGATTCACTCACCCTAGCACGCAATGCCCTAAGCGGCTAAGCCCATGACCATTGCTACATCAATAATTTGGCCAAGTCCGGGGTCGAGAATGGAGATACAATACGTAATTACATATCTCTACGTATACAAACAATATTAGCTTTGAACCATAGGATAATACATGACATAAAACAAAATATAGATGATGCTCATAATCATTCCATGTAAATACAAGGTGTTTACCGAGGTGATTAGAAAAATAAATCAAAATTTTCATAGGTATCATTGCATATTTCTATACGAGAGGTTCATATTTAATCATTTCTCCTGTATAAATAAACACTAGTGTTTAATCAAAACCCGGTTTATTTTTTAAGCACCTCTATATTAGTGTATGCCCTCATGTACGACGGGTTCGTATATATATATTCCATCCCCTATTCCCCTGGTGGACATTAAATTACATTGCTTTTTATACTCCTTTTGATTAATAATTGTCTCGCCCCTTTTGATTGTGTAGAACAATGGTGCGCTTCCAACCATCAATACAAACCGTGTTGATCAAATCTAATCTTAGTACTGCTGTAACTTTTCAGCGAAGCGTTCTGCGTTAACTAAGAAAGACCCAGCAAAACCGCGTATTTGAAAATCGTGTTGTACAATCTGATGTGGCCATTAATACTCCGTCGTGTAAATGAGTGGTTAGAGGTTCTCCGCCGGCAATTTCACGTGATTTTCCGTCGAAACGCGACGGGGCTTCGCCGTGTTACGTGTTGCATACAAGGCCCGCTGGCCCAGCGGTCGCTGACTACCTGCGTCGTGGGCCCGGAAACGGCGCACGCTGGTAGGGCCCACTGAACAGTGACCTCTTTCGGCCGTGTACGCCGTACGTACCAGCTGGTGCACTTCGAATAAACGTGGCACCATGTGCTTCGGTCTCAGCCTCCTTTTCCGCGTGCATAATTTATAAGACACTGATTACTGATAGAGAAACTGAAAGCATTGTTTTTGGATAGAGTTTGAAACATTTTTGGAGTAGTTGAAGATTTACCTCAGATTGCTAAGGTTTACCTGAAAGATTTGCTTGCTGTTGATGGGTCGCTGATCACTGATCAGTGATCACAAACCCATGCAAGTTTTCTTTCTGGTGCGATGCATGACACCAGATTGTACTTGCTGCTTGATTACTGTAGCAGCATTGTGATCGGATATAGTTAGACTAACAACCGGTATGATACTTTTTATGCGAGTGACTCTGAAGTTACTCCAACGATCCAACTTGTACAATATAATTTGCATCTCAGCTCCGCTGAGCGAGCAATTTTGTTCCAACAGATCGAAATACATATATCTGTTTGAAATGTGGAGAGCTACAAAAGAAAATTTTAAGAGCCAAAACCATTGGACCGGGTACAGGTAGCTACATGCCTACACCCCGAGTTCACAAATGTTTTTTGGAACTTTAAAATGTCAAATTTCATTTTAATAATCGGGCGGCTCCATTTGGGATTTCTTAATACTGTATTACTTTTTTCTCCGAGGAGAGTGAATAATGTTTTACGGACTATTTTTTCCAAACCTTTGCTCCGCAATTGGAATAATGAAACGTACATGCAATTCAACCCTATATATGTCTTTTGAGAAAACCAGACTCGTATCACCAAAGAAAAGATAATAGTTCGGCACGCTGAACAGTCATATCCAATTGCTACTCCTCAAATATGAACGGAAAGACCGTATAACATGAGATGAAGGGTCATAGGGAACAATAGAATCCAATGATACCAAGGTCCCATTTTTCATTTGTTTTGGCTCTTCCCTCGGAAGTGTGGCTTCGAAGAAAAGACTTCCAACTAAAATGGTCGTAGGTGTACGGTCAGTTGGTCACAACTCGTAGTCTCTCAAATAGTGGCACATATTTGTCAGCTATTTGTGACTCAACTTGTAGCACCATGCTAATAAACGATTAGTTTTACAACAACTATATATATTCGATTAATTCGTAATGGCGCGAGTTCTCGTCCCATTCGAGACAAATCGGCCGGTCAGATGGCCAGATTGATCTTGTCTTTGCTATACACACATGGCGGCTGCTAAGAATTGACACGTTCTGGTTTTCTATTCGAGTTGGTGGAACATACATAGCGGTAGTTAGCTGGCACATGGCTTTAATTAGTTTAGTTTTTGTTCCTTTGCATGTCTAGCGCAAAAAGGATTCTTATATACCATCACAACGAACGTCGGTTCGATGTTTTTTTCTGTTCTTTCGAGGCGGCTCTGCTTCGTGCAATTTAATTTCTAGCGCAAAGTTGGCAAATAATTCGAAAAAGGAACAAATATTTGTGGTCACCGTGGGACTAAATAAAGCGCACTCTAACGAGAATAGTATTCATGTCCAAGAAGAAATACTAGCGAACCAAGCCCTTCCTTTGCCCTTTTCACAAAAAAAAAGAGTACTAAAGGTGGCCGCATGCGTCGTGGCACCTTTGAAAACGTCGCAATCTTTGCCTACGCGTATTTACTTGCAAGCAAGCAAGCACCACCAGTCCACCAGGTACGTAGCAGCAACTGTAGTTTTTTTTTGTGTGTTGCGCGCCCAAAAGTTTTTTTTAGAAATGGGGAGAAGCCCCAGCCTCTGCATCGAGTGATGCATACAACTTTTTATTAAGATTATTCGAGTATCACCCGATTACATCTCAGCGATGAAGTATCGGTTTTTTGTTTTTGTTTTGAGATGAGCAGATCGGTTAAGTAATTAATTACTTGTGGATCAGCTCATATTTCGCCATCTCGAAATGTCGCAGTCTCAGTTCGTGCGTGCGCGCGTGTTGCTGCTGCTGCTGCAACCACCCAGATCGACAAACAAAAACGTCGTCGATCGTGCGCCTCGTTCGCGATCTCGACTGATCAACCTACATGGCTCGATCTACTATAAAACAAGTGCCGGTCCAATTGCTTGGTCGCACGAAAGCAAGCCTGCCTGGTCTGGAGTCTAGAAGAGATCTATTCACGGCGTTCTAAACTGTTTTATCTTTCGAGTAGTGCTTCCATCTGGTGGGCAGCAGCTTTCGACTCTTGCAACTGGGAATCTGGGATGGTCTCCATCACTAATACGGGCGAAGAACACACCAATTGGCCCAGCACATCCATCCTATACAAACTACAGTAGTACTGTACAATGTATCGATCGTTAGCAGCTGATTAATCGCATCATCGAGGTTGAAAAAGGGTACCGATTCCGTAGGCGCCAATTAAACGTCAATCTTGGTGTCTTTGTCCGTCCGGCTTTAACTGGTTTTTCAGTTGCGTTTTGCCACTGCAAGAGCGATGGATGCAGGGAGGAAACCGAGCGAGCGGCTAGCTCCGTGTGGTTTCAGAAACCAGTGTCTGACTTGATTAGCAGGAGCGGATGGTCATGTCGAGAGCCTTAGCGACGAAGCGAAACACGATTAATTACCACTAGTAGAAAAGGAAATGCGAAGGTTAGCCGTGTCGTCTAGGCCGGAGGATTCCGGCGACAGTACGTAGCTGCTGCACGAAACGAAGCTCCTGACGGGAACGTGTTGTCGACAGTCGACAAGGCGTTGGGTGAAGAAACAGTTGGAGAACAATTTGATCGCTTTGTTCTCCCAGTCGCAGTCGAACCGGACACATATTCTAGGAATAGATCCTGCAGAGTTTTACTCGGACTACTAATAAAATTTAACTTTCGAGACGGTGACCCCGCCTCGGCGCACGCACGAATTCTCAACACCTAGCAGGAACACGTCCACATTGTCGAAAGAAGATACTGGAGTACCCAAAAGGGGAATAAAAATGCATGCATATCAGAGTAGAATTAGCACGGAGCCAAAGCCAAAGCCGAATCGGCTTCAGGCAGATAAGGAGTAAAATTAGAAGGTTCCATACTTCGGCGCGTCTTCCAGAAGAAGAAGAAGAAGAGTTCATCGTGGCAACCGCGCGAAGCAATTGACTGTTTCCGGTGTCGGTTCATCAGGATCGTGTTCTCTCTCTTTTTGCGCACGTTGGAATCGCTTTCGATCACTGCAGATAGCGGTAGTTAGCTGGCACATGGCTTTAGTTAGTTTAGTTTTTGTTCATTTGCATGTCTAGCGAAAAAATGATTCTCCTATGCCATCACAACGATCGATGTTTTTTCATTTCTTTCGATGCGGCGCTGCTTCGTGGAATGTAATTTCTAGCGCAAGCTAAGTGCCATGCAAGTTGGCAAATGATTGAAAAGGGAGCAAATATTTGTGGTCGCCGTGGGACTAAATAAAGCGCACTCTAACGAGAATAATATTCATGTCCAAGAAGAAATACCAGCGAGCGAAGGCCTAGCTTTGCCCTTTTCACAAAAAGAATACTAAAGGTGGCCGCATGCGTCGTGGCACCTTTGAAAACGTCGCAATCTTTGCCTACGCGTATTTACCTGCAGGCAAGGAAGCACCACCAGTCCACCACGTACGTAGCAGCAACAGTAGTTTTTGTTGTTGTTGTTGTGTGTGTGCGTATATACAAGTATCGGTTTTTTGTTTTTGTTTTGAGATGAGCAGATCGGTTAATTAATTAATTTACTTGTGTCTTGTATGATCAGCTCATATTTCGCCATCTCCAAATGTCGCAGTCTCAATTCGACAGATCCTTCTTGCCCTCCATTCGTGTGCGCGTGTTGCTACTGCCACCCAGACAAACAAAAACGTCGTCGGTCGTGCGCCTCGTTCGCGATTTGGACGGATCAACCTACATGGCTCATCCTCTACTTATAAAACAACAAATATGGCGGTCCAATTGCTTGGTCGCACGAAAGCAAGCCTGCCTGGTCTGGAGTCTAGAAGAGATCTCTTCACGGCGTTCTAAACTGTTTTATCTTTCGAGTTTCGAGTAGTGCTACCATCTGGTGGGCAGCAGCTTTCGACTCTTGCAACTGGGAATCTGGGATGGTCTCCATCACAAATACGGGCGAAGAACACACCAATTGGACCAGCACATCCATCCTATAGACTATAGGAATATAGGACTACAATACAATGTATCGATCATCAGTAGCTGATTAATTACATCATCGATGTTGAAAAAGGCTACCGATCGATTCCGTAGGCACCAATTAAACGTCAATACGTATGTTTTTGTCCGGCCGGCTTTAACTGGTTTTTCAGTTGCGTTTTGGCACTGCAAGAGCGATGGATGCAGGAAGGAAAGCCCTGAAACCGAGTGAGCGGCTAGCTCCGTGTGGTTTCAGAAACCAGTTGCTGACTTGATTAACAGGAGCGGATGGTCATATCGAGAGCCTTAGCGACGAAGCGAAACACGATAATTACCACTAGTAGAAAAAGCAAATACGAAGGTTAGCCGTGTCGTCTCGGCCGGAGGATTCCGGCGACAGTACGTAGCTGCTGCACGAAACGAAGCTCCTGACGGGAACGTGCTGTCGACTGTCGACAAGGCAAGCGGTGAAGAAACAGTTGGAGAACAAACAATTAGTCGCAGTCGAAGCGGACATATTCTACGAATAGATCCTGTAGAGTTTTACTCGGACTAGTGCTAGCTAATGAAAATTAACTTTCGAGACGCACGAATTCAACACGTAGCAGGAAGATGTCCACACCACAATGCAGGCATAGTAGCAGGGAGCAAAAGCCAAAGCCGAATATAATCGGCTGCAGGCAGATGAGGCGGCGTCTAGCTAGCTCGAAGGTTCGATCCTTCGCGCGCGTCTTCCAGGAGAAGAAAGATAAGAAGAAGAAGAAGAAGAAGAAGAAGAAGTGTTCATCGTGGCAACCGCGCGAAGCAATTGACCGTTTCCAGTGTCGGTTCATGGATCAGGTCTCATTTTGCGCACGTTGGAATCGCTTTCGATCACAGCAGATCGCGTAGAGAGAAGTCCTGATACGTACGTAGGTCAATCGACCACTTGCCTTTTGTTTTGCTGTCCATCAGGAAGCTGTTGCGAAGTTTCCCATCCGTCCGTCGCACCTGAGCACCATCTTGCTCCACGCGCACGTGTCAGGCTGACGCATCGCGCAACACACCAGAGTCCCTCCCGGCGCCGATGCACGTACGTGTAAATGCATGGCGTTTTGGCGGTTGGGAAACGGTAAAAAGTCTCAAGCAAGCGCAGCCCACAGTAAGTACAGCGACGGCCACTCAGTACTCACCGTCGATCGACTCATCGATGTTCACATCACGGTGGTCACGGTCGACCCCTGCGTTGCGATGCTGTCTTGTCTTCCAAGGTTTTCGACCATTCGCTCCCATACACGTCCTTTTTCTTTTCTCCACTTTTTATTTTTCTACTAGAGTGCTTGGTGAGTTCCGAGCCGTTTAACAAACGAAAAAGTAAAAAACAAAATAAAAAATGCTGTGTAGTGGCAACTTGGTGTGCGACTTTGAATGGGTCGGTCCATTCACTTGGCGACGACGAAGACCTTGACGAGATGAAAATCCATTGGCTGGACAGCATTGAACACCAACGTGCAACGGCTACTTTCGATCGATCGATCGACCTCCACGACCGGTGTGGTCAGCTCCGAGAGTGATTCGTAAGTTGGTATATACGTCAGCCCACATGAAGCACGCGTACATCGGCGTGCGTCAATAAGATGAGATACGGATACGGGATACCAAGTACGGTATCGCATGCAGGATGCAGCGAATGTACAGCCGGAGCTACATATCAGAACCATTCGACCGGCAGGAGTAAACCTTGGCAGTACGTGTAGTGTAGCTCCGGCCTTCGGCAACGCAAGTTAGCTCGGAATTGGACGCTTCTTCTTCTTCGCTCGGGGCCGGCGGCCGACGGGGACTCAAGACGAGGAAAAAAGAGCATCAGAGGCTCTTAAAAGAGTTGAGAATGGGCCTCCAACTGCTCCAACAATGGATTGGACCTCAAACTTAACGGCCCGTGCGTCAAATAACACAAAAGGCCTGAAGCATTTCCACATGGCCGCATATGGAGTGGCCCATTAATTGGATTTTCCTTTTTTCAAATCTCTAAAATCCCATGTTAAAATTGTTTTTGTTTACAAGTCGAGAGCAAAAAATCGTAGAGTTTGAAGATAATTGTTTTTCTTACAGCTCAGAATAAATATTCACAACGATAGAAAATGCTCATATGGAAAAAAATGTTCAAGGTTAAAAAAAGTTCACGTTAATTATGGAGAAGTTAACGTTAATTATGAATTTACTTGATTGATCAGCTCATATTTCGCCATCTTGAAATGTCGATGTCTCAATTCTACAGATCCGTGCGTGTGTGCGTGTTGCTTTTTTTTTTTTGCGAAACACAGTACAACGCAAGCGCTCATATACACGCGCACACACTCACCCCTATGAACGCACGCACGCACACCCTACCCCTATGAGCACCTCCGAGAGACTGAGTCGGCGGGTCGAGTCTTGAGATTGACGAAGTCACCACGGGCGCCTCGCTGTCGACGGGAACGTCGCCTCCCACTGAAGAATATTCCGCCTTAAATGAGAAACACCAGCGTCAAACCTGGGGTTTGAACTCTGGTGGGCTAGGGGTACAACCACCCAACTAACCATCTTGCCACAGGCAAGTTCTCGTGTGTGCGTGTTGCTGCTCCCACCCAGACAGACAAAGCGTCATCGATCGATCGTCGGTCGTGCGCCTCGTTCGCGATTTGGACGGATCAACCTACATGGCTCGATCTACCATAAATCAAATGCCGCGCGGTCCAATTGCTTGGTCGCACGAAGCAAGCCTGCACGGCGTTCTAAACTGTTTTATTTTGGGCAACTCCCTGACTTTCGATCCAGTAGTGCTTCCATCTGGTGGGCAGCAGCCTTCGAGATGTGCCTAGTGTATTCTAGTGACCTCTTGGAACTGGGAATCTGGGATGGTCTCCATCGCGTATACGGGCGAAGAACACGTACACCAATTGGACCAGTACAATTATCGATCATCAGCAGCTGATTAATTACATCATCGAGGTTGAAAAAGGGTACCGATTCCCAAGGCACCAATTAAACGTCAATATGGATGTCTTTGTCCGGCCGAGTTTAACTGGTTTTTCAGTTGCGTTTCGCCACTGCAAGAGCGACGATCGTTGCTCCCTGAAACCGAGCGCGCGGCTAGCTCCGTGTGGTTTCAGGAACCAGTTTTGCAGATGACTTCATAAACAGGAGCGTATGGTCCTATCGAGAGCCTTGGCGACGAAGCGAAACACGATTACCGCTTGTACAAAAGCAAACACGAAGGTAATCCGTGTCGTCTCGGCAAGAGGATTCCGGTTCCGGGGCCGACAGTACGTAGCTGCACGAAACGAAGTTCCTGACGGGAACATGTAGTCGACCGTAGACATATCCAGGCTAGCTATATACTCCCTCCATTTTTTAATACTCACAAATGTATGTAGACACATTTTTATGTGCATGTTCACTAACTTTAGTGTGTATATAGACAACATGTGTATCACCTAAAACATCTTATATTAAAAAAACGGAGGAAGTATATATACTTATTCGATTTGTTCTCGCAGTCGGCGTCGAACCGGACATATTCTACGAATAGATCTTTTACTCGAACTATACTAGAGTAGTATATACAGTATAAAATTTAACTTTCGAGACGGTGACTCCGCCTCTCCGCACGCACGAATTCAACACGTAGCGGGAACACGTCCACGTTGATCGAAAGAAAATACAACCCAAATAAAGGGGAATAAAAATGCAGGCATATTTATGATCCGAGTAGTAGCACGGAGACGGAGCAAAAGCCAAAGCCGAATCGGCTGCACAGGCAGATGAGGCGGCGCCTAGCTCGAAGGTTCGATACTTTCGCGCGCGCGCGTCTTCCAGGAGAAGAAAGAGAAGAAGAGTGGATGGGGCTCGCGCCAAGCAATTGACCGCTAGCTTCCGGTGTTGCGCACGTTGGAATCGCTTTCGATCGCGTGGGAGGCTTGCTAGAGACAAGTCCTGCCTGCGTAGGTCAATCGACCACTTGCCTTTTGTTTTTGGCCGTCCATCATTCAGGCAGCTGTTGCGAAGTTTCCAACGCTCCGTCGTCCCTGGGCAGCCATTAATCGCCCTAAGCTTGCTTCCACACACACGCACGATCGAGCACGTGTCACACGCTGACGTACTCCGCAGACCACCGGAGTCCGGCGGTGATGTACGTAGGTACGTAAATGCATGGCGTTTTGGCGGTTGGGAAACGGTGGTAAAAAGTCTCGGCCAGCCGTGCGCGCGGTCAAGCAAGCAAGCGGAACCCAGTAAGTACAGCGACGGCCACTCACCGTCGATCGACGTTCACATCACGGCGGTCATTTTCCCGCTGGCTTGTGCGCCTCACACTTTGACGCCACGTCGGCTGCCCCGATCGAGAGCGACGCCTGCGTTGCGATGCTGACCATTTGCTCGTGTACACATACGTACGTCGCGTCCTTTTTCTTTTCTCCGGCCCCTTTGTTTTTCTACTGCTACTTGTTGATCTCTCTAGTGACGATAAAAAAAAAACTGTCTAGTGGCAACTTGACTTTGAATGGGTCGGTCCATTCAGTTTGCGACCAGATGAAGGCGAGCGATTGGCTCGACAGCGTTGCCTTGCCTTGCCTTCCCACCAACGTGCAACGGCTACTTCCGATCGATCGACCTCCACGGCCGGGCGTGCCTAGTCGTGTGGTCACTCCGTCACTGGTCAGCCGCGAGAATGATTTGTACTACGTCAGTCGACATGTACTCCGTATATACACCATTACACCAAGTACAGTAGATGAGATGATATGAGATACGGATACCAAGTAAGTACGGTTTGGCATGCAGCTTTTGCAGGGTAGCAGCACGCGTGCCGGGTTGAGGATAGCGTCGCCCCGCCTTGCATGTCCACGACCGGAAAACGGTAGAATATTCGATCGGCAGGAGAAAACCATGCAGTTGCCGTACGTGTAGCTCCGGCGCCCTTCGGCCACGAAGGTTTGCTTACCACCGCAAACCACGGCTTGAAAGGTCGGAGTTAGACGCTTCTTCGGCCGGAGGTACCTGTCATGGCCGACGGCTGACGGGGACACAAGATAAGGAAAAAAGAGCATGAGAGGCAACCGAGTTTTGTTTTTTTTGAGCTGGGTTGGGCCTCGAACTGGACCTATAACTGGCTGCCGCTTATTGGCAAAACATGACGGCCCTTGCGTCAAGTAGCGCCGAAACGCACGAAGCATTTCTTTATAGCCGCATCTAGTTGTCACGGCCCAGCCCATGCCCGTGGCCCAAGAGAGGCTTGGTGAAGCCCGCTGAGCTGCTACCACAGCTGCCCTGTAATGCGGAAGGAGAAGACAAAAAGAGCATCGATGATCAGTTCACGCAATGCGTGTGTATCCTTCCTCCCTCTCCTCTGCTTCTTCCTCCCTAAAACTCTAGACTCTCTTGTATCAGATCCTCGAATCTGAGTGCGTCCGATGAATTCTATCTATTTGGTGTGCTGCCATTAGAATGATCGTTACAATTGGTATCAGTAGCCGTTCGAGCCGAGGGAAATCCACACAAAAAAAATTCCGTTCGATCTAGTGAGATCCAAAGGAGATTTGAGGGATTTGGCGGCGAATCGGGTTCAGCGACGTTTGGGTTTGGTTCTCCTGTAAAATCCCTGAACGGCGTTGGTTCTCGCGGAGTCGGTGTGCAGCTACGAAATCTCGAGCAGTGCGGTGGTGGTGATTCAGGCGGCGGAGCAAAATTCGGCCACGGATCGGTTGTAATCGAAGGTTGCTGCGCCAACCCTAGGCCAGTGGTAAAATTCCTGTTGATTGACTGATTCTGTGTGGTTCAGGCGGCGATTCGGTCGATTGCAAAGGAACACTGATAGTTAGTACTCTTTGAGGAACGCGGTCGCTAGTACTTGTCGATCCGGCGGCGGTAGACCTTGGTGGAGTCCACGACGGCGCGTCCACCAAACTTGACGGTGAGGATGGGAGCTGCAGAGCAAGGAATTGCGGCTAATTCGGTGGCGGTGAAGGACATCAAAGCGCAATTGAATCATCTGGTGTTGGGGTTGTCCAAGGCGGCGGAGACAGCAGAAAAGAACTCCAGTTCCTGCCAGGCGCTCTCTGTCACGACAGAGCAACTTTTGAAGAATCATGAGGTGGTGCTCAACAAGGTTTCCTCCATTGAAACTAATGTTGAGGGATTGATCACTCGGGTGCAGTCTCTCGAAGGCACCATTTCGACAGTGTTGAATCCAACCCCTGGCCAAAATGGGCACCGTGAAGAACTTATGAACCAGGGCACGGTTACACCTCGTGCTCTCGACAATGGTGCGTCCTATACTCCTAGACATCAATTTGAGTCGGGCAATTCGCATGATCATGTTCATAGGAATGATAGATACAATAGAGATACTCACAGTAGAGAATTTCGCATGCCTAAAACTAATTTTCATGAGTTTGATGGTACCCATCCCAAGCTCTGGAAGGACAAGGCTGAAAAGTACTTTATCCTGTTTCATGTTCCTGAAGAATATAAAGTAGATTACTCCACACTACACTTTACTGGTTCTGCAGCATTGTGGTTGCAAACCTATGAGGCACAACACGATATAGAGAGTTGGGCACAGTTAATAGTTGTTGTGTGCCAGAAATTTGCAAAGGACTTATAGTATACTGATATGAGTAAGGCCTTAGAGATTAGACAGACTGGAGATGTAGAAAGTTACTACAGAGAGTTTGAGCATCTTATGCATCAGTTACTTGCTCACAATAGTGTTTTAGATGATACCTTTTTTGTTGCTAAGTTTGTAAAAGGGTTGCGCAAAGACATTAGATCTGCAATAGTTTTACACAAACCAAGAACGGTTGATGCTGCGATATCCTTGGCTCTTTTACAGGAAGCACAACAACGAGATTACAAGAAGTACACATATGAGCCTAAACACTGGCATAACAGGGCTGGCCCTGGCAAATTGGGAATTCATCCAGCTGAAGCAGTGGTCGAGAAGGAGAAGCAAGTTGTCCAGGCTGTGCAAACCAAAATTGATACTCTCAGAGCTCAGCGCCGTGCTCGTGGTGAATGTTTCAAGTGTGGTGGCAAGTTTGGCCCTACTCATAAATGCCCCAATCAAGTTCAACTCTCAGTGATTGATGAAATCTGTGCGGCATTGGACTTGACAAGTGATAGCAGTGGCAGTGATGCAGATCACTCGGACTGTGAGGACAGTGAGTCTGATAAGGAGGTGCCAAAAGAAAAAGGACAGGCAATGAGTTTATCTGTGGCAGCAGCTGAAGGTACAGTAAGCAAGAAAACAATGCGCTTATTGGGTCACATTGGTAAAACACAAGTGCTTATCTTGATTGATTCAGGCAGTTCTGGTAATTTCATAAATAGCTCATTGGTGAACAAATTGGCATTACCAGTTCAACAATTGAACCCTGTACAAGTCACAATTGCCAATGGTGCAAAAATGTGCAGCACTGAAGGCATTTCAAAATTGGTCTGGGGAATGCAAGACTCCAAGTTCTCTGCACCTGTCCGAATGCTACCTATCAAATGCTATGATATCATCTTGGGCATGGAATGGTTAGAGACTTGCAATGGTGGTAAGATGTTTGTCGACTGGAAGCGTAAAAAGATGAGGTTTATGCATGAAGGAAGGAGGATTATCTTGAGAGGAATCAATTCCAATAATTCACACTGTCCAAACATTTCTGTAGCCGAGATCCATCAGTTGATTGAGGAAGATGCAGTTGCTCAGATAATTGAGTTAGAAGTAACTGAGGAAACTGCTGTGGGTGTGATGGCCCTTGACGTAGTTACCTGCGTCAAAAGAAAATGGGTTAGGTTGAGACTCCAAGTACAGAGTGTATAGTATAGGAAAGACAGTTTTCCCCACGAGGGGTGACTCGAGGGTTTAATATCGAACTCTCGGGGAACCAGTAATGTAGGTTTTATCTTCTTATCCTTCTCTTGAGAACCTGCAAAACAAAGTAAATGTTCTGTGCCCTCAACCTCACCAAGTGGTTGTCAAGCACAAGGTGTGAGAATGATATGATAAAGGTAAATGCAAAACAGTAAATAAATATGCAATGATGGTAAATAAATATGCAAGGATGGTGGAAACAATGATAAATGATATTTTTGGGTTTTATAATGTGAATGCAAGATGTAAAAGTGTTTTTGTATTTTCGGATTTAATAATGGCAGAAAATGTAAAGTGGATAAAAGTTGTTGGAAAGGTGTTTCTTATGATTAAAAATGGACCGGGGTTCATGGTTTCACAAATGTACTCTCTCTTTAGTAAAGTGGTAGATAATGGAACACTAGAATTAACATATGAGATTGCAACAACAAGGTTTGACAAGTTACTAATTATATGGGCATCACGTCCTAACATAGAGATCTTTTGTTTATTAATCTCTCTTATACTCCACCAAGATGGGAATTAAATCTAGTCATCTTAGTATTAAGATAAATCAGAGCATAGCAATAAGTTCAATGACATGAAGTTAAAATAAGAACATGCTAGATCTAGTCATGGAGTAGTGGCAATGGTCACAACCACACCTCCGGTAGCAAGGTAGTTTTCTTTATCCCTAGTGAGACAACAAAGTAAGGTAAAACCCAAGTGGATCGCGAAACAACTGTCACATTCACCGCACTAGCCACCCCCCGTTACTCCAACTAATGCACACGTTCCCCCTCACACGCTCTCATACACAAGTTTGATCAGAACAAGTAAACAAGAACGGGGTACATAATATGAATCTACTTTCATAACTGAAACAAAACTATTGCAATCTCAAACATATATTAACTCATAAAAAGATCCACCACAAAGATATTACATAGATGACCGTAATCATGTTCAGCAGCTCATACGGTACTAATTAGTGAAACTCAAAGAGAGGAGAGATACATAAGTTACTTCCACAAACCCATAGTCCAGGGGTGGACTACTCCCTCTTCATCATGGAGACGGTGGAGAAGTCGTTGGAGGAGATGGAGACCACACCGGCAGCGCCCCGCCGGAGTTTCCCCCCTCCAATCTGCAACTCCAGGTCTCTGTTTCGTGGTTTCTGTGTTTCTGCGGCGCTCCTTTCCGAAGTGCGTCGGGGACTATTTTTAGAGTCGCTTTTAGGTCAAGACGGAGGCTCGGGAAAAAAGATCGACGGCAACGGAGCCACGAGGCCCCAGATGATGGGTCCCACGCGGCCAAGGAATCTGGTCGCGTGGGCCCACTCATCTTGGCCCTCGGGCCTCCGTTTGTTCGCTTTCTTCGTTCCCACGCTTTGTTCCTTCGAAAAACTGATGCTCATAAATTTCCAGGTCATTTGGACGTCGTGTGGGTCCCTGAAACATCAAAATATAGAAAATAGGGTTTTCTGCCTGTGCAGGGTTAATTCCAGAAAAATAGGGAAACAATGAAATATTCCCAAAATCAATATAAAACAATGATATAACCCTTATATGATGCAAATATGATTGAAATATCAGTAATATAATGCAAAGTTCATGTATGCATTTTACATGCATCAGGGTGTCACAATACCTGTAGCAATTCAGGAAGTGATTGGTCAACATCAAACAGTGTTTGAGGAACCTGTAGGACTTCCACCAAAGAGACCATTTGATCATCAAATTCCATTGATACCCGGTGCAGTTCCTGTACAAAAGAAGCCCTACCGTTATGCTCCGACTCAGAAAGATGAGTTAGAACAACAGATTGCTGACATGCTTCAGAAAGGTGTCATCCAACCGAGTTGCAGTCCTTATGCATCTCCTGTTATTTTGGTGAAGAAGAAAGATGGTGGATGGCGTATGTGTGTCGATTACAGATACTTGAATGCATTGACAGTGAAGAATAAATATCCTTTACCAGTGATTGATGAATTATTGGATGAGCTATCTGGATCAGCATTCTTTACTAAACTGGATTTACGTAGTGGCTACCATCAAATCCGACTAGCAGAAGGAGAAGAGTTTAAAACTACCTTCAAAACACACCATGGCCATTGGGAGTTCAAGGTTATGCCCTTTGGCTTAACAAATGCTCCGGCGATATTTCAATCTGCCATGAATGTTGTCTTTGCTCCATTATTGCGAAAAGGTGTTCTCATCTTTATGGACGATATTTTACTGTATTCACCAACCATGTCTGAACATATAGAGTTGTTGAAACAAGTCTTCCAGATATTGCATAGCAACAAGTTCCTTGTCAAACAATCCAAATGCACCTTTTCACAGTCCAGTTTGGAGTATTTAGGGCATATTATAAGTGCTCGGGGAGTTGCCACTGATCCTAATAAAATCAAAGCAATCCAAGCATGGCCGGCGCCAATGTCACTCAAGGAGTTGAGAATTTTTCTGGGAGCAGCTGGGTATTACAGGAAGTTTATTGAGTACTATGGCATCATTAGTCGTCCACTGACTGAGCTACTGAAGAAGAATGTGCAGTTCATCTGGTCTTCAGTCGCAGAACAAGCCTTTCAAACCCTCAAGCGAGCCTTGGTAAATGCTCCTGTGCTGGCACTACCTAATTTTCAGGTTCCGTTTGACATCCATATAGATGCATCGGGTGTAGGCATTGGTGCAGTGTTATCCCAGAAGGGTCATCCAATTGCTTATTTAAGCAAATCCTTAAGTGCCCGAGCTCAAGCTTTATCAACTTATGAAAAAGAATGCATGTCACTCATTATGGCAGTGGAGAAGTGGAAACGGTATTTGCATCATCAGCAGTTTACGATCTATACAGATCACAAGAGTCTAGTTCATTTGGAGTCTCAACAATTGACAAACTCAATGCAGCACAAGATGTTTTGTAAACTGTTGGGCCTGACTTATCAAGTTAAGTATTACCAAGGCAAGGCAAATACAGCAGCTGATGCATTATCTCGATGCCAGACCACAGATGAATTGGTAGCTATTTCAGTGACCAAACCCAAGTGGCTTGAAATTGTGGTGGAAAGTTATGTAAATGATCAACGGGCCAAAGAGTTATTGGCACAATTAAGTGTCTCAAGTCCAGATGCTCAGGGCTACTCCTTGCAAGATGGTGTGATTAAATATCATGGGCGAATTTGTTTGGGACAGCAAACAGAAGCTAAGAAAGCTATTCTTCTGGCTCTGCATGATAGTGGTATTGGAGGACATAGTGGTTTCACAGCTACATATCACAAGATCAAGGATTTATTTGCTTGGCCGAATATGAAACAGGATGTGAAAACCTATGTGGCTCATTGTGAAGTATGTCAGCAAGCTAAGCCAGAGCATGTGGGTCTTCCAGGTAAACTTCAACCCTTACCAATTCCAACTAAAGCATAGGAGATTGTCAGTCTAGACTTTGTGGAAGGATTGCCCAAATCTGGGAGGTGTGATACCATTCTTGTTATTATTGACAAATATACAAAATATGGGCATTTCATTCCCTTGGCACACCCTTACACAGCCTTATCTGTTGCACAACTATATGTGGATAATGTGTACAAGCTACATGGGTTGCCTACAGTGTTGATTTCTGATCGTGACAAAGTATTCACTAGTACCTTGTGGCAGCAACTTTTCAAACTGACAGATACAACATTGAACATGAGTTCCAGCTATCATCCGCAGACGGATGGCCAGACAGAGAGACTAAACCAGTGTATGGAGACATATCTGAGGTGTATGACATAAGCCTGTCAGACTAAATGGTCAAAATGGCTGCCTCTGGCGTAATTTTGGTACAACACTACATTCCATTCTGCATTGGGGAAATCACCGTTTGAAGTTTTGTATGGATACAAGCCAAAGCATTTTGGGATTCAAGATGCCAAGGAAGATACAGTACCAGATCTTGCTACATGGCTCAAGGAGAGGGATGATATGCAGAGACTCATCCAACAAAATCTGTTGCGAGCACAACAACGAATGAAGAGTCAAGCCGATAAGAAAAGGGTGGAAAGAACCTTTGAGGTGGGGGATTCAGTGTATTTGAAATTGCAACCTTATGTTCAGACTTCAATTGCTCGCCGTTTAAATCTGAAGCTGAGCTACAAATTCTTTGGTCCCTACATTGTCCTCAAGCGAGTGTGTCGGGGGGCTGCCCCGGGTAGGGCAAAGATGATGTGTTATGAGCAGTTAAGGTCTAACCGGATCAAGGAAAGAAGAGCCGGCTAAGTTATCCGGGTCGGATCTCAAGGCGATTCGGTCAGTCCTACTTCAAGCCAGTGAAAGAAAAGACCAAAGGGGATCCGGTGAGGTTTAACCGGATCCAGGAAAGAAGAGCCGGCTAAGTTATCCGGGTCGGTCAGGAAGGACCCGGGTAGGGCAACTCGGATGATGCACAGGGGCCAAGTAATGTCAGTAAAAGTCACGGGCACTGTAAGGTTACTGACCGGGGCTCAGAAGACAGCAAGGTGCTGCCACAGGTTTTCCGGGTCACAAGCCCCTAGGCGCTGACTCGGCCTATTCGGGAAAGGGGCAGTGGCTAGGCTACTGTGGTCTACACTGCCTTAAGCTCAAAGAGGAAAGATAAGCCTGTGGTGAACAGAGGGTGAGCTGGGCTGAGTGACAGTGGCCAGTGTTTGTCCTGTTCTCCTTGTCCATGCCATTGTCCTCTGCGGCCAGGGGCAAAAGGGTAATTCGGTTACTGTATATAGGCAACACCACCTCCTTCTGTGGGGAGGATCGACCATTGTGAGCATCATTTCCCCCCCAAGCTTCATCTTCTACCTAGAGCCCGTTCCTTTGTTCATCATACAGCTCAAGGAGCGCTCTGTACTTGTAAACACTTGAGATATAAGAGAGTAGGCTAGAGCTGCAGTAGGGGTGTTACCTCCACAAGAGGGCCCCGAAGCAGGGTACATCGTGGTGTTCTTCGCTGTTCTTGGTTTGCTTTGTTCTTGTTGATTCCTGCGAGGTTCTTGTTTGGTCTTCATGCGTGCTTCGTAGGCGCGCAAACCCTCCCCGGTTCCCCCAACGCCCAAGCGAGCCCACACTTAAGCCATACCCATGGCATCTGCCGTGACACCACCACGACAGTTGGCGCCCACCGTGGGGCAAGCATTGGCGTTGGCTGGGGTTTCCATCCGGACGGGCTCCGTCACTGGTGCCGGCGAGCGGGTCCTCTCCGGGCTCGTGTGCAAGCTCGGCGAGTTCAACTTCATCAGCGACAACGCGGGGTGCTTCTCCAACAAGCCCTTCCCCGCGGATGGCTTCCTCATGACGCTGGGCAGCTTCGTCACCTACGTCGCCACCGAGCCAGTTCGCGAGTACCCGGCGCAGGTGCTCGTGGCTGCGGATCCTCCCTCTTTCCGCGCAGCTCGCGGAGGGCGTAGCGCTCGCCCTGGGAGCAGCGTGGAGGTCATGGTGGCTGCCGCAAACGCTGCTGCAGGCAAAGGAGGTGCCAGCACGAGCGTGCCAGAGGAACTGGCCACGCCAGTCGATCCGGCTGACATGCCGACTCGGACAGCTAAGTTCCCTAAGGAGAAACCCGATCCGGTTGGTCCCCTTGGCATGTCAAGCAGGGGTGCTTCCTTAGAGGGTATCTTGGAAAAGCTAGCTCGGCCAGTGGCTCCTGGAGCAAATGTTGATCTTACTGTAGCTCAGCTAGAGGCAGAGCGCCTGAGGTTGCAAAAAGAGGCTCGGTTAGTGATAGAGTCTAGGCAAGAGTTTGATAGAGACCTGAGAGAATACAATGCTGCCAATGGTATCACAGATGGCTTTACTCCTGTAGTGCACCGCTCGCGCAAGAAAGCCGAGCTACGTAACAGAGGCAAGGACCTCAACGACGAGTTGGCTAGAGCTGCAGGTTCGAGCTCAAGTAAAGCCACTAGTCATAGGTCCGGAACAGGCAAGCCGGTTTATAGCTCCCCGGCTAAGAATCTTAGGGCTGCAGCAGCAGCGCGAGCTGAATTAAGTAACCTGACCGGGGATGCTTGGCGCAAGCAGGCGGAGAGAGTGAATGAGCTAGTGGATGTGTGCAACAGGCAGAATGAGGCCTACAGGAAAGCTAATCCGGATGCTGGTGGTTCCCGGGTAGTTGTCTCGGTTAGGGCTGCTAGCCAGAAGTCTAAGGGGCAAGCGTCCTCTCCGCATGTTGGGATTGACCGAGCCCAAAGTGTGAACTCGGGTAAGAGCAAGCAGCTGCAAACTTATGATGCGGTATACGCAAGCAAGCAACTTGCAGCCCAAGGAAAAGGCGGACAAGGCAGAAACAGTGGTGGTCAAGGCAATCCGGGTACTGGAAGGGAGAATTCGGCTGGCCGAGGTCAACCGCCTCGCCACCCCGGACAGCAAATGATGGCACAGGTGCAGCAGCAGAGTGGTGGCCAGGTGGGCTACCGTTATGACGATGGCAATTCGGCTATGGCGCGAGCCGGATACCAGACGTATGACAATGCACTGGCGTCGAGACTGGGGCCTCGGATGTTGGATCCGGATGATCAGCGTCTCAAATTGGACAGAATCTACCAGTCCGAGAAGCTGGAAGAGCAGGGCCCACCGGGTCCACCATGCTTTGGACCTCGGATAATGAATGAGCCAAGTGTGCCTTTGTTTCAGCTCGGCCGCAACACGAAGCCGTATAATGGGAGCACCAAGCCACAGGATTGGCTGACGGACTATGTATCATCAGTGCACATTGCGGGGGGCAATCGCCGATGGGCGGTCCGGTATCTCCCGCATATGTTAGAAGGTCCAGCCCGGATCTGGTTGAATAACTTGCCGCCGGGTAGTATCAATTGTTGGATGGATTTGGAACAGGCGTTTAACAGCAACTTCTCCAGCACCTACAAGAGGCCAAACCGACCTCAGCTCCTGGCTGCGTGCAAGCAGGAAGAGAGGGAGACAGACCGAGAGTATTTGACTCGGTGGAGCAACATGCGCAATTCTTGCGAAGGTGTAGTGGAGGAGCAGGCCATTTCATGGTTTGCACAGGGATGCAGGCATGGTACACCACTTTGGCAGAAACTCCAAAGAGATATGCCGAAAACCCTGGCAGATATGATCCGGATAGCAGACACGTATGCGCTGGGTGATCCAACACAGCCCGCATTGGATGCAGTGGGAGCAAACAGGAGGCAACCAGTTAATAACCGAGTTGGACCATTAAGGCCTAGTGACCGACATGAATTCGGTTACAAGAGAAGAGATCCGGATTACAGATACGGTTCTGATCAAGTTGCTGCGGTAAACATGGATCAACCCGGTGGAGGAGATGCGCAGAGGCAGAAAACTGATGGTCCAGCTTGGAGGCCGAATCAAGGTGCTTGGCCGAAGAAAGTGTGGGAGGGACCAAGTCCACCTCTGACTTTTGAGTCCAGATTAGATGGGCCTTGCTGTTATCACACCACCGATCCGCGCAAACCGGCTAATCATTCGACCCGGAACTGTAGTTGGCATCACCGCATTCAGGCGGAAGGTCAAAGAGGACCACCTCAAAGAGGTGCTCCTAGACCGAATTTCAGGCCAAACATGCCGCTAACCGGAGCCAATGCGACCCCGGTCAACGCTGGAACTCCAAGGCCAGCAGCAACGAAGCCGGTTAACCTGGTGAACATGGGAGGCAGTGACAATGGTGATGGCCCAAGTAGGCAAGGTGGATACCCTGGGAATGATTACAAGGAAGCACATCAGAGTTATGTGGTTTTCGTGACCGAGCCAACTGACAAGAAAAGTCAGTTGAGACGAGCAAAGGAGGTGAATGCCGTGATGCCAGCAGTTCCAAAGTACTTGAACTGGTCTGAGCAGGAGATCACTTGGAGCAGGGCGGATAACCCAAGGATCATGCCAAGCCCAGGGAACTATGCACTGGTGGTGGATCCAACTTTGGTTGGACCCAAGCTGAACGTGAAATTTAGCCGAGTCTTGGTCGACAATGGCAGTGCCATAAACATCATGTATCGGGACACAATGATCAAGTTGGGTATTTCGCCGAATCAGTTGCAACAGAGCAGCTGTACTTTCCATGGCATAGTACCCGGGGTATCTTGTTCCCCCATGGGTAAGATCTGGGTAGATGTGTTGTTCGGTACCAGGGACAATCACAGGCTTGAGAGTCTCGAGTTCGAGGTGGTGGATTTGGAAAGCCCATACCATGCTCTGCTTGGCAGGCCAGCATTAGCCAAGTTCATGATATCTACTCATGTGGCCTACCTCAAGATGAAAATGCCTGGCCCGAATGGTGTTATCACCGTTGCGGGAGACTACAAGAAGGCCATACAGTGTGCTACAGTTGGTTCCAACTTAGCCGAATCACTGGTGATACAAGCTGAAAAGAGCAAGATGCACGAGGTGGTGGCAATGGCGAAGTCGGCTCAGTTAGGCGTGCTGGCCATGACCAACCCGGATGGCGGCGCAACCTTTGAAGTGCCCAAGGAGACAAAGAAGATCCCCATTGACCCGGAGAACCCAGAGCGCATGGCCATCATTGGAGCCGGTTTGGGCGAGAAATAGGAAAGCGCGCTCTGCCATTTCCTCCGTGAGAATCGGGATATCTTTGCATGGTCGGCTAAGGACCTGCCTGGTGTTCCGAGGGAATTGGCAGAGCACTCTTTGTTTGTCAGGCCAGAAGTAAAACCGGTTAAGCAACCGACTAGGCGTCTCTCAGAAGATAGAAGAAAAGTGGTGCTCGATGAGCTGGCTAAGCTACTGGCAGCCGGATTCATTATGGAGGTGCTGCATCCAGACTGGATATCCAATCCGGTTCTGGTAGAGAAGAAGAAGGACGAACCAGCTGTGGTCAAGGTGTGGCGCATGTGTATAGACTTCACCAATCTGAACAAGGCGTGTCCGAAGGATCCATTTCCTTTACCTCGGATTGATCAAGTGATCGATTCCACTGCTGGGTGTGAGTTGTTGTCTTTTATTGATGCGTACTCTGGTTTTCACCAGATACCACTGAACCCTAAAGATCAAATAAAGACTGCTTTTATTACCCCGTATGGGGCGTATTGCTATCGTGTCATGTGTTTCGGTTTGAGAAATGCCGGTGCTACTTATCAGAGATGTATGCAGAAATGCCTACACTCCCAGATGGGCAAAAATGTGCAGGTCTATGTCGATGATATTGTTATCAAAACTAAAGAGAAACATACTCTCCTCGGGGATCTCGAGGAGACATTTGTGAACTTGAGAAAATATCGGTTGAAATTGAATCCGGATAAATGCACCTTTGGTGTCCCGGCTGGAAAGTTGCTTGGCTTCCTTGTATCAAGCCGAGGCATTGAAGTTAACCCGGCTAAGATCCGAGCCATAGAAAACATGAAATTGCCTAAGTGTCTAAAAGATGTGCAAAAATTCACCGGGTGCTTAGCCTCATTAAGCCGGTTTGTGAGTCGGTTAGGAGAGAAAGCTTTGCCCTTATATCAATTGATGAGAAAGAGCACCGGGTTCACATGGACCCCACAGGCAGATTCGGCTTTCAATGAGTTGAAAAAGATGTTGTCCACTGCTCCAGTTTTGGCATCACCTTTGCCGAGTGAACCGATGTTGCTTTACATTGCGGCCACTAACCGGGTCGTAAGTGTGGTTATTGTGGTAGAAAGAGAGGAAGAGGGCAAATCCGTGCAGAGGCCGGTGTACTATTTGAGTGAGGTGATCTCAACTTCGAAGCAAAATTATCCTCACTACCAGAAGATGACATATGGTGTGTACCTGGCGGTCAAGAAATTGAAACATTACTTCCAAGAGCACCCGATTACAGTGGTGTGTGAAGCTCCAATTGCGGAGATCATTGGGTGCAAAGATGCAACTGGCCGAGTTGCCAAATGGGCGATAGAAGTGTCTCCTTACACACCGCATTATGAGAGAAGAGACGCTATCAAGTCTCAGGCTTTGCCGGATTTCCTTTGTGACTGGGCTGAGATGCAATATGAGCCACCTAAACCGGATTACAATTACTGGAGGTTGCACTTTGACGGTTCCAAATGCAAAATCGGGCTAGGTGCTGGAGTGGTGCTCACATCACCAAAACAGGATCAATTGCGATATGTATTGCAGATTCATTTCTCAGCGTCAAACAATGTAGCCGAGTATGAGGCACTGATCCATGGGCTTAATGTGGCTCGGGACATCGGCGTTCGCCGAATTGAATGTTTCGGTGATTCGGATTTGGTCGTACAGCAATCTTCTGGAAATTGGGATGCTCTTGATGCCAATATGGCACTGTATCGGTTTCATGTTCAGAAAATTTCGGGATTTTTTGAAGGCTGTGAATACAAGCATATACCTCGGCTGGAAAACCAAGCTGCAGATGTTCTGTCAAAACTCGGGTCGTCTAGGGAGGCAATCCCACCCGGAATATCCTTGAATCATCTAAGGGTCCCTTCAATCAAACCGTCGCCTGATTCCGAGTCGATTTTTATTCCCAAGCAAGAATCCGAAGCTATTCCTATGAATGTTGACGTTGAGTATATCGAGGAAGACCCGGGGACTGCATGCCCGGACTCGGGGACTGCTCACGCAGATTCGGAAAATGCTAACCGAGTCTTGGGAAAGAGGAGTAGAGATGATGATGCTAACCGGATTGTGGGGAATGGACAGAAGCTGATAGAAGAGATAATGGCGGCCAAACCTGTGGAAGAAAATGAGCACTTGTTCCCTTTGCATCCAGTACCAGAGTGGGCTGAAGAGATCATGAAGTTCATCGAGGAAGGAAGCTTGCCAAGCGATGAGACCAAGGCTAGGCGTGTCCAGAGGAGATCCAAGGCTTATACCATCATCAACAAGGAGTTATACAAAAGAAGTGTAACCGAGGTGTTGCAGCGCTGCGTGGAGCCAGCAGAGGGCAAGGAGATGCTCCTAGAGATACACCAAGGTGAATGTGGACATCATTGCAGTACAAGAGCCCTGGTGGCTAAAGTGTTCCGGCATGGATTTTATTGGCCCACTGCTCATGCAGATGCGGAGGACATAGTCCGCAGGTGTGAAGGATGCCAGAGATTTGCTAAGCAAACACACTTACCCGCATCGGCACTGAAGACAATTCCTATTACTTGGCCATTTGCGGTGTGGTGTTTGGATATGGTGGGAGATTTCAAGCCGGCTAGGGGCAACATGACACATATGCTGGTGATGGTGGATAAGTTCACCAAGTGGATAGAGGTGAAACCAATACGGAAAGTGGATGGCCGTTCGGCTGTAATCTTCTTGAAAGAAATCATTTTGAGATACGGATACCCTCATAGCATCATCTCGGATAACGGCACAAACTTTGCTGTCGGAGAGTTTGCCCGATTCTGCATGAATAAGGGGATCCGGTTAGACATAGCCTCAGTGGCACATCCAGAGTCCAATGGGCAAGTGGAAAGATCAAATGCTCTAGTGTTAGCCGGCATCAAGGCTCGTCTCATTGAACCATTGTTGAAAACTCCAGGGTGCTGGATAGATGAAATCCCATCAGTTCTATGGGGTCTAAGGACTACACCGAATCGGTCAACAGGCTATACGCCATTCTTTCTGGTGTATGGGGCAGAAGCTGTCCTACCCACTGACATAGAATATGATGCACCAAGGGTGGCAATGTACACTGAAACCGAGGCAAAGGAGGCCCGGGAAGATGCAGTGGATCTGCTAGAGGAAGCAAGAGAGTTGGCCCTGTCTCGGACAGCAATATACCAGCAAAATCTCAGGCGTTATCATAGCCGGAAAATCAGTCCTCGAGTGTTTCATGAGGGTGATCTAGTGCTGAGGCTGGTGCAGCGCAGCAAAGGCCGACACAAATTGTCACCTCCATGGGAGGGACCATTCATTGTGAGCAGGGCTATGCACAATGACTCGTACTATCTTATAGATGTACAGGAACCAAGGGAGGATGGCTTGGACAGACCCGGACAGGAAACCAAGCGACCTTGGAATGTAGCTCTGCTTCGACCCTTCTACTCTTAAAGGGCGCAATGTATGTATTTCAATTTATCATGAATGAAATCGCAGTAATCCGAGTCTGGACTCGGGGACTGCTTCGTCCTTATGCGTGTGTTGTTTATTACGGCTTTGTTTGTTGCCGTTCATGTGCCGAATCGCTTTGAACCTTGTTCTGAGTTTCAGTAATGTATGTTGTGTTGTTGATCTCGTGACTCGACTGACAAACACCAAAATGGTAGTCAAGAGCAGAGATGAGGAATATGGGAAACATGAAAATGGACACGGGGACTCGGTCCAAAACCGATTCGGCACATGTCGTTTACTAACCCCTGTTATTTTTTTTTTTTTTTTCGTTTATGTTGAATGATTCTAAACCACAACTCGCATGTTTCAAGTACTGTATGCTATGATTCCTATCTTGTGACTCGACTGTCAAAACACCCAAAGAGGTAGACAAGAGCAAAGATTTGGCAAAAGTAGTAAACAAGAAAACAGACTCGGGGACTCGGTTTAAGATGATCCAACATAAACCTTGTCCGGATCACGTTAAGCATGATAAGCATAGTCTCGAAAGAACTTAAAATAGTCTATTACATCTGCTCCCGGCATACCGGGGATTTAATGTTTTTGTTAAGTACTTCAGGGGGCAGCGGACTCGGTCGCGGCAGACTCGGTCATAGGAGTTTCAGTTGCGGGAACTTCTGTGGGAGGAGCTTCGGTTAGCGGAGCTTCGGGCGCGCGAACCTCGGTTACGGGTATTTCGGTGGAAGTGGACGCGGTTACGAGAGGTTCTGTTGCTGGAGCAGATTCGGAAGATGGTGGCGCTCCGGAAGTAATCTTGACTGGAGAGCTTGAAGGATGGGCGGATTCGGAAATTTCCGGATCGCGTGAAGCCTGTTTAGTAATCACAGTCAAGTTAGTGGCTGAAATCACAAAAGACTCGGTTGGAGTTTGTTCGGTGAGCTTGGCCGAGTCGGAGGCTGGTACCTTGCTGGATTTTTCTTCATCAGACTCGCCCTCTGAGTCGGCATATTCTTCAGCGGAGGCGTCGTCTGATTCCTCTTCTTCAGTGTCTTCTCCATCCGAGTAGACTGGAGCCTCCAGATCAAGATGCTTGGTGCGTGCAAATTCGGCCATGAAGTTGGCGGCTTCTTCACGGATCTTGATCCGGATAGGGTCTGTAGCCCATGAAGAACCCTCGCGAAAGGAGCGCACTTTGGCAAGGTCAATCAGCTCGTACCAGGACATGATGAATAACAAAGCTGCGTCAGCACCAGCGCGGGCAGACGAAGACCTCCACTGTTTTAACCGGGTCATTGCTTGATCCAGGTCTCTGATCAGCTCCTCCACGGGCACAACTTGCCGCGCTTCAGGAAACAAGATTCGGTGAGCCTTGAGACTTGCATTAAGCAGACCAATGTGGGAATCCTTCAGAGGAGCAATCCGAGCCTTAAGTGCTGTAATATGATCTTCGATGTCCCATGTCTCGGATAGGGGAGCCTCGGTTAATTTAGCTCTCTCAGCTCGGGCGTTTCGCACAGCCTTGGCGGCTTGAAGCCGAATGCTGGTAAACTCTCCTACAAACAAATAAGCTAATACTGAGTTCAGCAAGAAGGAACACAAGCATATGTATCGGTTAAGAGCAGAAAGAAAAAAGGGGATTCGGTGAACTTACGATCCATGTCATCGTTAAGGCTAGCAAGTTGAGCCAGCCATTTCGCACTGGCCGCTTGGTGAGCAGCCAGTTCTTCTTTAGCAGCTTTCAGTTCAGCTTCAGACTCGGCCACTGTGGTTTGAATCTGCTTATCCATTTCGGCTCGCCTCTGTAGCCCGGCGTGCAAAGTGTCTCGCTCCTTCTGAATTGTATCTTTCTCCTTTTGGAGCGTGTCTCTCTCCCTCCGCAGTGCATCCCGCTCTCCTTTAACTTTGTTCTTCACTTTTTCAACCCGGTCAAGCTCCCGCTGGACTCGGGCTACCTCTGATTTTTCCTCGGATAAAGCACGCTTTTGCTCTTCCTCTTTGCTATTCATCTTGAGGACCAAGGCATCAAATGATTTTTGGAGCTTGTGGTACTGGTTGGCAAGCTGCTTAAAGAGGTCGCTGCGAGTGCCCGTGCTTTCCTGAAAGAAAGTAGATAGCGTCAAAAGAGACTCGGGGACTGATACCCGAGACAAGGTGGAGCCAAAACAAATCTCGGAGATTGGCCGAGACTGACCGAATCGGTTAAAAAGAAACCCGGGGACTGGGGGTCTCACAGTTTTTTCAGTTAAGAAAAAGATCATGATCAAATTTTTTAAAAGATTCAAGCCGAATGACTTTCTTACTCCAAAGAGTATCAGTCGTTCGACCCGAATCTCGGGGACTGGGTGTATACTATTTGATCATGACGAACTAAAAGCAAGATTCGGCAAACTTACCTCGAAGACTTGGTGCGATGCAGTAAACGCAACCTTCACTGAATGAAGAGATTGCATCATTCGGCTAGGACCAGCAGGGTGCGGCGTTGCAGCGGAAAAGCCTGGTGCAAGGTCCACGGCGTTCCAGGCCTCAATAAAGTCATTGGCAGTGCTGAGCTTAGGCTTGGCTTGGCCGGATTGAATGGCAGAGGAGGTAGCGGTGGTTTGCTTGACAGCAATCACTTGCTTATCCGGAGTGGAGGAAGTTGTGCCAAAGACAACTTGAGTCGGCTTGGGTGGAGGTGATGCACCCGGGGTCTGTCTCTGATGTTGCGGTTTCTGTGGTTTCTCGGAAGTTTGTTGCTGTTGTTGCTGCTGTTGCTGCTCTTCAGGGGTTACTTGTGGTTGTTGCTGCCTCGGTTTCTTCTTCTTCTGCTGCTGCTCTTGGCTCAGTGCAGATTGAGTTGCAGGAGCAGGACGGGAATCCGGCTTAGGTGTGGACTTAACCGATGTCTTAGCCTTTTCCTTCTCCAGCTCCTTCAAAGGACGTGGCCAGCTTGAATCTCGGATTGGAGCCGAGGTTTCCTCACTCTCCAAGTCGATAACCGGCTCTGAGATGGGAGTCGGCTGGGGAATATTGGTAGTTGGGACACGCGTGGGTGAGGTGGCAGTTCGGTCAGGAGACTGGGTTTCCATGGCCGTATCCAATGGAGGAATGGGAGAAGAGATGGATGAATGAGTCTGCGCGGTGATGAGGACATCACTGCATAAAGCAAAGCAAACAGTTAACTCGGATAGATATGACTCGGTTAATAGAGGAAGAAAGCAAATAAAGTTCGGTCAATGTTACCCCTTGGTGGTGGGCATCGGTTTGACACGGCTCGGCTTGTCGCCGGATTTCTTTCTTCGCTTGGTCTCTGGGGCATTTGTCTCGGGCGCCTCAGCGCGTTTCCGAGATGTCTCTTGGGTATCATCTTTGGCTGGAACATAAGGTGGTGGTAACCATGAAATCGGAATAGCATTGATGGGTTCTAAGATGCAGCAATCTTCATCTTCCTCGTCGGAAAGGTTGTGAGTGTTTGATTGCTTACCCTTGCGGACTGGCTTGGCACGGGGAATGGGCAAATAGTCATCCGTATCCGGATCTTCTTCGCCCTCGCGCGGCGGGCTGAGATCCGGTGTCCATGCCTTGGTGGAGAGATCTCCGTCTTCAGTAAGTTGGCGATCAAACAGCTACAAAGAAGGTAATGCGAATCCGGATCAGGCCGGGTTATGCGGATGAAGTAGATTGGGTTCGGAGAGTGGTGAGCTAACCTGTGGAGGAAGTTTTTCCCGGTAGAATGGCTTTACACCCCACCGCCATTTGTCCGACATCTCATTGACAGCAATGGCGTTTACCCGTCTGAAGACGGAAGCTTTGTTAAGCTCGTGCTTGCTGATCCGGGTAGGATCTAGTGCGCCACGCATGTGGCATATCTTGTGGTCACGCCTTTGAAGAGGGCTGACCCGGCGAGAGATGAAGGTCCGGAGGAGGTCGTCAGAGATCATGCCATTCTTCAAAAAATCCTCCAGAGCGGTGTGCACTGTCTGGAGTTCAGCAATCGTTTCAGCCGGATTGTAACCGAAGTTCAGCTCGGCTCTGGGCGGCTCCATCCTGAATTCGGGCAGATTAAGAGCGTCATGGCCCTCAGCGCTCTTTATGTAAAACCAGGTCCTTTGCCATTTCTTCACCGTGTCTAGGCCGGTGACTCGGGGAAAGGCGGATCCCTGCCGTGGCGTGATGCTAACCGAACCGCAAGCGGTCAGCTCTTTCGGCTTGGTACCTGGGATGGTGTGCTTGCGAAGGTGGAAGTACTTTGCCCATATATCCACACTCGGCCAAAGACCGAGATAGCCTTCGCAGAAGGAAGAGAAAGCTGATAAAGAGACGAAGGCGTTCGCCGGGAGGTGGTGAAGCTGTAATCCGAAGAAGTCCAGAAAGGCCCGGAAGAAGTCACTGGCAGGTAACCCGAGCCCGCGCTCGAAGTGTGCTATGAATACCACGCGTTCACCGGGTTCGGGCGCCGGTGCGAGTTCTTTTCCGGGTCGGCGGCAGATGGCTTGGGGCGTTATGCGTCGGGTGGCTCGTAGCCATTCCAAGTCATTTTTGGTAACATCAGATCCTTCCCATCGGCCAGGGGGAAGTTTGGCCATAACCGAATCGGTCCTGCAGCAAAGAGTCGGATAACCGGGTCAGGAAATTCGGAATCCATGGGACCAAAGAAGAATCGGATAACATTAAAGCCGAATCAGATCTATGGTGACTCGGCTAATCCTATCCCGGGTAGGGTTAACCGGGTCCGGTGGAGAAGGTGAAGCGGTTGGAAGTCGCAAACATCTTTCCGCAAGTTTCTAGGGTTGGGAAGATCTACAGCGGTGGTAAAAAAGAAAGAAAATCACGGGTAAAAACATGGTTGAACTGCTCCAACGGGGACAGGTGTATCTAGGCCAGTCTATTGCGGAACTTGGACAGAAAATTTGCGGAGTGTGCTACGGCAGGAACACGGGCTTAGATACGCATCAATCTACCAAGAACAGGTGTGTGTATTCCGAGAGTATGAACTCGTCACGGTGGCTATGGCGAGAGGAGGAAGAACTTACAGTGCGAGTCGCTCGAAGGAGGAGTTCGACGGAGAAACGTCGGAGATGGGCGCGAGGCGCGGCTCCGATGGTCTTGCTCTGTGCGTCCCTGGCGCGGCAACCTTGAATGGCGAGGTTGCGGCGGCGTCGATGGAGCGGGTTAGTGGGAGTTGAGAGGAAGAAGAAGGGGAAAAACCACCGCGCCCTCTTTATAGCCTCCAGCGGTAACTGCCCCCCACTACCGCGCGGTTACCGGAGCACGGTTAGATCCCTTGCGTCGCGGAACTCTGTGGCAGCTGCTGTGGCCGTGTATTTCAAGCACTCGTGGCCACGCCGCAGAATTGGAAGCGGTGGAGCGGATCCTATGTGCCGGTCAACGGAGAAAACGAGGAGACGTGGTCTTCTGGTCAAACACACTCGAGTACCCGGTGGATCCGGATAACGAGCTGACAACCCGGGTTATACGGCTTTGCACAGGCTTTTCCTGCCAAATGTCCCGGAAAATTCGGTGACAGCTAGAGGTGATCCGGTTAGTGATGTTGGTTTAGAATCTGGAACGGCCCTTCAGCCGATGCCGTAGGACCGCACCAGCTTCGGGGACTACTGTCGGGGGGCTGCCCCCGGGTAGGGCAAAGATGATGTGTTATGAGCAGTTAAGGTCTAACCGGATCAAGGAAAGAAGAGCCGGCTAAGTTATCCGGGTCGGATCTCAAGGCGATTCGGTCAGTCCTACTTCAAGCCAGTGAAAGAAAAGACCAAAGGGGATCCGGTGAGGTTTAACCGGATCCAGGAAAGAAGAGCCGGCTAAGTTATCCGGGTCGGTCAGGAAGGACCCGGGTAGGGCAACTCGGATGATGCACAGGGGCCAAGTAATGTCAGTAAAAGTCACGGGCACTGTAAGGTTACTGACCGGGGCTCAGAAGACAGCAAGGTGCTGCCACAGGTTTTCCGGGTCACAAGCCCCTAGGCGCTGACTCGGCCTATTCGGGAAAGGGGCAGTGGCTAGGCTACTGTGGTCTACACTGCCTTAAGCTCAAAGAGGAAAGATAAGCCTGTGGTGAACAGAGGGTGAGCTGGGCTGAGTGACAGTGGCCAGTGTTTGTCCTGTTCTCCTTGTCCATGCCATTGTCCTCTGCGGCCAGGGGCAAAAGGGTAATTCGGTTACTGTATATAGGCAACACCACCTCCTTCTGTGGGGAGGATCGACCATTGTGAGCATCATTTCCCCCCCAAGCTTCATCTTCTACCTAGAGCCCGTTCCTTTGTTCATCATACAGCTCAAGGAGCGCTCTGTACTTGTAAACACTTGAGATATAAGAGAGTAGGCTAGAGCTGCAGTAGGGGTGTTACCTCCACAAGAGGGCCCCGAAGCAGGGTACATCGTGGTGTTCTTCGCTGTTCTTGGTTTGCTTTGTTCTTGTTGATTCCTGCGAGGTTCTTGTTTGGTCTTCATGCGTGCTTCGTAGGCGCGCAAACCCTCCCCGGTTCCCCCAACGCCCAAGCGAGCCCACACTTAAGCCATACCCATGGCATCTGCCGTGACACCACCACGACAGTTGGCGCCCACCGTGGGGCGAGCATTGGCGTTGGCTGGGGTTTCCATCCGGACGGGCTCCGTCACTGGTGCCGGCGAGCGGGTCCTCTCCGGGCTCGTGTGCAAGCTCGGCGAGTTCAACTTCATCAGCGACAACGCGGGGTGCTTCTCCAACAAGCCCTTCCCCGCGGATGGCTTCCTCATGACGCTGGGCAGCTTCGTCACCTACGTCGCCACCGAGCCAGTTCGCGAGTACCCGGCGCAGGTGCTCGTGGCTGCGGATCCTCCCTCTTTCCGCGCAGCTCGCGGAGGGCGTAGCGCTCGCCCTGGGAGCAGCGTGGAGGTCATGGTGGCTGCCGCAAACGCTGCTGCAGGCAAAGGAGGTGCCAGCACGAGCGTGCCAGAGGAACTGGCCACGCCAGTCGATCCGGCTGACAAGCCGACTCGGACAGCTAAGTTCCCTAAGGAGAAACCCGATCCGGTTGGTCCCCTTGGCATGTCAAGCAGGGTGCTTCCTTAGAGGGTATCTTGGAAAAGCTAGCTCGGCCAGTGGCTCCTGGAGCAAATGTTGATCTTACTGTAGCTCAGCTAGAGGCAGAGCGCCTGAGGTTGCAAAAAGAGGCTCGGTTAGTGATAGAGTCTAGGCAAGAGTTTGATAGAGACCTGAGAGAATACAATGCTGCCAATGGTATCACAGATGGCTTTACTCCTGTAGTGCACCGCTCGCGCAAGAAAGCCGAGCTACGTAACAGAGGCAAGGACCTCAACGACGAGTTGGCTAGAGCTGCAGGTTCGAGCTCAAGTAAAGCCACTAGTCATAGGTCCGGAACAGGCAAGCCGGTTTATAGCTCCCCGGCTAAGAATCTTAGGGCTGCAGCAGCAGCGCGAGCTGAATTAAGTAACCTGACCGGGGATGCTTGGCGCAAGCAGGCGGAGAGAGTGAATGAGCTAGTGGATGTGTGCAACAGGCAGAATGAGGCCTACAGGAAAGCTAATCCGGATGCTGGTGGTTCCGGGTAGTTGTCTCGGTTAGGGCTGCTAGCCAGAAGTCTAAGGGGCAAGCGTCCTCTCCGCATGTTGGGATTGACCGAGCCCAAAGTGTGAACTCGGGTAAGAGCAAGCAGCTGCAAACTTATGATGCGGTATACGCAAGCAAGCAACTTGCAGCCCAAGGAAAAGGCGGACAAGGCAGAAACAGTGGTGGTCAAGGCAATCCGGGTACTGGAAGGGAGAATTCGGCTGGCCGAGGTCAACCGCCTCGCCACCCCGGACAGCAAATGATGGCACAGGTGCAGCAGCAGAGTGGTGGCCAGGTGGGCTACCGTTATGACGATGGCAATTCGGCTATGGCGCGAGCCGGATACCAGACGTATGACAATGCACTGGCGTCGAGACTGGGGCCTCGGATGTTGGATCCGGATGATCAGCGTCTCAAATTGGACAGAATCTACCAGTCCGAGAAGCTGGAAGAGCAAGGCCCGCCGGGTCCACCATGCTTTGGACCTCGGATAATGAATGAGCCAAGTGTGCCTTTGTTTCAGCTCGGCCGCAACACGAAGCCGTATAATGGGAGCACCAAGCCACAGGATTGGCTGACGGACTATGTATCATCAGTGCACATTGCGGGGGGCAATCGCCGATGGGCGGTCCGGTATCTCCCGCATATGTTAGAAGGTCCAGCCCGGATCTGGTTGAATAACTTGCCGCCGGGTAGTATCAATTGTTGGATGGATTTAGTGAAGCCCAAGCCCAGAATTGAGCTGAGCTGCTACGACAGCTGCCCATGTAATGCGGAAGGAGAAGACAGAAAGGGCATCGATGATCAGTTCACGCAATGCGTGTGTAACCTTCCCCCCTCTCCTCTACTTCTTCCTCCCAAAAACTTATACTCTCTTGTATCAGATCCTCGAATCTGAGTGTATGCGATGAATTCTATCTATTTGGTGTGCTGCCATTAGAAGGATCGTTACACTAGTGTGGCCCATTAATAGGACCTTTCTTTTTTCGCGAAATCTCAAAAATCGTATCTTAAAATGTTTTTTTTGGAATATAGAAGTCGAGAGAAAAAAAAAGTTAATGCAGTTCAAGATAAATGATTTGTCAAGTTAGAAAAGTGTTCATATGAGAAAAAAATGTTCACATAGTTCAAAATAATTTTTAAAAAGGTTCAAAACGTCCATGTAGTACACAATAAACAAATCACATGATTTTCAATAAAAAAGGAAAATAAAAATAAAAGGAAAATTAAATAAAAACATGAAAAATTAAAACAAGAAAAAATAAAAAAATAAAAAATAATAATACGAAAGAGAACAAAAGGCTTATCTGAGCGCTTTAGGCGTCATGGCGCTAACTAATATGTAATCCATGTAGGATTTGTCCCCATCTCTTAGAGAAAATGACAAAAAACTACAACATTTGGGGCTGAGTTGTCAGCTAACTACCATTTTTGGGGAAAATGACACATGACTACCAACTTTGGGACATGTCGTGACACATAGCACTGATCGCTCGTTTTACTCGTCTTAACCAGTTTTCTGACTGCTCGGGCTCACCTGTCAGGTCCAACGTGGCACGGCGTGGACAGACGGAAACCACGGCCGTTAGGTCTTCGTTACTTGCCTGTCTGGATGACGGAGACCACGCATTGACTCGCTCACTCTCACCCTTCTCATGCGCTCGAAGAGGATTGGCGACTGGAGGTGGCGGCGGCCCGCCGTGCCACCAGTCAGGAGTCGACGACGATGGTGGCGGCATTGGCGGTGATGCTAATGATGCGGAGCAGCGTCTGCCGCGGCTGCACGCGGCTAGTTCCCCGCGACCCGCATCTCAGAAAGCTTGGACGTCGGCGGGTACCACATCGAGCTGCGAGGACCGATGAGCCACTACCTCTCCGATCTTGACGGGTAAGTCAATTTTTGTCCGTGCAACCTCTCTGTCCAGTTCAGTGAATGTCTGAACGATCTAGGATCTGTAGTTTTCGAATTTAGTTTGAATTGTTTGTTCAATTTGACTTACTTCGATGGAGCTAAATTTGTGCAAAAAAGAATGTGCTAATCAGAAATTAGATATCTGCATTTGCTGTCAATCATGGAGTCAGAGGGGTATGGAATGAATGATTCATTGCATTTTGTTAAGCACGGAGTGGAGGGACTGAATGGGTTAGAACTTGTTGACAGTCATCTGAAGGTTGAATAGATTATTAGGAAGTATGAGGGCACAAGGGCAGCTATTTTGACAGTGATGAAGGTATAAGGTCTAAAGCAATTGTTGTCTCCTCAATGAAGAGTCCGAGATCAATTCATATTGATCTTGATTCAGATGATGAATAACCCATTGCTATCCAGATGAGCACTCAAAGCAGTGTGTATGGTGAGAATTTGCACACAGCACACACAACTTGATGAACATATACCAATTCAGTTTCAGACTCAAAGAAGTGTGTACTGTCCAAAAATGCAGGCAGATGAGGAAGAGCAAGAGGAGACATCTGGTTACAGTTGAGGAGGAGGAGAAGGAGTTGCAGAATACAATTGTAGAGAGTAGGAAGAGGAATAATGCTCCAATGCTCCATTGTGAGGGTGAGACAGATGTAGAGGACATATTTGACACCCAAGAGCAACCAGAAGAGCTTGCATCACAAAAACCTTTGAAGAAGAAACTTAAGAGGCAAGAACCAACTCCAGGATCACATTCTCAGGTAGTGAAAGAAGATATGCCACATTGGGTTCCTTCTGATGATGAGGAATAGCTAGGTTTTATAATGATGGATACGAGTCACTGCCATTTGTACAACCTAAAGGCAGAAAGAGCAGAGCAAAGAAGGCAAAGAAAGGGTTTGGTATGATGAAACTAGAGATAATACAGAGCAACCGTTTAGGCTGGTACTTTGTTTCAGAGATGTCTATCAATTTAGATAAGCACAGTGACTCCACATAGTGCAGCAAAGAAATTTTCACTTCCACAGGAACACTCCAGACAGTATAATTGTTAGGTGACAGGAGAAGGAGAAGTTTGGTTGTGCATTCTACATGACAGCATCTAAAATAAAGAATGAGCAGAATTTTGCATTAAGAAAATGGAAGGGCCACACACTTGTCCAACAAATCCAAAAAGCACCGGGGTTAATTCGAAGTGGCTGAGCAATGCGTATGTTGACCAGTTCAAGTCATACATTACCATAGTGATGCATGTAAAATGCATACATGAACTTTGAATTATATTACTTATATTTCAATCATATTTACATCATATAAGGGTTATATCATTGTTTTATATTGATTTTGGTAATATGTCACAGTTTCCCTATTTTTCTGGAATTAACCCTGCACTGACAGAAAACCCTATTTTCTATATTTTGATGTTTCAGGGACCCAAACGACGTCCTAATGACCTAATATTTTGCGGGGATCATTTTTTGGAAGGAACAAAGCGTAGGAGCGAAGGAAGCAAAAAATGGAAACCCGAGGGACAAAAGAGGTGGGCCCACACGGCCAGATTCCTTGGCCACGTGGGACCACCTATCCTGGGCCTCGAGCCTCCGATGTCGTCGATCTTCGTCCCCGTGCCTTCGTCTTGACCTAAAAATGACTATAAAATAGTCCCCCGACGGCTTTCGGAAGAGAGCGCCGCAGAAACACAAAACCACGAAACAGAAGACCTGGAGCTGCAGATTGGAGGGGGAAACTCCGGCGGGGCGCTGCCGGGGTAGTGTCCATCTTCTCCAACATCTCCACCATCATCACCATGATGAAGGAGGAGTATTACACCCCCTGGACTTTGGGTTTGTGGTGGTAACTTGATCTAATCTCTCTATGTATGATCATTGTTCAAATCCATATGATGTGCCTTGCATAAGTATGGATCTATCTATGTAATTTCTATGGTGGATATTGTGGTATGAGATGATATTTGTTATGCATTTACCGTTGTGTTGGATCTTTTATGACTTGTCATACTTTGGAGATATTCTATGATGCATGTGATGGTTCGATTTATGCATAATGCCTTGTTTATCCATGTCATGAGGTGATTGACACCACCAAGTGTAGATAGATGAGAGAGATGTGGTCATGTACACGAAATATGAATCATTGCACTAGTGTTTAGAATATTGTCCATTATGAAGTATGATGTACGTAGGTACGGGATGGCCGATGTGACAACGACATATGTATTGAGTGACACAATACAGCCCGACATCCTTTATCCGGGGTAAAAGGAAGAAGTATGATGTGGGAGTGACAACAAACCACGCTAGCCTTACGAGGGTGACCTAGCAACACAAATGATTATTTTCTTTCAACTATGTGTTTTAGGACATGTAGCCGTCATAGAAGTTTACCATTAAAGCGTGACAATTGTGTGTACTTTTTATCTATAACATGATAATCACCATAGATGGGAGAGAGGTGATACGTCTCCAACGTATCCATAATTTCTGCTGTTCCATGCTTATATTATACCATTTGCTACATGTTTTATATACACTTCGTATCACTTTTATGCATTTTCTGGGACTAACCTATTAACAAGATGCCACAGTGCCAGTTCCCTGTTTTCTGCTATTTTTGGTTTCAGAAAGTTACTTCTGGAAATATTCTCGGAATTGCACGAAACAAAAGGCCAGGTCCCTATTTTTCCAGCACGTACACGGAGTCCGAAGGAGAAACGAAGGAGAGCCACGAGGTGGCCAAACCACCTGGCGGCGTGGCCCCACCTTCTGCCGCGCCAGCCTGTGGTTTGGGCCCCTCGGGGGTCCACCGACATCGCCCCTTCACCTATTTATTCCCCGAGACGTGAAAACCCTAAAATACCAAGTCATATTTCCAGAAGAGTTCCGTAGCGCCGCCGCCATCGACGACAAGTTTCGGGGGACAGAAGTCTCTGTTCCGACACGCTGCCGGGACGGGGAATTGCCCCCGGAGTCATCTCCATCGACACCACCGCCATCTTCATCGCCGCTGCTGACTCCCATGATGAGGAGGGAGTAGTTCTCCCCCGAGGCTGAGGGCTCTACCGGTAGCTATGTGGTTCATCTCTCTCTCTCACATGGTGTGATCTTTATGTGATGTGTGTATTGCTAGTATCGCTGAATACATTAATATGTTTATGCTACTCAAGTGATTTTGTCTAGTTTCTGGAGTCGTTGTGACAACACGGTATCAAGGTGACAGAGTGGGTACTTGTGTGACTCTATGAATAATTTAGATATTTATCATGGCTTATTCTTGGGAACTGTGGTGTTTGTTTACTCAGACTTTGAGGAGTGCTTTTGCAGCCCTACACGTAGTACTCTTGTGTTATCAAGAAGGAGAATAATCCCGAGCAGTATTTACTTGTGTTCAGTTGTGCTAATCTAGTTGAATATGTAGATGTTACTCTTTATCTATTATGCACTCTATAGGTTACTTTAATATGAACTCCGGTACTCTCCACGGTGTAAAGGTGACAGTGTGTGCACCGTGTGTGATTCCTTTATGACGTTGTGGCGCTTGTTTACTCCGGCTTGAGGTGTGCTTTTGTAGCCCTACACAATGAATGGTGTTTGTTATCCAACAAGAGAGTGTTTAAGAGTAGCTTTTACTTATTCAGTTATGAGATCATTGTTGAGAGTGTCCACTAGTGAAAGTATGATCCCTAGGCCTTGTTTCTAAGCATTGAAACACCGTTTACAACAAGTTCTGCTACATGTTTGCTTGCTGCCATCTTTATTTCAGATTGCAGTTACTACTTATAATCATCCATATTACTTGTATTTCACTATCTCTTCGCCGAACTAGTGCACCTATACATCTGACAAGTGTATTGGGTGTGTTGGGGACACAAGAGACTTCTTGTATCTTAATTGCAGGGTTGCTTGAGAGGGATATCTTTGACCTCTACCTCCCTGAGTTCGATAAACCTTGGGTGATTCACTTAAGGGAAACTTGCTGCTGTTCTACAAACCTCTGCTCTTGGAGGCCCAACACTGTCTACAAGAATAGAAGCACGCGTAGACATCAAGCTATTTTCTGGCGCCGTTGCCGGGGAGGTAAGCGTTGGAAGGTATCTCCTTTAGATTCTGCAATTATTTCTTTTTGTTTCTTGTTTTTATTTTCACTAGTTAGGCTTAATGGAAAACAACAAAAAAATTAGAGATCTTATGAACTTTATATTGAATTAGGACATGATGCTTTTGAAGAGAAAATTAAAAAACCTATGGAGGCTTGTTTGCATAATAGTGGTAGTAATGTTATTAGTATAAATTCTTTGGACACCATTATTGCTAAGGCTGTGGAAAAGCCTAAGCTTGGGGAAGCTAGTTTATATGAAAATAATCTTTTTTGCTCCTCAGCTATGGAGGAATTATTTTGCCTTGATAATGCTTTGTCTCCAATATGTGATAATTCTAATGATGTTTGTGATATTCCAAATCCACCTGTTGAAAGTATTTCTTTTAAAATACCTATGAAAATTGTTGAAAGGGTTATGAATGATCAGTATGCAGGGGATGGATCAATCCATCCAAGTGCTCACTTGTCGAAACTTACAGAACTTTGTGAGTTATTTAAGGTTGCAGGTTTATCAAGAGAAAATGTCATGAGGAAACTATTTCCATTGTCACTTAAGGACAAAGCAAAGGAATGGTATAGGCTGCTGGATGAACAACCTTCGAATTGGAAACAGCTTGAATCTCTCTTTTACTCTAAATTTTATCCTCTTCATGAAGTGCATCTAGATAGGAATTACATTTATAATTTTTACCCTCATGATGGAGAAAGCATTGCTCAAGCTTGGGGAAGGCTGAAAACATTAATACTCAAATGTCCTAACCATGAGCTTTCTGAGGAAATAATTGTTACTAATTTTTATGCAAGGCTTTCAGGTCATTACAAGGATTATGTAGATGCATGTTCACATGGTTCTTTCACAAGCAAGAAGGTTGAAGCTAGATGGGATATTCTTGAAAGAATTCAAAACAATGCTGAGGATTGGGAGAATGACAAAGGTAAAGAATCAGGTATAAACTATGAATATGATTGCATTAAGTCTTTCGTTGAAACTGCTAGTTTTCAAGAGCTTAGTGCTAAATATGGTCTTGATTCTCAAATTATTGTTGATTGTTTTAGAACCTTTGCTTCTCATATTAATGTTCCTAAAGAAAATTGGGACGTGTATCATGAACCTTTCAAAGACACTTGCATGGAAAATGAAATTGTTGTTAATGATTGCAATAAACATGCTCAAACTTCTGAAAATACTATTTCTTATAAGCATGTTAATTTTTGTGGAATGCATAGACCTTGTGGAATTAATCAAATCGAAGATGAATATTGTATCCATCATAGGAATGAAAAAACTAGAACATGGTACAAGGCTCTAAGAGATCTTGGTGAAAAAGTTTGTGACCTCCATCCTTTTATTTGTGAACTTTGCTATGAAGTGGGTCATTTTAATTTTCAATGTTCAGGTCATGATAATAGCCTTTCGAATCCAATTACTGCAAATTTGTATTGTGATAACATGATCACTCCTAATCAACATGATGAACTTACATTATTTTTGGGGTGTGAAGAGTTATCAAGAAAAACTTCCTTGTTAGATATGAGTGATCTTGATATGAATAGTGTGTTGCATGGATGTTATCTCTATTGTGTTAATAATTGCCATGCTAACACCTACATACAAAATATTATAAAGGATGAGACTTTACCAAAGTATGACAGGACTAATATGTGTTTTGTTCTCATTAATGAAAGAGAGGAGTCCCCCCAAGTTTCTTCCATTGTCTCTAATACTAAACCAGGTTATGTGGAGGAGCTTCCTTTCAAACCTCTCCCTCCTAAAGATAAAAAGAAGAGGGGAAAGAAGAAGAAGAAGAAGAAGAGGAGTAAAAGGAGAGAGGAAACGGTATCTTCTCCCAAACTTGTTGCTCCTGTTACAATTGATACTTATAATTCTGAATTCGATGATTCTGAACTTGATGATGAACCTATGCCTGTTACTTATATTAGTGATCATGATTGGGAAAATGAAACTACTTTTGATATTGAAAATCTTTGGGGTACCAATTCTGAAAATGATGATATTAATGATTGCCATACTATTAGTACTATCCATGTTTCTTCCAATGATGATATGAAAAGCTCTAAGCTTGGGGATGAGGTGTTTGAAAATCCTTTTGCTAGTAATAATATATGAGACCTCTTCTCCTAGTGATGTGTTTGAAAATTCTTTTGCTACTGCTGATTATATGTTTGATACATCTCCTTCTAGTAAAAATGATGATATGTTTACAGATGAACACACTTTGGAAGATAACTATTCTATTACTTATGATGATACTATGCCTCCAGTCTTTGATAATTATTATAAAGAATACTATGACATAGGTTATAATTACAGTCATCCTCATGAAACTTGTCATAGTTATGGAGAGATTACCCAAAACCATCCCTTTAATATACAACTTGTCTATCATGTTCGAGTTCTTTATGATGATCCTGCCCCATTGTTATTAAGGAGAAGAACTTTTCTTGTGTGGAAAATATTGATACTTTTGTGCATATGGATCATGGTAAGAATGTTTCATGTGATGGTTATATTGTGGATTTTATCAATGATGCTACTGAAAGTTTTTATGAGAGAGGGAGACATGGATTCATATATCTCAATAATATCAAGTCTCCTCTCTTTTTGTTGAAATTTTGAAGTTGCACTTGTTTTGTCTTTCTATGCTAGTAGCTTCATGCTTCAATAATTTGTTTTCTTACAAGATTCCTTTGCATAGGAAGTGGGTTAGACTTAAATGTGTTTGGTATTTGCTTTTTGATGCTCTCTTATATTCAACTCTTATACATATGAGAGCATTATCAAAATCACTATGCCTAGCTAAAAGGCTTTAAAGAAAAGCGCTTATGGGAGACAACCCATTGTTTTTATTTCTGTTATTTTTGTTTTCTTTGAGTCAAGGAGTTTTGTTACTTCTGTAGCAACTCCTTTGTATCTTTATTTTATCGCATTGTTGTGCCAAGTAAAGTTCTATATTGAAAGTTGATGCAAGATTTGGATTTCTGCGCAGTGACAGATTTTTAGCTGTCACGATTTGAGCTTTCTCCCTGTAGAAAATTCAAAAATTCTGAAAAATCACGCATCTTCCTGAGATATGTACGCAACTTTCATTATTTTAGGCCAGATCCATCTGAGCAACTTAAGTGCCTCGAAAAAATTCGTCATTCCAGACTGTTCTGTTTTTGACAGATTCTGCCTTTTGTTTTGCATTCGCTCTTTTACGTGTTTGTGTGGATTTCTTTGCTCCACAAAGCATTGGTGGCTGTAGCTAATGTCCAGAAGCTTTGGGATTGATTGTATCATTACAGAATATGAGAATTTTTGATTATGCACTAACCCTCTAATGAGAACTGTCTTGAGTTTGGTGTGAAGGAAGTTTTCAAGGATCAAGCGAGAAGGGTGATATTATGTGATCAAGAAGAGTGAAAAGCCTAAGCTTGGGGATGCCCCCGTGGTTCATCCCAACCATATTCAGAGAGACTCAAGCGTCTAAGCTTGGGGATGCCCAAGGCATCCCCTTCTTCATCAACAACTTATCAGGTCATCTCTAGTGAAACTATATTTTAATTCTTTCACATCTTATGCGCTTTACTTGGAGCGTCTGTGTGTTTTATTTTTGTTTTTGTTTGAATAAATTCGGATCCTAGCAATCCTTGTGTGGGAGAGAGACACGCTCCGCTTTTTCATGTGAATACTCATGTTCTTCACTTATATTTGTTGAGTATTCTTAACTAGCTACTGCAGTGCTTTTAGCTCCTGTTTTTCATGCATCTCTTCGAGCTGTTAGCACTTGTTTATAAATACTCTCTTGCTGCATTATATTATCATTTGGAGAGTTTATGTTTAAATAAATTGATTGGTGTTTGTTTGGAAGAAAGAAAATGCTACATGTAGTAGTTGGTATTGGAAAAGACATATGCATTCTTGTAGATCATTGTCTTGTTTCGATTTGATGCTTTGCAATTGTTTTGAGCTCTCAAGTAGATCATGTTTAAGCTCTTGCATCATGTAGTTAAAGCCTAGTAGTGGAGAACTACCGTAGAGCTTGTTGAGACTTGGGATGCATATTTGTTCTCTCTAAGGTCTAGATATTTTCTGGTAAAATGTTTGAGCAACAAGGAAGACAGTGTAGAGTCTTATAATACTTGCAATATGTTTTTATGTGATTCTTGCTGTACCGGTTTATACTTGTGTTTGCTTCAAACAACCTTGCTAGCCTAAACTCTGTACTGAGAGGGAATGCTTCTCGTGCATCCAAACTTGAGCCAAAACCCATGCCATTTGTGTCCACCATACCTACCTACTATGTGGTATTTCCTGCCATTCCAAGTAAATACTTCATGTGCTACCTTTAAACTATTCAAAACTTTATTACTCCTTATTTGTGTCAATGTTTTATAGCTCATGAGGAAGTATGTGGTGTTTTATCTTTCAATCTTGTCATTTACTTCTGACAGACTTTCACCAATGGACTAGTGGCATATACATCCGCTTATCCAATAATTTGCAAAAAGAGCTGGCAACGGGGTGCCCAGCCCCAATTAATTACAACTTTCATTAATAATTCTCTTCACATGTTTTGCCCTGATTTATCAGTAAGCAACTTAATTGCAAATAGACACTCCTCCATGGTATGTGAATGTTGGAAGGCACCCGAGGATTCGGTTAGCCATGGCTTGTGTAAGCAAAGGTTGGGAGGAGTGTCACTATAAAGAAACTAAAATACATGTGTAAACAAAAGAGAAGAGGGATGATCTACCTTGCTGGTAGAGATAACGTCCTTCATGGGAGCCGCTCTTGAAAGTCTGGTTGACAAGGGGGTTAGAGTGCCCACTACCATTCGTTGACAACAACAAACACCTCTCAAATACTTATTTTGTGCTCTCTATATGCTTTCGAAAACTTAAAAAGCTCTAGCACATGATTTAATCCCTGCTTCCCTCTGCGAAGGGCCTATCTTTTACTTTATGTTGAGTCAGTTTACCTACTCCTTTCTATCTTAGAAGCAAACACTTGTGTCAACTTTGTGTGCATTGATTCTTACATATTTACTTATTGCACTTGTTATATTGCTTTATGTTGACAACTATCCATGAGATATACATGTTACAAGTTGAAAGCAATTGCTGAAACTTAATCATCCTTTGTGTTGCTTCAATGCCTTTTACTTTGAATCTATTGCTTTATGAGTTACCTCTTATGCAAAACTTTTTGATGCTTGTCTTGAAAGTACTATTCATGAAAAGTTTTTGCTTATATGATTCATTGTTTACTCTTTATCTATTTGTTAGCAAACTATAGATCATTGCTTTGAGTCACTTCATTCATGACATGAGCCTTGCAATATATTGATCAAGATTGTGTGAAAGCATGTCTCCTCAGAAATTATTTGTTGTTATCGTTTTACCTACTCGAGGACGAGTAGAACTAAGCTTGGGGATGCTTGATACGTCTCCAACGTATCCATAATTTCTGATGTTCCATGCTTATATTATACCATTTGCTACATGTTTTATATACACTTCATATCACTTTTATGCATTTTCTGGGACTAACCTATTAACAAGATGCCACAGTGCCAGTTCCCTGTTTTCTGCTGTTTTTGGTTTCAGAAAGTTACTTCTGGAATATTCTCGGAATTGCACGAAACAAAAGGCCAGTCCCTATTTTTCCAGCACGTACACGGAGTCCGAAGGAGAGACGAAGGAGAGCCACGAGGTGGCCAAACCACCTGGCGGCGCGGCCCACCTTCTGCCGCGCCAGCCTGTGGTTTGGGCCCCTCGGGGTCCACCGACATCGCCCCTTCGCCTATTTATTCCCCGAGACGTGAAAACCCTAAAAACCAAGTCATATTTCCAGAAGAGTTCCGCAGCGCCGCCGCCATCGACGACAAGTTTCGGGGGACAGAAGTCTCTGTTCCGGCACGCTGCGGGACGGGGAATTGCCCCCGGAGTCATCTCCATCGACACCACCGCCATCTTCATCGCCGCTGCTGACTCCCATGATGAGGAGGGAGTAGTTCTCCCCCGAGGCTGAGGGCTCTACCGGTAGCTATGTGGTTCATCTCTCTCTCTCCATGGTGTGATCTTTATGTGATGTGTGTATTGCTAGTATCGCTGAATACATTAATATGTTTATGCTACTCAAGTGATTTTGTCTAGTTTCTGGAGTCGTTGTGACAACACGGTATCAAGGTGACAGTGTGGGTACTTGTGTGACTCTATGAATAATTTAGATATTTATCATGGCTTATTCTTGGGAACTGTGGTGTTTGTTTACTCAGACTTTGAGGAGTGCTTTTGCAGCCCTACACGTAGTACTCTTGTGTTATCAAGAAGGAGAATAATCCCGAGCAGTATTTACTTGTGTTCAGTTGTGCTAATCTAGTTGAATATGTAGATGTTACTCTTTATCTATTATGCACTCTATAGGTTACTTTAATATGAACTCCGGTACTCTCCACGGTGTAAAGGTGACAGTGTGTGCACCGTGTGTGATTCCTTTATGACGTTGTGGAGCTTGTTTACTCCGGCTTGAGGTGTGCTTTTGTAGCCCTACACAATGAATGGTGTTTGTTATCCAACAAGAGAGTGTTTAAGAGTAGCTTTTACTTATTCAGTTATGAGATCATTGTTGAGAGTGTCCACTAGTGAAAGTATGATCCCTAGGCCTTGTTTCTAAGCATTGAAACACCGTTTACAACAAGTTCTGCTACATGTTTGCTTGCTGCCATCTTTATTTCAGATTGCAGTTACTACTTATAATCATCCATATTACTTGTATTTCACTATCTCTTCGCCGAACTAGTGCACCTATACATCTGACAAGTGTATTGGGTGTGTTGGGGACACAAGAGACTTCTTGTATCTTAATTGCAGGGTTGCTTGAAGGGATATCTTTGACCTCTACCTCCCTGAGTTCGATAAACCTTGGGTGATTCACTTAAGGGAAACTTGCTGCTGTTCTACAAACCTCTGCTCTTGGAGGCCCAACACTGTCTACAAGAATAGAAGCACGCGTAGACATCAAGCTATTTTCTGGCGCCGTTGCCGGGGAGGTAAGCGTTGGAAGGTATCTCCTTTAGATTCTGCAATTATTTCTTTTTGTTTCTTGTTTTTATTTTCACTAGTTAGGCTTAATGGAAAACAACAAAAAAATTAGAGATCTTTATGAACTTTATATTGAATTAGGACATGATGCTTTTGAAGAGAAAATTAAAAAACCTATGGAGGCTTGTTTGTATAATAGTGGTAGTAATGTTATTAGTATAAATTCTTTGGACACCATTATTGCTAAGGTTGTGGAAAAGCCTAAGCTTGGGGAAGCTAGTTTATATGAAAATAATCTTTTTTGCTCCTCAGCTATGGAGGAATTATTTTGCCTTGATAATGCTTTGTCTCCAATATGTGATAATTCTAATGATGTTTGTGATATTCCAAATCCACCCGTTGAAAGTATTTCTTTTAAAATACCTATGAAAATTGTTGAAAGGGTTATGAATGATCAGTATGCAGGGGATGGATCAATCCATCCAAGTGTTCACTTGTCGAAACTTACAGAACTTTGTGAGTTATTTAAGGTTGCAGGTTTATCAAGAGAAAATGTCATGAGGAAACTATTTCCATTGTCACTTAAGGACAAAGCAAAGGAATGGTATAGGCTGCTGGATGAACAACCTTCGAACTGGAAACAGCTTGAATCTCTCTTTTACTCTAAATTTTATCCTCTTCATGAAGTGCATCTAGATAGGAATTACATTTATAATTTTTACCCTCATGATGGAGAAAGCATTGCTCAAGCTTGGGAAGCTCAAACATAGATAGGATTATGTGATAGGTATAATGTATCTTGCTGCATAGATCAATATTCTAAGCATATTAATTTTCAATGCAAACTTGAGAGTATGCCTATAATTGCCTCTTACCATAATAATGAAATTATGACCACTGATATGAAGGCAGCCGAGGAATTTACTATTGTAATGGGAATTCTTGAGATAGTTATGTTTAATATAGTTAAAGCTCGTAGCCTCACACCAAGACTTGCTACAACACTTGAACAACTCTTGAAACTCTTTTGTAAGAATACCTATATCCTTGAATATTATAACAATCTTGTTGCTATCTAGGAGAGATCTAATGGCTTGCAGGAACAAGAAGAATATAGAGAAGAGGAAAAGGTATTAGAGGATTGCCCATATCCTTACTCACCATGCTATTTTGATTCTGATTCTGATGATGATCAACACATTCAAAATGATATTATTATTGATAATAGCTTTGAAAGTGATGAGGAATTTGGTTCAGATATTCTATATGATAATACTTTAGATGATGGTCCTATTTGAGAGCTAGGATCAAACAATAGTGATTTGCTGTCTAGAAAACAGATTCCTAATCTTCACTGCGAAGAATGTTAAAAATCACAGAAGAGGAATTTTGACCTGATATTTTACGACAGCAATATTCAGTTGTTATTACACATTTCATAGTTCAAAGTTTTCTGATTTGAGCAACATAAGTGCCTCTAAAAATTCGCTCCTTTCAGGCTGTCCAGTTTTTGACAGATTCTGTTTTTATTTTGCATTAGTCTCATTACTATGTTTTGTGTGGTTCTTTTGATCAAAGAGCAAAACATAACCTTATTAACAGTAGTTAATGTTTAGAATCAACTCATTATATGTCTTTGCTGTACCTATGAGGATTTAATTTGTGGAGACACTAACCCCTCTAATCAAGTTTTATGTTGAGTTTGTGTAAAGAGAATTTTCAAGTGGAAGAGTTGAGGGTGATGAACAAAGATCAAGAGAGACAAACACTCAAGCTTGGGGATGCTACCCCTAGACTCACCCAACATATATCAAATAAGGACAAGAATTCAAGCTTGGGGATGCCAAGCCACCTCACTCCAACCATCTTGATATCAAGTAAGAAGCCTAGCTACATGGCTATAAAGAAAGCGATTTACGGGAGGCAACCCGGTTGTTTTTATTTTTGATTTTCTTTGTGTCCTCTTGCTGTAACAAGAGACTTAGTTTTTAGTTTTGTTTCTGGAATTTTTAATAAAGTGCCAAGTTTTACCTATTTTGGCTTGAAAAAGTTGCTTTTTGCATTCGGAGACTTTATTCCAGCACGAATCTGTGCACGGTATGATTTTTCATTCTATTCTGTGACTCCAAATGAGCTGAAATTTGAACTGTAGTTGCAACTTTTCATCCTCTGTAAGTGAATTTTTTCAGATTTTTTCGACATATTTAAGTAGGGTAGAAAAATGCGTTTTGCTGCTGCTGTTTTTCTGGACAGATTCTGTCTCATTTTGTTTGATGCATTCTTTGAACTTTTAACTTGAATCTTTTTTATCCAATTGAGTTTATAAGTAGGCATACAACATTATATACTTTCTGGAGATGTTTCACATTTTTGTTTAAGGATTTTATGCAGCCAACAATTCATTTGTCTATCACTACTAATGTCTCCCCACAGAAAAGAGATGGGAGAAACGGTGTTTTGAAGTTTTTTCACAGGGATTAGAGGAGATGCACCAAGAGTTATCCAAGGATGGTGAACACCATAAGCTTGGGGATGTGAAGACAACCCCATTGGACCAACACACTCTCGGTTTGCACACGTTAACTTCTGTTTTTCGATCAATGCACTTTATCGCATAAACTTGGAGCGTCTTTTATTTTTGTTATTTTGGTTTGGTTTTTATTTGTGAGACCACCACTTTTCATTTATGTTATGAGATAGCTACTGGAAATTTGGGTTGAATTAAGTTGGATGCTATTAAAAAGATTGGGAAAGGGATGTTTGAGTTGATTCAAAAAGATACATATAGTTGCATGATTCATGTGCTTTTTAATGAGTATTAATTTGCAAGTGTTTTATCAAGAGCTATCTTTTATTCATGTTTTGATGCTGAATGTTACTTTACTTTGTTTAACATGGATTGATTAGTTCTATGGACACTTATGCATGCATTTAGACGGTCAACTTTCTCCCTTTTGCTAGCCCAAAAATTCCAACAAGTAAAAACTTGTTTTCCAACACCTTCAACCAAAGTTTTCCAGTGAGTCCACCATATCTACCTATTAGCTTAATGCTATTCCGAGTATATTTATCATGTTATATTGTATTATCTATGTTTCCAAATTAAAATGCTTATGTTATTGATTGTTATGGGAAAGTTGGTTAAAAAGCTCTCACGAACTTGATGCACACTTTACTTTTATTGCACTTAATAAACATGAACCATTGTGATTAAAATTATAAGTTGTATGCTTGACAAGAGTCTTGGTTGGGAGTTAGCTCATATGTGCTGTCACATGGCAAGCTTTCAACGTGCTCTTAATTATATTTAGTTGATATCATGTACTTTTGTTTATGGATGCTTATCATGGTGCCAAAAAATGCAGAAACTTAGTAAGTTTGAGGAGTTTGTATAAATGGCTAGAGAGACGCCTGGGCCACTAACCTAAGCCATGCATCATTCATGGTGGAAATTTACAGCGTACCAAAGTGAACATTCAGTGATGCATACGTAATAAAAAGCTATACAAATAGTAAATAAAAGAGTACTGAGATTGTTCATTGTCTGTTTGTCTTGTCATTTTGCATGGCTAGTTTCCATGTCCTGAGGCAAGAGGTACCCCAGTTGACGCTCTTGATGACGCTATTATATTACTTACAATGACTTTAACTTGAACTTGCTTTGTGGCCCGAGTTGAGTAACACCGTGGTGTAGGTACTCGTATTCACCCATACTTTGTCAAGCACACTACTCATATTTGCTTTCACTTTAAACTTTAACCATTCAAGATGCTATGATAGGGGTAATGAGATCTCCACACCAATGGATACCACATTGCAAATATTAACTTAAGTAGAAGCATTTGGAAGCTAGATGAAACTTATTCATGTTTTACCTCTACTTATTTATATATCTCCAAAGTGTCCACCTTTTATATTCAGATTTACAAGAATACTCTATGACCATTATATGATGTTTTTACTTTTTATTATGCATACATTTGGTCCATAGTACTTTCTTCTATGTTACACTTTGTGAATTATCATTGAACATCCTTACATTGAATATTTGATATCACTTCATAATCTATCTTGTATATTGCTATTCCTTTGAAGAATGAATCATTTGACTCTATGTAGCAATAGTAATCATCTTTGATATCCATTGATAGTATTAAAAAGCAAAGTCCATGTTAGTTTTATCACCTTCATACTCGAGGACGAGTATAGGTTAAGCTTGGGGATGTTGATGCATGTAAAATGCATACATGAACTTTGCATTATATTACTTATATTTCAATCATATTTGCATCATATAAGGGTTATATCATTGTTTTATATTGATTTTGGGAATATTTCACAGTTTCCCTATTTTTCTGGAATTAACCCTGCACTGGCAGAAAACCCTATTTTCTATATTTTGATGTTTCAGGGACCCAAACGACGTCCAAATGACCTAATATTTTGCGGGGATCATTTTTTGGAAGGAACAAAGCGTAGGAGCGAAGGAAGCGAAAAAATGGAAACCCGGGCCAAAAGAGGTGGGCCCACGGCCAGATTCCTTGGCCGCGTGGGACCCCCTATCCTGGGCCTCGAGCCTCCGATGCCGTCGATCTTCGTCCCCGTGCCTTCGTCTTGACCTAAAAACGACTATAAAAATAGTCCCCCGACGGCTTTCGGAAGGAGCGCCGCAGAAACACAAAACCACGAAACAGAAGACCTGGAGCTGCAGATTGGAGGGGGAAAACTCCGGCGGGGCGCTGCCGGGGTGGTCTCCATCTTCTCCAACATCTCCACCATCATCACCATGATGAAGGGGGAGTAGTCCACCCCCTGGACTTTGGGTTTGTGGTGGTAACTTGATCTAATCTTCTATGTATGATCATTGTTGAAGTCCATATGATGTGCCTTGCATAAGTATGGATCTATCTATGTAATTTATATGGTGGATATTGTGGTATGAGATGATATTTGTTATGCATTTACCGTTGTGTTGGATCTTTTATGACTTGTCATACTTTGGAGATATTCTATGATGCATGTGATGGTTCGATTTATGCATAATGCCTTGTTTATCCATGTCATGAGGTGATTGACACCACCAAGTGTAGATAGATGAGAGAGATGTGGTCATGCACACGAAATATGAATCATTGCACTAGTGTTTAGAATATTGTCCATTATGAAGTATGATGTATGTAGGTACGGGATGGCCGATGTGACAACGGCATATGTATTGAGTGACACAATACATCCCAACATCCTTTATCTGGGGGTAAAAAGGAAGAAGTATGATGTGGGAGTGACAACAAACCACGCTAGCCTTACGAGAGTGACCTAGCAACATAAATGATTATTTTCTTTCAACTATGTGTTTTAGGACATGTAGCCGTCATAGAAGTTTACCATTAAAGCATGACAATTGTGTGTACTTTTTATCTATAACATGATAATCACCATAGATGGGAGAGAGGATTGAGTGAACCCATGAACCCATGTCCATTGTTCCTATAAGAGAAAACCTTGTCTTGTCCTCTTGCATGAAGAGGATTGGGACACTTTTACATTCTTGTTTTGTTACATTAAACTTCCAGCCATTAAATCAACCATCTTGTTCTTTAAACTTGTTTAGTGCATAATCAACTAAAACTTGTGACACTTTAGTTGTAGGGAATAGATAACTTTTCCTTCTTGCTCCTGCGGATCGATACCCTACTTCCACATTGAGAGGTGCTACAGTGATCCCCTGCTCTTGGGGGTTATCACATAGGCATCACTCCTATACAAGACAAAGCAAGAAAAGATTTTGCTGTGACTCTGGGCAAGAGAGCAGCTCTCTTGCCAGGACAAAAGCAATGCATATTGTTCTTGGAGATCACAAGAAGCAGTACTATAGGATCAGAGACTACATGCAGACTGTAATAGACAAAAATCCAGGTTCCAGGGGCATTGTGAAACAAAGCGGATCAGACCCTAAGGGGTTGATTCTCAATCCGTATGGGGACAATCTCTTTCTTGCTGAATTTGGCTCCAAAGCGGACCGTGATCGGGTGATGGACGGGTCGCCCTGGACAATGGGTAGACACACTGTTCTGATGAAAAAGTTTGAAGTGGATGTACATCTGCAGATGGTTGAGTTTGACCGATTTTCCATTTGGGCCAGAATCCTTGCGATACCAAACAGGTTGATGAACCACAACGAAGCTTCGAGATTGCCAAACCCATTGGCACTGTTAAGAGGATAGAATCTGATACTCTAGGGCGGTGTTGGGGAGGCTATATGCGGTTGAGGGTGGAAATCAAGGTTCAAGAACCCCTAGTCCGCTTTGTCACTGTTTTCTCCAGTAAGTTACAGGTGACAGAGAGGTTTGCAGTGTAGTATGAGCGCCTTCCTATCTACTACTGGTCATGTGGGCTTATAGGCACTCAACTCTGATATGTGAGAATCCGACAGAGAGGGACGAGAATGACGATCTCCCATATTCAGCGAAAAAGTTGTCTATCCCGGATGAGAACAAGAAAGCTGGATGTGCAAAATCTGGTAACAATACCACGTCCATGGGTGGAGAGGGATCACGAGGTTCTAATGCAGGTCCTTCAGCTGCAACAGGCCGTGGACGGAGTAGAGGTGCCAATGGCGGGACATGACAGACAGATGACCATGGCGGCCGGGGCCGTGGACGCGCTACACGCGGTCGGGGCAGGGGTGCTGTGAGCACCGAGCGGGAACTGTCCCCGAACGCGAATGCTGGAAAGGCAACTGGACAGAAGCGTAAGGCACTGAAAAACCAAGTCCAGCCTATGTTAGCCATTGAACAGCACGAGGACGTGAACAACCGTGCGCTTGTGGTGGTGAACAATCAGAAGGTGCATGGCGAGGACGAGAATGTTGCTCTGAGCACATACTCGAACAAGAAGCAAAGAACTTCCCCTACTAGATCGACGGATCAGGCGGAGGCTGCAGCGCAGTCCCGCCAAACGCAATGAGTATCCTAACTTGGAACTGTCGCGGTTTGGGGTCGGATGCGACAGTGGGTGAACTTCGCTAGTTAGTGAAGATGTTCCGACCTGAGATCCTATTTCTGTCTGAAACTAAGAAGCGGATAGGAAAGCAAAGAACTTCATGTGGTCGTTGGGCTACTCTGGTTCTTATGCAGTCAGTTGCGAGGGTCGTAGTGGCGGCCTTGCGCTCTTTTGGAAGCAGCCATTTTCTCTATCTCTCCGTGGTTTCAACGCTCACTGTATCGATATGACGGTGACTGTGGAGGGTACGACACCATGGCGTGCTACCTTTGTCTATGGAGAGCCTAGGAGAGAACAGAGGCATATTTTCTGGGATCTTCTTCGGCGTCTTCGTCGTGAGTGGGATGGTCCATGGATTTGTTGCGGGGATTTCAACGAAGCCCTATCCGCAGATGAACGCTTTGGATCACCGAGAGGTCTGATGCTCAGATGGAGTTGTTTCGTGATTGCTTGGATGCTTGCAATTTGGTGGACCTGGCTTATCTGGTCCAAAGTTCACATGGCCGAACCGTCAAAGATGCTCAGTCCAATGTCCGAGTCCGTCTTGACCGTGGGGTAGCTAACAATGCTTTCTCAGAAAGGTTTGAGGAATGCACTGTTGAGAATGTCATCACCACGTCTGACAAGAGTATACATCTCGGGTACCCTACCATAAGGGTACCTGGTGCATGTGTCGACTAAGGCCCAACTATCAAGAGCCTACATAAAGCCCATGATGAAAGGCCCAACAAGATGGAGTATCCTCCAAGATTAGACATAGGCATAGTCGGTTTATACTTTCCTTACATGTAAACAGGGTCGGTTACGAACTCCCGAGACCCAGCCTCTTATATAAAGACTGGGAGGGCCGGCGATCCAGGACACGCAATACTCGAACCACCGAAAGGCCTAGCGAGATCGACATCTCGCCGGAGCCTCCCTGTAACCGCACAATCTCACACGATCAATACCAGACAAGCAGGAAGTAGAGTGTTACTCTCCGGAGGCCTGAACCTGGGTAAATCTTTGCCTCTGTTTGTCAGCCGACGAAACTACTAGTACTTTCACGTTCTCTCCCCGTAATCTCAGCCCTAGGTCCTTGACCATGAGATTTGATGAGTTAACCCTCGTTAATTGGCGCCGTCTGTGGGAAAGAATAGTGCTGGACTCACAGTTTCTTCGGTTCTGTCGGAAAACGGTGACTCGCCGATTGCATCTGCAAACGGCAACTCGCCGGTTGCATTAACAAACCAGAACTCGCCGACTCGGGTGGCACACGGCAACTCGCCGACTCACTCGACGAACGGCAGCACGCCAACTTCACCTGCAAAAAGCACATCAGATCCTCTGATGGACTTCGGGCCGCACTCGCCAGAATTCTAGGAGACGTTCGCTGGTCTCGGGTCAGGTTTGGGTTTAACCGTTGGGTCATTCAATTTTTTCGTAAACAAGCTTGGTACGCAGGACTTGACAGATCCATGCCAATTCGCGAGTTCCGCACCCGAGGCTCCATCGGTTGCGGCTCCTTCGACTGCGGATCCATCAACTGCGCTCATACCATCGTGGATCCTCCAAGCCTGCTCGTCTGCAACAACCATGTCCACTCGAGAGATCAACGAGTTCATTGCAAAAGAACTCCAAGGTGAGGAGGCTGAATCAGCATACCGCACAAACGATCCCGAGTTCGATCTTCCACTCGAGGATAGCTTTGACTGCGGGATCTCCCTCAGTGACTTCGGCGAGCCCGAAACTCATATCGACAATCACGTCGACTCCGAGATCTGCACCAACAATAACCTCGACTTCGAGATCCATAACAACTTCGCCGACACCGAGATGAGTGATACGTCTCAAACGTATCTATAATTTTTGATGTTCCATGCTTGTTTTATACCAATTGCTACATGTTTTGCATCTACTTTATATCACTTTTATACATTTTTTGGGACTAACCTATTAACAAGATGCCGAAGTGCCAGTTCCTGTTTTCTGCTGTTTTTGTATTCAGAAAATCTAGTCTGGAAATATTCTCGGAATTGGACGAAACTACACGGGGTCCCTATTTTACCAGAACTCACCTGACGGAGCGAAGAAGCAACAGAGGAGGGCCACCAGGTGGCCACACGCACCTAGGGCGCGGTTCCCCCCTCTGTCGCGCCCTAGGGTGGTGTGGGCCCCTCGGGGGTCTCCAGCCACCGCCCTTTCGCCTACTTATTCCTCCCAACGCGAAAACCCTAAGTGCCTGAGCAAATATCCACGAAAAGTTCCAGAGACGCCGCCGCCATCAACCCTAGCTCGGGAGGGTTCAGAACCTCTTCCCGGCACCCTGCCGGAGAGGGAAATCATCACAGGAGGCTTCTACATCACCATGCCTGCCTCCGGAGTGATGCGTGAGTAGTTCATCCTTGGACTACGGGTCCATAGCAGTAGCTAGATGGTTGTCTCTCCACTTTGTGCCATCATGTTTAGATCTTGTGAGCTGCCCTACATGATCAAGATCATATTATTGTAATGCTACATGTTGTGTTTGCTGGGATCCGATGAATATTGAATACTATGTCAAGTTGATTATCAATCTATCTTATATGTTATTTAAGATCTTGCATGCTTTCCGTTACTCGTAGATGCTTTGGCCAAGTAGATGCTTGTAACTCCAAGAGAGAGTATTTATGCTAGATAGTGGGTTCATGCCTCCATTTTATCTGGGATAGTGACAGAAAGTTCTAAGTTTGTGGATGTGCTGTTGCCACTAGGGATAACCTAACGATGCTATGTCCACGGGCATATGTGTTTGTTTACATTACGCGCTTTACTTAATGCGATTATCCGTTGCTTGCAACTTAATACCAACGGGGGACTCGGATGACAACCCGGCGGTGGATTGTTAGTCATAGATGTTGTTGGATAACGGTCTATGTATCTTGTCGTAATGCCCAATTAAATATCATAGTAGTCATCATGTCATGTATATGCATTGTCATGCGCTCACTATTTGTCAATTGCCCAGCTGTAATTTGTTCACTCAACATGTTAGTTATCTTTTATGGAGAGACACCACTAGTGAACTGTGGACCCCGGTCCATTATTTTACACTAATTAAACCACCACAAACTGCAAACTGTTCCTTTTTCATTCTCTGCAATTAAACATCATTTTCCACACCATACGTTTAATCATTTGTTTTCAGCAAGCGGTGAGATTGACAACCTCACTGTTTCATTGGGGCAAAGTAGTTTGATTGTGTTGTGTGCAGGTTCCGCGTTGGTGATCGAGTAACGGCGCCACCAACAACCTTCTGAAGAGTTGCTGCTCCTACTGGTTCGATAACCTTGGTTTCTTTCTGAGGGAAAACTTGCTGCTGAACTGCATCATACCTTCCTCTTGGGGTCTCCCAACGAGCGTGTGATTCACGCCATCAATGAGCATAGGCGATGAAGACATCGACATCGAAATCTGTCCAGACGGACCACTCGACGGGCATATCGACTCCGACATGAGCCTTGATGAAGACGTCGAGTCCATGACGGGACTCGAAAACACATACATATACCCTCGGGTGATACCCTAGCAGGTCTACGTTGCCTTCGCCGTAGAATCATCTGATGTTGCGGCCAGTCGCAGGCCTACAGAATTCCCGTGCACAGTTACTATGCCGGATGGAGTCACAAATCTCACAATTACTGCTGAGATGGCAGCAAAAGCAGATAAGTCATCAAGGAGTGCACAATGATGCCAGTGGATGCAACACGGGAGGAGATGTTGACCTTCCAGTACTTCAACTGGCAGGAATCACTTCGACTGCAGCAGATCAGAGCAACACTCGAAGAACGTAAAAACAGGCTAGCTTGTCGAGTGCACGAAGAAGACAGCTCTCCCTGAGCTCCACCGGGCGAGCAGACACAAGACCCAGATCAAGGCTATCACGCCTCGCGGAAGATGAGAGGGCAGCACTCACCCGCAACTTAGGCCACTCTTTCATGACATTCGACGAGGAGGGAGTGCCAGTACCCAAAACAGCTGCGGGTGCCTCTTTACCGCTGCAGCATACCTAGAGGCAATCAAGCCTCCAGCTGATGACCCCAATGCAAAACTACATCGCCAACAATCAAATCACTCGCCTTAGCGGCGAAGGCCATACGCCAAATCCCAAAAACTCCAGGAGGGAGTCGAGACCGTGCCATAGTAGACACGCGTCGTGAAAACATAATCGCAGTGGTCGCCGTCACCACTCGAAGGAAAGAAGCGGCTCACGTCGGCGCAGGTCCAGGAGCAGATCACGCAGATCTTACAGTAGCGACTCGTACTCTGATCAGGAGCCTGAGCCACACGGAGCTCTGTGCTTCACTCGACGCGTCCGCGAGACACGGATGCCCAAAGGGTTCAAACTCACATCTGAACAACCCAAATACACGGGTCGACAGGAACCTTCAGGATGGCTGGAAGACTACAGACTGGCTGTCGCGTGCCAGCGAGGCACGAATCACAGCCATGCAATACATACGACTCATGCTCGAAGGCACAGCCCGCGACTGGCTCAAGGCTCTACCTCCATCAACATACGACTCGTGGGATCACTTCCGCGCAGACTTCATCAAAAACTTCGAGCCTCTATGTGAGCGACCAAAAACGTTCGAAGAACTGCGAGCCTGCGTTCAACGTCGACGAAACGTTGAGGTCATACATCCGACGATGGACTGAGATACGCAACTCAGTTGGAGTAATTTCAGAAGATATGGCCATGGATGCTTTCATCATGGGCCTCGCCAGGCGAGACTTCAAAGAAGCACTTGGTCGCCAAAAGCCAACCTCTGTGGCTAACCTCCTAAAGATCGCGACTGAGTGGGCAGACGGAGAAGACATGGCGCGCACCACACGCGGGTCCTCACCCCGTGACAATCATGAAAGCGGCAGTCGAAGCCGCAGAGACTCATACAGAGACGACGGAGGCGCAAACGTTCAAAACGTCACTACGACGACGACAGACCCGAATTCATGGCGGCTGGATTCTCCACACCCCGCAACGACCAAGACAGAAGCGACCGACGGTCAGAAGATCGACGACAGTCGAGATGATCCGGGACAGTCGAGATGATCGGGACAGTCGAGACCGCGGCCAACGCAGCGACAGCTACAAGAAGAAAGACTGGCGCAAGTCGCGCTCCGGCGCACAAACGAGCGATCATTCGATGACAAGATGGATGCTGATTGCAGATTCCACCTGTACAAGGGGAAGACGGAAAATTGCGCTCCAATCACTCGATGAGAAACTGCAGAGAATTCGACCAACTAGCGTCTGAATACGTGCAACTCAGAAAGGCAACAGCCGCACACGCACCCGCACCTGCACCTGTGCCTCAGCCAAACAATGTGCCTGTTCTGATGGCACCACCACCACCACAGCCTGCCGCAGGCGGAAATATCGCGGGTGCCATACAACCCGTACCTCGGGTGGACGAACCTCAGTACCCTCCGCCCCAAGGGCAGATGTACATGATACAGAAAGGTCGCCCTTCCAACAGGGAGCAAAAACTTCGCACTCGACAAGTAAACATGGCGGTCATGTCACCTCCTCGTAACTGAATTCTTGAAGGGATCCGAAACTGCAATAAGCTTCAGCAGAGAGGACCACCCACCATCGGTCGTTCGTCCAGGGCACTCTGCTCTGGTACTCGACCCAAATTGGAGGCTACGCCATGTCCAAGGTCTTCATGGATGGTGGCAGCGGCATAAACATCATCTTCGCAGATACGCTCCGCAAAATGAACAGGTCAGTCGAAAACCTGCCAAAATCCTCAAATACCTTTCACGGTATCGTCCCAGGCAAAGCAATAAGCCCAGAAGGCACCATACAACTCGACGTACGTTCGGGGACAAAAACCACTTCAGGACAGAGTCGATTGAGTTCGAAGTTGTCGACTGGAAGTCACAATACCACGCCATACTTGGACGCCCGACGTTCGCTCGATTCATGGCGGTCCCACACTACGCATACCTCCAGCTGAAAATGCCTGGACCAAAAGGAGTAATCACAGTCAAAGGAAACTTCCAAAAGTCCGACTCTTGCGACCGAGAGTTTAGCAAAATCTCTGAGATGTTCGGCATGGAAGCAACACTCGCCGATCTAGCGGTCTCCAACGATCGAACACTTATGCCGGAGCACAAGAAGGTGGCAGTCGACAGAGCATTCAATGCCACCAATGACACAAGGTCGCATCAGGTGCACCCGACTGACCCGACCAAGACAGTCAATGTCTCTTCGAGTCTGCCTATCGCATAGGAAAGCGCGCTCGTCGAATTCCTCCGTGAGAACTGGGATATATTTGCGTGGTGTCCAGCCGACATGCCAGGTATTCCCAGGGAATTCGCCGAGCACTCTCTCCAATTATTTCCAGATGCTAAACCAGTCAAGCAAACAATGCGCCGCATATCCGGCCCAAAAGAACCGCAGTCGAAGCCGAAGTCGACAGACTACTCGCAGCAGGTTTCATCAGAGAAATCAAGAAATCACAATGGGTGGCTAACCCCGTACTTGTAGAGAAGAAGCACACAGATATCCTTCGGATGTGCGTAGATTTCACAGCACTCAATAAATGTGTCCAAAGGATCACTTTCCACTACCTCGAATCGACCAGATCGTCGACTCCACCGCCGGGTGCGCTCGCTTGTCCTTCCTGGATGCTTACTCAGGTTACCACCAGATAAGGATGAAGGAAGAGGATGAAGAGAAAACGGCGTTCATAACCCCACTCGGGGTCTACTGCTACACAACAATGCCTTTCGGGCTCAAGAACGCAGGCGCAACCTACCAGCGCATGATGCAAGACTGCCTCAAGAAGCAAATTGGGCGAAACGTCCAGGTCTACGTAGACGACATCGTCATCACAACAAGGGAGGAAAACACACTACTCGATGACTTGCGAGAGACGTTCGCAAACCTCAAACGCTTCCACATCAAGCTCAACCCGAAGAAGTGCACGTTCGGCGTGCCAGCCGGGCAGCTCCTGGGGTATCTAGTCTCGGCTCGTGGAATCGAGGCGGACCCGGAGAAAATACAGGCCATCTTGACGATGCAAAGGCCTTCAAAGCTCCATGACGTACAAAAATTAGCGGTCGAGTGGCAGCACTCAGTCGATTCATCAGCAAACTGGGCGAAAAAGCACTCCCGTTCTATCGCTGATGAAGAAAGCAGACAAATTCGAGTGGACGCCAGAAGCCGAAGCAGCCTTCACGGACCTCAAGCGAGTCCTCACAAGCCCTCCAATCCTCGTCGCACCAAGGGAACGAGAGCCACTATACCTGTATGTCTCCGCAACTAACAGGGTGGTAAGTACCGTACTGGTAGTCGAACGCAGGGAGGAGGGACACGCCCAAAGCATACAACGCCCAGTCTATTACTTGAGTGAAGTGCTCTCCATATCAAAGCAGCGGTACCCGCACTATCAAAAGCTGGCCTACGCCGTGTTCATGTCCTCAAGGAAGCTGACGCACTACTTCGCAGAGCACCCGATCACTGTAATCAGCACCTCAGGGATCGGAGACATCCTCACAAATCCCAACGCAACTGGGCGAGTCGCAAAATGGCTCATCGAGCTAGGACCACGAGATATCAAGTATGATTACCCGAAGGCCATCAAAGCACAAGTCTTACCTGACTTCCATACCGAGTGGATCGAAGCTCAGTTGCCAGGAGCACCAGATGTGTCCAACTCATGGACTATGTACTTCGACGGCTCAAAGAAGAACGAAGGCGCAGGCGCAGGTGTCATCCTCATATCACCAAAAGGCGACAAGCTTCGCTATATCCTGCAGATGGGATTCGAGTTACCATCCAATAACGAAGCTGAGTACGAGGCCCTGATCCATGGCATGCGGATGGCCAAAGCCCTCGGGTGCACTCGACTGATGATCTATGGTGACTCGAATCTGTGGTGCAGCAAACAATGAAGGCCTGCGATGCAATCGCAGATAACATGATCGCCTACCGTGACCTGTACAACCTAATGGAGGGCAGCTTCGAAGGCTGCGAGTTGCGGCACATAGGGCGCGAGCAACGAAGAAGCAAACAAGCTAGCCAACCTTGGCGCGACCAAAGCACCAGTTCCACCTGGTGTCTTCCTCGAGCGCATCGAGCACAGGTCCATCAAGCAAAAACGAACATCTCCTACATCAGCCGCACCAGCCAAGAGCAAAGCACCTAGCACAGAGGACCCGCCAGTCGAGGTACTCCTCATTGAGCCAACTTGGACTCAACCTTTCCTCGCATACATACTCCGCGGCGAGGTACCTGAAGACATAACAGAGTCAAGACGCGTCACTCGAAGATCTAAAGCATACACCGTCATCAACGGCGAACTATACAAGCGCAGCGTATCAGGTATGTTCCAACGATGCATAGCATTCGAAGATGGCCAGGCCATCCTTCGTGATATTCATGCAGGTACCTGCGGGCATCACGCCAGCAGTCGATCACTCGTAGCCAAAGCCTTTCGCGCAGGCTTCTACTGGCCCACAGCACTCAAAGACGCGGAGGACATAGTCAAAAGGTGCATCGGCTGTCAAAAATTCGCCACAAAGCCGCACGCACCCGCATCGGCGTTGAAGACAATACCATTGGCCTGGCCCTTCGCCCAGTGGGGGCTCGATATGGTCGGGCCACTCAAAAAATCCTCCCATGGAGGGCATACTCACCTTCTGGTGGCGGTCGACAAGTTCACCAAGTGGATTGAAGCAGTCCCTATCACAAGTTCGACTGCCACTACAGCAGTCAATTTCATAAAATCCATCATATACCGCTTCGGTGTACCAAGCAGCATCATCACTGATAACGGTACAAACTTCACGGCTGAAGAGTTCCGATCCTTCTGCAAAGAGCAAGACATCACGCTCAACTATGCATCCGTGGCACACCCGCAGTCCAATGGCCAAGTCGAAAAAGCCAATGGACTCGTGACGAGCGGAATCAAGAAACGCCTCCTGGTGCCACTCAAAAGAGCCGCGGGTGCTTGGGTCGAAGAACTCCCATCTGTGCTATGGAGCCTACGCACAACTCCTAACGCTTCAACACAGTTCACCCCATTTTTCATGGTCTACGGCGCAGAGGCAATCCTGCCATCAGATGTAAGATTCAATGCACCAAGAGTCGAAGCATACAACGAAGAAGATGCAGATGAAGCACTCGAAGATGCAGTCGACTTGCTCGAAGAAGCACACGACACGGCGCTAGCACGCACAGCTGTCTATCAGCAAGACCTCCGCAACTACCACAGCCGTCGACTGCGCACCAGGTCCTTCGAGGTTGGCGACCTGGTACTTCGACTGAAGCAAAAGAAGGTGCACAAACTCGCTTCTCCATGGGAAGGACCCTTCATCATCACCGAGGTCATTGGTGGTGGAGCATACAGACTGAAGCACGCGAAGACAGGCGAACTCTCGCACAATCCTTGGAACGTTGCGCAGCTGCGCCGTTTCTATGCTTAGATTGCTCAGTCGCACAATGTAATAGGCACATATGTCGGATGGCTGCAGGTTTCAGACGCGCTCTTTTCCTTACCAGGGTACCTACGGGGACTGGAAGGTTTTTAATGAGGCGGCCTGCAGCTTAACATTCAAAAATGGAATATAATCAATGATTCCTCATATTTCTTCCTGCTTACTACTCGCATAACTTATTCGCACAAACTTAGCCTCACCCGAATACTCGGGGGCTGCGCTATCTCAAAGCATGAGCTTTCGCTCCTTCTTCTTCAAACATAATACCCAGCCGCACTCGAATACTCGGGGCTGGGTCATAAAAATCATACATAAACGAAAAAGTTGCTCACCCCACTCAACTACTCGGGGGCTGAGCCTAAAATCATGAGTTGAAGCTTCAAATATCGCAAAAATTCACAGCCTCACTCGAACACTCGGGGGCTGTGCAATTTATGTTCCATACTCTAAGTGTTTTTCATAAACCCCACTCGATACACTCGGGGGCTGCATACATACACATAAACAATATACACTACGTACAAGTGGCAAATTTACACTCGGGGGCTGTCCCCTATACAGAAATAGCCTAATCTTCTGGTTCGTCCTTGACTAGCAGAACAGGGCCCATAAGTTGAGCGTGATAACACTCGACCATCATCCTCGCAGACTCGACTGTACCGTCAAGTTGGACTGTGACAAAATCGATCCAGGCACAGGTGGATGTAGCTGCATATTTGGACGCTGACTCGGATATACGCCATCTTGCGTTGGCTCCATCCACAAGCTTCTGGGTGATAAAGTCTCGAATAGACTTGCACTCCGGAAAAGCCCGAGCAACGCGTGGATTCCTTGAGGTTGCGGCCCCGTGGAAAAAGAGTCTGGTTGATGCGATTGAAGGCCGACCTGCATAACTCGAGCAGTAGAGTGCTCCGCCACACTCGATCCTTCAGAGTTGCGAGTATGCGCGCTCGGTCTTATCCAAGCGAAAATGCTGACGGCCCGTCGTTGGTTCGTCAGTCGCATTGTTCAATTGCTCATCGACACGAGCTTGCTCCGCCTGGAAGTCTGGAACAAAGCCTGCAACAACGCACGTTGGATCAACAAAAAGGACAGGCTAAGTACTCTTGAGAGCAAGGCAGTCATGCTTACACTCGAGTTGTTGTTCACAATCTCCATCTCGCCAAGCACATACTCCTCTCGCTGAGTGGGTAAAGCAGGCCTCACCCTCATCCTATCCAGCTCGCTCTGGGAACTCTTCAACTCTTGCTCCAGTTTCACGACTCGAGCCTTCATATAACACATTACTGTGGCATCATTCGTCACCTGAGCTCGAGATCGGGTGGAAGCACGATGCCGCGATGAACCAGTTGAAGTAGCGGTTGCCCGTGGTTGTTCCAAACATCATAACAATCTCATGTCAGATATGAGAGATTCATCACAAAGCTCAGGCGAGTAGTAACACATAGCCTTACAGGCGAAAACACAACAAGGAACCAAATCCATACAAGTGTAGCAAAAGCATACTCATACTCGCGCTATCATAAAGTATAATTACACAACATAAATCAGGGTTCGGCTACCCTATCTCTCGGACACAGATTCCGACCTAGCCCTACTCTCGCGAGTGGCAACTTCTGCCGCTCGGCGCTCCATGGTGGCTATAAAGATGTTGGCCAGTCGAGCGGCTGGCTCGCTAACGGCCTTCAGAGACATAGGCTTCCCACCGGGCTTTCGAGGGAAGTCAGACATGGCCGCTTCGAAGTCACCCTTTATTCCATGACCCAAAATGAGCTTGAGGGTGGACTCCGAGCCGCGTACCGTGAGAGCGCAAGCAAAGCTCGCCATGGTTGAAGTCCCCGGTCCAAGCACATCAACGAAGCCATCAGCAGTCGACGGCACCTCCTTCAGTGGAAGCACGTTTTGGTGCACGGAGCCGAGGGTGCTGGTAGACTTGGCAAGAGCGTCCTTCGCCTGGACAAAGGTAGCGCCGAGTGTCATGGGTTTGTCACGTCAGGTGTCATGGATGACTTCGTAGGTGTGGGATTACGTGAGTCAAGCATCTCCGAGCTTGGGATCACAGAAACAAAGATCAACACAGATTTACCCAGGTTCGGCCCCCTCAATGTGAGGTAAAATACCTACTTCCTGCCTACCCTAGATTGGTATTGATATGATAATCGAGGTGTTACAATGGAGGCGATCCGATCTGGTACTCGCCGTATGAACTAGGGTTTAAAGGCTTGTCCCCTCTAAGTCCTGCGAGTCCTCTTTATATACACAGAGGCTCGTCATGTTACAAAGGAAGCTTTCCCTTCAAGGAATATATTAACTGGGACCTATCCGGAGACTGGCTCGCCTCCATGCCTTCTAGATTCTTCCCCTTGTGGCGGTTCGATGTTGGGCTTGATCTCATGTGGGCTTTTGTCCGTGCGAGTAAAGCAAGTCGCACTGGGCCGCGGGTTAATCCAGAAAGTATTCCCCCGACATTAGCCTCCAAGATTGGTCAGGACTTTACGGTGAGAACCTTCTAACCTCTTGAAATGGTCACTGAGCCGCACTGCAAACGTTCTGGCCAATCTCTGACTTACGCGATTCAGAGCGGCGACTTATCTGTGCGACTCATCTCCGCTTCTGGAGATACTCTTTTCCCTTAAATTGCGGACCGTTACTCGTTTTGCGGGCGCAAATTGTGCCGTTGGTTGCAAGCGCAGATTGTGCCGTTGGTTGCAAGCGCAGATTGTGTCGTTAGTTGCGGGCCCCTCCAGTTATAAGCTACGGCCGCCTAGGTCATTATTCACTTGCCCTTGCAATCTCCTCATCCCTTGCCGCACCGTCTTCTTCCTCAATCCAAGCTTAGTCCTCCGATCCAATCTCCCTTTCGCAATGGCGCCTAAGGCCAAGCCCTCTGATGACAAGCGCAAGATTTCTTGCAACTGGGAAGGATCTTGGGTGACGGAGGAGGTCCTCACAGATCTAGCCGCCAAGGGTTTCCTGCCCTCGAATGAGGACAACGTCTGGCGGGCTCCTGGCGACGAAACCGAGCCGCGCCCTAGGCCCAACGAGCTGGTGGAGCACGTGGAGCGCGGATTCATGCCGCCCGGCTCCCTCTTCTTCCGCGATCTGATGCGGCGTCTAGGCCTCCGTCTTCACGACATCGGGCCCAATTTCATGCTCCAAGTGAGTAATTTTCATGTCTTGTGCGAGGACTACCTCGGTATAGCTCCCAGCATCGATCTGTGGTTGGCTTCCTTCTCCTGTAATAGCCAACTCGTCTGCAAAGGTGGCGCCTACGTTCAGGTTGGCGCCATCTCTCTTCAGCGTCATCGAAACTCTGTCCTTCCCAAGCTGGCCCTGGCGAATCGGCCCAGGGCTTGTCAAAAATCCTTTTTCTACTGCCAAGATACTTCTCCGGAGGGCGAAACTCGTCTTCCTTCCTGGTCCAACACCACCTTCGTGCCTACCGAGGCACTGAAATCAAAGCCTCGCGACTCAGCCACGGCTTTCATTAATGAGTCGCTGATTAAGGTCCGCGCCTTAATAGGTCATGGTCTTACTGGCCTTGATCTTCTTTCTTGCTGGACCAAATGGCGCATCCAGCCCGTGAGTCCACGACAACGATCCTTCCTCGAGTGCACTAGCACCACTACTGATGTCAATCGCATCAAGGCTGCGGACTGGACGTCTGAGGATTGGGTGGAATTCGTCACCCGCGTGACCGAGGAAAAAGACATCTCCTTTGATAAGGTGGGGCTCGCCCCTTTTAGTGTTAACAACAAGCCTTTTGAGGTAACTTCTCTTCCCTGTCTTTTTGCCTTTGTAGTTGAGTCGCATTCCTTTCTTAATACTGCTGTCGAGGTATTGGTAACGCGGAACTACTATATGGATTCATACGTACCGTAGAGGAGGTGGGGAAGAACGTAGAGGGTTCCAGTGACGGGATTGCACACACGATCTTACCCAGTTTCGGATCTCACGACGGTGGCGAGATCCTACGTGCTGCTATAATTCACTCAAGGAGAATATGTGTACATGTTACAATGAGATTGTATGCGTGCCCTAAGGCTGCTGGAAGGCTGGCTTATAAAGGCGCCAAGCCTTCCCCCACAAGGAAAGCCTTAACCGACATAGATCATGAGTCCTAGACTAACACGGCAGCAAACCCTAACTTGCTCCCTAAGGCGAACGCGGTCTGGCCTTCGTCTTGGACTTCACTAAGCCAGCCCAGGGCTTATCCTTGCGCCTAAGCCCATGAGGCCTTCTCCATTAAGCCCTCCGGCTTTAGCTGATGGGCCTCCTTGGTGGGCCTGGTTTTATCCACCGTGGCAGATATACCCATTCGGCATAACCTCCACAGTAGTCCCCGGAAAGGTTTAAGTTCTTCGTTTTCCGTCTTTGTAAGACACGGACTTTCGTCTTTGCGAAAGGCGGACAAAAGAGCTTGGAGCATTCCAAAATGAGACGTTCAGTCTGCCTTAAGGATTAAGCCGAACTCTCCTGCACTTTGAACAATCTGGCAGAAAGATTCTGTCAGCGTCGAGTCTTGTCATGACGTCATCACAGTCAAAGCCAGTCCACGACAGTTTGGACAAGCAAAAAGACGTTGTGACGCCATCATCGCTATTTTTCCACACACGATCTCCGAGGCGTCAGGGGGAAGATACCCACTATCTGACCGTTACGAGACGCGTGGCGAAAATCGCGCGGACGTTGTGCCACCGCACTAATCGCGGCGCACCTCCCCCATATAAGGGAACACATCTTCTTCAATATTCCATTCGATCCATTCCCTGTTCATCTTCCTCCCAGCGCCCGTCCCCCATCTAAACTCCGGCGAGCTCCACCACCTCCACCTGCGCGCCCGCTCATGGAGAGCTCCGATGCGACCGCGGGAGCGGCAGCGGCGGCAGCGTCGACGGCGACGGCGGGACAAGATCTGGCCACGAGGGGCTCAGGCGCCGCGGATGCATCTGCTTCTCGCGCGGCAACGGCAACAAGCTCCGCGGCCATCTCCACCGAAGCTGAGAAGAACGCCCAGCCCTCCGATGAGGGCGACGCGGCGGAGGCAGAGGAGGAGGGAGAGGAAGCATCCTCCCGCAACTGGGCAGCTTCCACCATCACCGACGCGGACCTCATGCAGCTGCAAAAGGAAGGCATTCTCCCATCAAAGGAGAACTGCCACTGGCAGTCAGCGTACGGCCACCCTGCTCCAGATCCCGCCGGCGATGAACGAGTGCTCCTCGTCTCACATCTCCTCCGCGGTTTGTCTCTGCCACCGCATCCTTTTTTCCAATCTGTCTTAGACTACTATGGCCTTCAGCCTCACAGCGTAGGCCCCAATAGCATCTTGTACATAGCTGACTTTATGGCCTTATTCGAAGGATACTTAGGCATAGAGCCCAGCTTAGAATTTTTCAAGTACTGCTTTACCTGCAAGCGCCAAACAGAGAAGGAAGAACTGCTTTCCTTAGGAACAGTTAGCATCAACCTTCGTAGAGGCAGAGACTGGTATCCTAAGGCGCCAAAAATAGACTCTATTAAAGGCTGGAACAGCTCCTTCTTCTACTGCAAAGACATGGCGCCCGTAGGCAAAGACATAAGACTTCCTCGCTTTTCTCCTTTGCCTGCGGAGCCCCGCCTTTCTTGGGGCGAGAAACCACTGAAGGTCCTTCCCGACAACCTCCGTCGCATGCAAAGGCGAATTGAGTACTTGACAAAGACTGCTGTGCCCAAACTCACGGGCGCAGACACCATCTTATGTTGGTTGTCAAGGCGAATCCAGCCTTTGAAGGATCGCAAGGGCCTCTTATGCCACTACACGGACCAGAAGAAAGATCCTCTCCGTGTTAGTGAGAGCGACCTCACGCACGATGCCCTTATGTATCGCTTCAAGAGGATTGCTAAAGAAAGGATCCAGCTCGAAGAGCAGCGTCCTATGTATACAGCCGCCAACCCGGCTCCCCCGGTAAGGCATTTACCATCACTGTTTTTTATACTTCCACGATGTTTGCCTTACTAACATCACTTTCGATTTCAGCTCGTCATTTTGCTAGATAACCTGCTGGCTCCTTTGTTTTACGTGCCTGAAGCGGCACCCGAGCCCCCAAAGACTCGGAAACGAAAGGCTTCAGGAGCTTCTGCAGCAACTTCAGCTGCAGAAAGGCGGAAACGCGAGAAAACCATTCCTGCCAATGCCGAAGTTCTCGACATTGAGGATGATGAAGATGTGGCTTTCAACGCTCCAGTGCAGAAGTAAGCCGAACCTCAATCTCCGCAGTAAGGCGAACAGTGTCTATGAATGTTATCTTATTTTGTATATGATTCGCAGGATCAAACCAACTGCGCCTCTCAAGAGGAAGAAAGTACTTTCTTCCAAGCAAAAGAAAGCTGAGCCTTCTCCAGCCGTCGCTCCCCCCACCCCTTCCATTCAGCAAGAGACAGCCCCAAGCTCATCTGAAGATCAGCCTACAGATCTAGACCCGTCCGTCTTACCTGAGAAGACGGAAACTGAGAAGTTGGCCAGGGCTGCCGCTGCTGGAAAGGCGGCAGTAATTCAGTCAGAAGAGCCGAACGAGCCCATTACTCGTGAGGCTATCCGCAACATGGTGAAGCAAGAGCTCTTTGACGACGAGGGTTACATCTTACCCAACATCGCCGCCATGCTTGCCGATGCGAAGGAGCGCAACGAGCCGCCTCCGAAGCTAAGGCCAGTTGGTCAAACATCTATCTATTATATAATTAAAACAACAAACAATCAACGGTAAAGATTTACCGCTCTAATGTTAAAATATCTCAATGGATTAGATTAACCATCATCCCACGTCACGTTATGGCTTAGATCCACTCTGATTTCCATATACGCCTGATTCAAAAGGGACAATTTGGCCAATACATGGACTCTTTTTTAGGTTTCCTAATGAAGTAGGGCTGCTCTCGCCCTCAAAAATATTTACCGTCCGATGTTCTTCGCCACGCCGGCTTCACGGAGCAACGCAAAGCATGACGACGGAAACCCCGGCGGCCGAGCGCCCAGGGACATCGAACGCGTGGACCAACCGTTCGTGATTGGATCGATCAGCCAGCCAATGACCTACCGGAGAACAATCTATACGAGCGATCGATCTCTGCTGATCACTGAAGGCAGCAGATAAGAAGGCATACAAAGCTAGCTGCATATCGATTCATCATGTGACAGATTGGAACCTGCAGCGGAAACACGTGAAACATACAAAGCAAGTCTACTTGATCTGTTGATCGATCAGCTAGCAACGCTCAGGTAACTAGCAGTTGCGGAGGAATATTTCCACGAATCTACGAATTTTAGTGCCTTGAGAAATCTGTCGGTTGATTCCCTTCTACTCATTCTATTTTGTTTCACTAGAATTACTGCCATCAACGATATTTTGCAACGGAATTACGGATGGAACCGAGGCTGATATATACGGACATGCAATCAACACGGTCAGCTGTATTAATTCATCTTTCTTTATTAGAGCAGCACAGCAACGTGGTCTACGGATTGGCCACCATGTCACCTGGCCGGTCTTGGAATCAACAAGGTTAGATTGTCTTCACACTATTTACGTGCGTTTGATCGTCAGTGAATTGCAGGAATGAAATAATAATAACTTTTGGTAAATGTATTCCTCGGCTCATATCATGCAAGATAATCAATAGAAGAGTCATTCATAAATGACAATACTGTCATCTTCACTGATGCAACATGAATCTCCCCTTCAATATATATTCACTAATAATCAGACTAGAGGGGCCATATATGTTGTATGCTAAATTCTTCAAACTGAAGACAAACATATCTTAAAAATAAAATTGCAGTCAAGAATTTGTTAAAATAATTTGAATAAGCAACTATTGGTAAATGTTTACCTAATATCATGCAAGATAATCAATAGAAGAGCCATTCATATATCAAAATATTGCCTTCTTCACATATGCAACATTAATATCCCCTTCAATATATATATATTCACTAAATAATCAGAATAGAGGGGCAATCTCCCCTTCAATATATATATATATATATATATATATATATATATATATGGGAAATAGTGGGCTAACATGGGGTATAGCTACCCACCCCAAATCCATCCGTTGGATCCCTAACGGAACGACGTCAATATTTCCGGTAGAGAAAAGTCCCAGCACTGACGCTCCGGGGGACAGAAATATCACTGTCGTACAAAATCAGTGCATGCGAACAACACTTCCGTAGCGCCCCTCTCCGTCCCCTCCTCTCTCTTTTCTCTCTCCTCTCTCTCATCGACCGGATCCGATGTCTCCTCTCTCCTCGATCTGCCGGTGAGGAGGAGGTACAGCGACGCTCCTCGCAGGGAGAAGGCACGGCGGCGCGCTCCACGCAGGGAAGAGGCATGGGAGGAGACCGGATCCCATGTCTCTCCTCGATCTCTGCTCGTGGGCTCACCGACGACTCCGACGCCACGCCGCCCCGAGCTTGGCCGCCGCTTCGTCCCGCTGCAGCAACGCGCCTTCTCGGCCACCAACGCTGCCCCGAGCTCGTCCCGTGAGCGGTCTCGAACGTGCCCTCACCGGCCGTGCCGCGCCGCCCATGTGACACCCACACCGGCACTGCCCCTGCTCCTTCTTCCCCGCGTCCACCACGGACTGCAGTCCGGAAGGGGAGGCACCTTTGGGATGGAGGAGTTGGAGAGGGGAAGGGGAGGCACCTTTGGGATGGAGGAGTTGGAGAGGAGCTGTGCAGGGAACCAGGTCGGAGCTTGGCTCCCCCGATGCCGTTGTCTCCCTCCAGCCACCGCGTACCGGAAAACGGCGTGACCCCTGACCTCCGCCGCCACCACCGGCCCAGCTGGCGCCGTCCCTCTTCCAGCTACCTGCGGCCGCCAGCGTCAAAGGGCTGCCTGTGGTCGGCTGCTTTGGCAACGCCCCGACGCCCCTCCATCCCGGCGACGAACTGCGGGCCTGTGGTTGCGACGACCGCATCTGGTGGGGCACATGGCTCGACCTCTCCCACCTTCTTATCAGATTTTTTTCTTTTCACTTTTTCTGCATTCTTAAGATTTAATATTGTTGCAGTTCGTCCCTGTTATTGCTAGTTTAGCTAGAGAGAATTTTGAGTTTTTTTTAGCTGCGAACAGAAACTAGCAAATCTGCTATTGTTCTGGGTGTTATCTATAACCTGACTTTGTGATTCACTCTTCTGAAATGAAATCGGCAGCACCCCTGCCTTGAATCGTAAAAAAAAGGATTGTTGGGAGAGGAATCTTGTTATTGCCCGGCAATGGTGTTGTATTTGCATCTCCTTTTGGTCGCTCGATCCATGGCGATGTCTCTTTTTGGGACAGTTTTTTTCTGAATATAGACAAGTTCAATTCGTTAATAACTCGGTTGTGATTGTTCTTGATAGATATGCTTTCAGCCCGTTGCTGCAGACCAGTTCATATTTGTGTATTCCTCTTCAGTTCGGTACTGTGCTTATGAGAGGGAGCTGAGGTGCTCTTTTGTAGCCCGGCTGTATGGTTTGCACATGGATGCCCACGGTAGCATAAAATTTGCACCGAGGTTGTTCTTCAGCATTTTGAAAGATACGGCCAGCTAATGAAATGCATTTTGCGCTCCACAAGAAATGCATTTTGCGCTCCACAATAAAAAAGCCACCATAGTCATTGATTTTCTCTCCCATCTATTTTGTGTCATATCTGTAATTAATATGGAGCCTGTCATTACTTGATTTTTCGTTTAACCAGAAAATAATTTGACGTCCGTTGCTTGCCCTGCAAAAAAGAAAAAGATGTCGGTTGCTTTTCTCTTTGTCCTGATTGATCCAACTAATGAAATGCATTGTTATACTCCATGATGGAAAAAAACACTACCCGTAAGGAGCACAAATCCATTCACAGTGGGGAAAATATCCATTCACACTACCCGTAAGGAGCACAGATCCACGTTGTTTGTAGGGGAAAAAATGTTTGACAAACAGTGTACAGAGCCAAGGGAAAATGCACCACGGTGCCGGTCGTCATTTTCACAAACGCTCCACGGAGCCTTGGTTCAAAAAAATTCAGAAGCACACCAGTAATTTTCCACACGGTAGGACTGACATCAGAGTACAGCTAGCTAGCAGGGTACAGTCCATGATAGCTAACGGAGAAACACGTCCGTCACATGCATCTTCGGAAGCAATCCCTGAAGGGAGCATATCAGCAGCTTATCCAACGGTGCTCAGCCTATGCGCAGCTATCACCCATGTTATAAAATCCGCGTCGATATATATATATATATATATATATATATATATATATATATATATATATATTCACTAATAATTAGACTAGGGGGCCATATATGTTGTATGCTAACTTCTTCAAACTGAAGCCAAACATCTCTTAAAATGAAATTGCAGACAATAATTTGTTAAAATAATTTGAATAAGCAACTATTGGTAAATGCTTTCCTAATATCGTGCAAGATAATCGATAGAAGAACCATTCATAAATCACAATATTGCCTTCTTCACAAATGCAACATTAATATCCTCTTTATATATATATATATATATATTCATTAAATAATCAGACTAGAGGGGCCATATATATGTTGTATGCTAACTTTATCAAACTCAAGCCAAACAAGCATTGACCCATATAATAACTCAGTTATTGATATGACAAACAACTCTTAACATTGAGCTGTCATTTATTTTGTTTCAGAAATTATCTTCTATGTTGTATTAGCACAATAGGCTTCAGGCAGGCTACAATATCAAGAGGGCGACCAATTTTCGTTGTTAAATGTTTGGTCTCCACATTTTGTTTTCTGACATATGATAACCGTTGACCTTCCATTTGGCTTGGTTTCGTGGATTTTATTCATTCTAACAAACATTAGTTGTTGGTTGTAACTATGCTAAATAGCTTTGAGAATATATCTTTTAGGATGATGACAAACTCTTCCAATCGAATTTCCCTCGAAAGTGAGAAGGTGGACATGAATGGATCAAAAGGAGAAGGAAATAATATGCTTCATGCGCACCCTTCTAGCAGAAAATCCACAAACCACGGTTAACATATTTCCACCACATGGACGTTGCTTCCCAGTAGTAATTAAGGTAAACATATGTATCTCATGACCTATCTATTTTTCTGTCAACCAACCAACAGGCTGGGATCTTCTATTACCGTTAATCCGCTGCATGCAAACGACAGTACTCCCTGGCGGTGCTGACTCTACTCCGTAGATTTGCTCTGGCGCTTCCGAGAATTAAAATTTGGACAAATGCAGCAGCAGGTAGTCAACATGCATGGTTGTGGACTTGACCCCACTTTAGGAGGAAGATGAGAAACGAACTCGACGTATCATGGGCGTTGGAGTAAAGCATCGTGTAGCTGCTGTCGGGCACGTTGATCGAAAGCGTGTTAACCTGATCTTATCTGCTAGCCTACTTATATGGGTTTGTGGGATATATTTATGTGTTTTAAATTTCTAGATAGCATATGCATCATGCATGCTTGCGATCATTAATTTTGTTGTGAATGAATGTACGTATTTCGTACATAGAGCTCCGTTAGATTTTTTCATATATTTCTACTTGATTAACAGTAAATAGCTATATGTTGTTTTGATACAATGAGTATAAGAAGTCTACCTGCAGATCGATGGCTCAAACATGTTTAGGAAAAAAATGTGAAGATCTTTGATTGAAGTGCGAATGTGACATGGTAAAGAAGGTTTACAAGATTAATAGTCCCCTATTCTTTTTGTAACAAGCATATTTGTTTTTAAGATTAATACAGTAGCGAACTAAGTATATATAGTAGTTGACTCGAGAAAAATCAACTTGCACGTATAAAAATATATAGTGTAGTGTAGCTACAAATAAAAAGTTAAGTACGAGAAAAAATATATTCATTAGTCATGCATGATATCCCCTAACAAAATGAGCTAGGCTAAATTCCTAAAATAGTTAGCCCGGCGACGCCCTCCGGCGGCGGCGGGGAAGGAGGAAGTGAGGAGGAGGGGCGAGGAGGTGGTGGCGGCTAGGGTTTCCCTTGGCTCAACGCATATATGGTTCAAGTCTTCATTTATATTTATACTATCTTAAGGTTTCTGCATATATGGCTTATTAAGTAGATAAAGAAGCATTTGCGTTTAATTTTTTTAAGCCAAATCCCCATGTGAAATTATTAAATAAGTTTTGTGTACAAGTTAAGTTTTCTATTTAATCAAACAAACATTGAAACTTGAACGTGATCAAATTCATTTGCATTCTATAGCATTTCACCCATGTTGGGCCGATTCAGTTATACAAAATAATTATAAGGCGTCAAATTTTATATCACTATGCATGATAAGAGAGAATAAGCTACGAGATCTATTAAGAGAACTGAAATTTCCAATGAATATGGAGTGGTAAATTATTGAGATGGCCACACAACTTAGGCGATTAGATTAGGAGGTGTGATTTGTCGCATAGAGAGAGATAACACATGTTTAAATTTGGATCAATCAATGTAAAGATCCTTATAGAAACTATTTGTGAAAAGGTACACGTCATAAATTAGTATTGGAAAAGATAAAGTGAGTATGAAGGGTATAGTTTTGCATAGCGGACGCATATATCATGTATAAATCTAGCCGCGCAAATGCGCGGGCCACCCAGCTAGTTGACCATATTGAATCTGGAAGACAATTGTGACGAGTTGTACGTCACAATGAAGAAGAGCTATAAAGCCTTGAAGGCCATGATGCAGGTAAATATTCCGTCTTTATGTACATACTAGTCCCCGGGCATTACGTTGTGCTTTGACTAAGCCGACGTAATGGTCTTTCTTTCATGTTGATAAAGACTCAGTCCCCAAGCCCCTTGTAGCTATACTTTATTGTCTTTACCTTTGTTACTTACTACTGCCCTTGCCTTAGCAGAGCAGCGAGCAACTTGCATGCGACCTATGGTACTCACTGAGTAACCAAAGGCAAGTGCTCAAGCAAGCCGTCGCCGAAAACAAGGCAAACGAAGGTAAATGTTGTTCTTTCACATGCGTTGTGAGTTTAGCTCGCTTTAAGGCATAATATGCTCAGCACATGCAATGTATTTTTGCACAACTGTTGTGGCGAAGGCGAAACAGATCGTCAGCGAGACTGGCGATATAGAAGTGGTGAGGCGGGAGAATGCCGCCTTGTTTAAGCAGCTGGAGGAGAACCGAAAGACGGCCGAGGCCAATCTTAAAGCCGTCCAAGACAGCGCCGCTGCGGAGCAGGACAAACTGAAGGCAGAACTTCTGAAACTGCAACGACAGGCTGAAAAGGATGGGCTCCTAATCCAAAGCTTACAAGGTCGTCTCGAACGCCGAGCTGATGAGAGCACCGCCATTGACGAGAAACTGCTAAGTAAGCCTCTCTTCTTTTACTTCTCGCCTTTTCTGTCACTTGTCGCCTTTATCCCCACGCTTCATTACGCCTTGACTTTTTCCGTTCCTCCTTTCCACAGTTCCAGCTGGGTTTGGGTAAGGCTTACCTCTGAGACGCGCCTGGAACTTATCTTGGAGTGTGGCAAAATTGTGTCAGGGCTGTACGCTGCGGGAAGAGACGTTGTCGCCAACATCTTCCCAAAACAGCTGCCCCAAGTGACAAACACCAGCAACTTGCTGCCACTTCTTCAGAACTGCGTCCCAGAGGTAGTGGAGCGTCTTCGCTCAGCAGCTAGAGGCGGAGCAAAACTTGCTCTAGGACTTGTTCGCGGCCACTACCCCGAGGTCAACATGTGGCGCGTTATCAAGTGTTTCCCAGCCAAGGACAGAGACGGCAACGAGCTCGTCAAAGAAAAGGTCTATGCCTCTGTCTCTAGCTTTGCCTCAGCCGTTGCTGAGATGGTAGACTTGTCTATCTTCTTCTCCAAGAGGACTGTGCCTCCCCGTCCTGACGACGTGTCTGATGACGAAGCCGAAGCACCCACAACTGGCAACGGCGATGAGTCAGAAGACGGAAATGAAGAAGAAGAAGGCGAGTCTGAAGCTACGCTGGATCCATCCAAGTCCCCTGCGTCTTCGCCTCCTCAGTCCCCTGCATAAGATGCAGGAAAAACTTTGCATTAAGCGTGTCATGAAAGATGGCACAAAAGACTTGTTAAGTTATGTTTTGTAATGGCAGGAGCCTTTTTATCTGTTGAACATGTTTGTTTTGCGACGTACGCACTTATTTTGAAAGGCTTGCAAACTATGCTCCTTATCCATCTTTAAGTTTTCTGGCCTATATGCTTTAGTCTTTTCGTATGCTGACAGAACCTAAGGCACGGAACACTTCGCTGGCAACAGGGTTAGTAACCAATCTGTTTAAACACAGAAACGGCGCCGGCTTTTGGTGCGTAAAGCATCTACTAAGACAAGCCAGCATATATGCGATCAGATAAATACTCTTAGACGGACGCAATTTTAATTTTTGTAAGGCCTTAAGGCAAAAGCAACATGTGAGTAACCACAAGCACGAAGCCAATTCGGGTTAACATTGATATTTTTATCGAAATATATGATCAAATGGAAATAAAAGACGGCGAAAACTCATGCATAAAAATAATTGAGGGAACCAAAGGCTTTTATTTCATAATCATATATGGTGTGATTACAATAGAATTGTTAAGTGTAAAAAGGACGTAGCTGCTCAATGTTCCAAGGACGTTTCGTCTCTTTGAGCACTGCTTCTTCGTTCCTTTTCCTTTTCTCATTGTATGCGTGCCCGAAGGCTGCTGGAAGGCTGGCTTATAAAGGCGCCAAGCCTTCCCCCATAAGGAAAGCCTTAACCAACATAGATCATGAGTCCTAGACTAACACGGCAGCAAACCCTAACTTGCTCCCTAAGGCGAACACGGTTTGGCCTTCGTCTTGGACTTCACTAAGCGAGCCCAGGGCTTATCCTTGCGCCTAAGCCCATGAGGCCTTCTCCATTAAGCCCTTCGGTTTTAGCTGATGGGCCTCCTTGGTGGGCCTGGTTTTATCCACCGTGGCAGGTATACCCGTTTGGCATAACCTCCACAACTGCGACTTATATTTTCCTGACCCAGTCTGATGAGAATTACTGGTTGCTGCCTGCGACCAACGCCGGCACTGCTGCTCCCAAGCGTGCCACAAGAAAGAAATTGCTGCCCGCTCTAGAGGGCAGCGAAATTGCTAGCATCCCCTCTGTCGCCACTGCGGCCTCAGAAGGTGAAGAGACTGAACTAGACGAGGATGACAGTCCAGTGCCAGCTGCGAGTTTTGCTGCCGCGGCTAGCCCAACTCCCCGCAGAGCCTCCAAGAGGCTATCTCGTGAAGAGCCAGAGCTTGATGCTCTGGAAAATCCTGAGGCCACGAAGCGTCGCAAGCCTGCTACGGGCGCGACCTCCTCCACTGCCAGGCGTGTGTACAAAGCCACCGCCTCAGCTGAAGAAGACATGGGTCCCCATTCTGGTAATTTCTGCTGTCTTGACATCTTGACTGCTTATTCTTTTTCCTCTACTGACACGCAAACTTCTGCTCGTAGATTCTGGGATCCAAGGCCCATCATCGCCGTCAAGTGGCAACCTTATGGCCTCTGTGAAGATGGCTCCAGAGTTAGTGACTTTCCTTGTGCTTATAACACTTTTCTTCTGGTTTATGTGCTTCTTCTTCACACAATGCCCTTGTTTTTTGCAGAAGTGCGGTTAAATCCGCGACTGAGCCCGGAGTTATTTCTGAAACCGCGATTGAGCCGCGCTTATCACCTGCGGCTCATACCGCCATGGTGGAGGGTGTGGCCACCACTGATGATTTGGCTACGGCCTCTGTTCTTGACACAGCTGCCCAAGAGGTGGCTCTGGAGGACAGAACGGATCTCCTTAGTATCCAAGACGTGGAGAAGGTCAACCCTTCCTCCATAGCTACAATGGCCAAGGATGCTGATGCGCCGTTGATTGAGTCGCCAGCGGCTGATAGCCAGCGGTCGCCAGCTCTGCGTGCCGAGGTCGCTTCCTCCTCCTCCATGAGTCGTGCTGAGAAACTGTCAGAGGCCATCATTGCCTCAAATGACCAGCAAGCCACGGAGCTCCGCAAGGCGCTATCTGATCTGTCTGCGGCTTACAAGGTAAACTTCTGTCTCCACTTATCCGTCTCTAGCCCCCAAGGATCAAGTTTCTTTTTCGACTGCAAAGGGAGATTTGATACTTCTCTTTAACTGTTGATATGTACGTACTAGCTGATGTACTCTTTGTAGGAGGAACTACATTCCGTAACAGCCGCAAAACTCGCCTTGGAAAAGCAGTTGGGGGAAACTCCTTCTGAACTGGAGAGGCTGCGCGAGCTCCTTGGCCAGCGTGACGCTGAGCTGAAGAAGAGGGAAACCAGGATGGGCGAGCTGTGTGATGAGAGCTTTAAGCTATCTGAACAAGCCAAAGCCACTGAGCTGCGGCTTTAGAAGGTTGAAGAAAAGTTCCAAGAGAGGGTCCAGCAGCTGGACCTCCAAGTCAATGCTCAGAAAGACGCCATTGCTCAAGCCAACGAGGACGCAAGGCTCAAGGCTGTTGCAATTGGCGACCTTGAGAAAAAATTGGCAAAATTTCTGATGCCCATAACCTTGTCCACGCCAAAGTTTGTATCATGACCCAAGAGTTGGCTGGTATGTGTTGTGACTTGCCGATGTATCGTGGTATCTAACCACCTTCTTTTTGTATGTAACTGGGCTAACTGGCGGACATCTTGTTGCAGGTGAGGATTCTGCACTTCAGCGTGCGACCACTCAAGAATAGCTGAATAACATCCGCAAATTTAAGCGGAGGACTTGTGACGCCATGAAATCTCTGTCTAACTGTCTGCTGCCGACCAAGCCAGTCCCCGGTGATTCTGAAGGTTTGCTGAAAAGACTGCTTAAGGCGCCTCAGTTCTTTTTGGACTGGAAGGAGTCCTCAACTCGCACCGGTGCGGCTCATGTTCTTGCTTTGGCCAAGACATACTATCCCTCTTTTGATGCTGCTAAAGGTTGCACAAGGCAGGCCCTCGAAGAAGGTGGATGGCACCGAGCTGACGGCCTCAGAATATGCGGCGACTTGGAAGAACATGTGCGGCCATGCGACTGAGCTGGTGGAGGGGATAGATCTTGCGTCCTATCTGGGCAAGTATAACGCAGATGGAAGCAGATGGGAGAAGTTACCCGCTCCATCGTCCTGTGCGGTGAACCCGCAGGAGAAGAATCCTTCACTGGGTGTGTCCAGCTTTGCAGCCCCCAAGCCCGCGATGGAGAAGCCGTCCGATGAGCCTGCGACTGCTCCTTCTGGCAAGCCTGGTAAGCCGCCAGTTCCTCCTGCGCACAAGGCAAAATCTGGGCGCAAGTGAAAAAACAATGTGTTGATGAATTTAGCCCTTAGTGGCTTGTAATAATTTGTTAGCATTATGACAATGTTATGGTTGTGTAAGTACTCTCAGCAGTACATGTTTCGACCAATAGGCTGGTCCTTATGATTTATCTCGGTTTTTCCTCACTTAGGCCCTTGCGCGGCTCAGTATTTCCCAGGTAAAAAGTGCGTGTTCAGGGTCGAGAGCGGCCATGATAGGCGATCAAACTCGATTGACGCCGCACCCCCAGTACTTTGGCCGCATAGTGCAAGTGGCATCCAAGAGAGGTTGAGTGTAATCACGATAAATGCCACTCGTTTGGTGATCCCAAGGTAATAGGTCGCGCTAAAAAGCTGCCGCGCCCCCAAGGAACCAATGATTTAAAAATAAAAGACTGACAACTCAATTGGTAGTTTGAGATGCTTTATTTCAAAATCATTATATGATACAAAGGGTCGGTCGCGCCTAAGTGGCGACCAGAAATGATGCTCGGGTCGGTTGCGCCTAGGTGGCAACCAGAAATGGGTCGATCGCGCCTGAGTGGCGATCAGAAGTGTTACATGGGTCGGTCGCGCCTAGGTGGCGACCAGAAATGATGCTTGGGTCGGTTGCGCCTAGGTGGCAACCAGAAATGGGTCGATCGCGCCTGAGTGGCGATCAGAAGTGTTACATGGGTCGGTCGCGCCTGGGTGGCGACCAGAAATGAAGTTGTTCAGCCCTGAGTGGCCAGCTTGATGACGTGAACCCTTGGTGGTTTTGTTGCGGCGCTGATAGCAGCTCGCAATGCCTGGGATGTGTCCTTACTGGCAATGGCATGTAGCCCTTGACTTCCTTGCCTCCCTTGCGGGCGTAATCTGAAGTCGCAAGTCAGGTAGGTGCCTCTTGGCCTCCACGATGTCATCAAAATTCTCCTGCGACTCGCGCATGGGCGCGCTCTCTGCGATGCAAGCTGATCTGGCCATGGCCTTGTCGCCTTCTTCGCATTCTTGAGCTATTCTTCTGTCGCCATTAATGGTGATGACTCCCCTAGGGCCTGGCATTTTAAGCTTCAAGTACACATAGCATGGCCTAGCCATAAACTTTGCGAATACTTCTCTGCTAAACAGCGCATGATATGGGCTCTGGAAATCTACGACCTCGAACCAGATATACTCGCTTCTGAAGTTGCTTTGTGTCCCAAAGGCGACCTCCAAGTTGATTCGCCCCAATGGCTGGGCTGATATGCCTGGCACGACACCGCGAAACGTTGTTCTTGATGGGTGTAGCTGCTTTTCTTGGAGGTTCATTCTTTTGAAGGTTTCGTAGTATAATATTGATACTGCTGCCTCCGTCCATCAGCACTTTGCCCAACTTGTATCCTGCGACTTGAGGGGCAACCACCAGCGCGAGTTTGCCCTCTTCATTTATTTCTCCTCGGTGGTCCTCGCGGCTCCAAACTACTGGCTGCTTGGACCACTTTAGCCACTGTGGTATGGCTGGTACTATGGCGTTAACAGCCTGATTACGTCGTCGCAGCTTTTGCTCCCTTCTTGAGGTATTGACCACGATGGTGTGATACTGACCCAACTGTTTTGGGAACTGTGCCTTATCTGGCTGTGGATTTGGGACAGCGTTGTTGATGTTGTTGCCTCCGCCGTGGTTACCTCCCTCATTGTTTTGATGATTGTTGTTTGTGTTGAGTGGTTGTCCATCCTTCCACTTTTTGTAATGATAGCACTGTGCCTTTGTGTGGCTGGGTGGCTTCCCATCTTTTCCTATATGGATGTCACAGGGGCGGTTAAAAACCTCTTCCAAGTTAACTGTGTGAAAATTCCTTCCTCTGCTGCTGCTTTGCTTGTACCGAGTGTTCGTATTTGCGACTAACCCCGAGTTTCCTTTCTCGTTTTTGCGCTTGTTATAACTCGCATTAGCATTGCTAGCTTGCTGTTGTTGAGGCTTGCTACTAGCCTTCTTTCCTTTGCCAATATTTTCCTCTTCCTCCCCATCAGATGCGTCCCTGGTTTTATCTGAGCTAGCATACTTGTTGGCCGCCGCCATTACCTCGCTTAGGCTCTTGACTTTGTCCTTCATGCGACCTAGTTTGTGGACCAGCGGCTCAAACTTACAATTTTTCTCCATGACAAGGACTGCTGAACTGGGTGGTATGTTGTCTGAGGAATGTATGATTTCTGCGACCCTTCTCATCCAGTGGCGACTCGACTCACCTTCCTTCTGTACACAATGCTCAAGGTCATCTATACTGCAGAGTTGCTTGCATGTCCCTTGGAAATTCTTGATAAAAGCTTACTTCATCTCATCCCAAGAGTTTATTGAATTTGGCGGCAAGTTCTGCAGCCATATGTGAGCTGCGCCTTCTAGCATCATGTTTAGCTACCGCGCGCAGATCTCTTCGGATGCGTTTAGGATGCTCATGCCCATCTCGTAATTATTGAGCCAAGTAACAGGGTCCATGCTTGCGTTGTAGTTGGCGACCTTGCGAGGTCCCTTGAAATCTGCAGGAAACGGTTCAGACCTGATTCTTTCGCTGAAACAGATTGGGCCTTTGAGTCGCGACGATAGATTGGATGAAGCTGGCCTTCCCATTGGATTAGCCGCCACGCGCGGCTGCACAACTTCTACTGGTTGAACTTGCTGAGGTTGATTTTGAGCTGCAGGTTGGTTTTCCCTTTGTCGCTGATAACCCCCAAGAGCAAGGGATCACTGTAGCACCTCTCAATGTGGAAGTAAGGTATCGATCCACAGGAGCAAGAAGGAAAAGTTATCTATTCCCTACAACTAAAGTGTCACAAGTTTTAGTTTATTATGCACTAAACAAGTTTAAGGAACAGGGTGGTTGATTTAATGGATGGAAGTTTGATGTAACCAGGCAAGAATGTGGAAGTGTCCCAATCCTCTTCAATGCAAGAGGACAAGACAAAGGTTTTCTAGGATGCTTGGAAATAAGGCCTAGGGATCATACTTTCACTAGTGGACACTCCCAACAATTGAATACATAGATATTTCCTCTTCACTTTGCTACTCTGAACTATTCTCCCGTTGGATAGAAATACCAATCTACTGCGTAGAGATACAAGAGCACACCTTAAAGTCTGAGTGAACAAACACCACAATATCATAGAACACCAAGACCATCGTGTAGGGCTACAAAAGAACACCTTAAAGTCTGTCTTCCACATCTAGGGAACCCAAGGTCACTATGAGTGCCCCAAAATAGTACTAAACAAACACCACAATTTTATAGTGACATCCAACACAAAGAATAACTCATGGTAAGTATTTCTGTAACCTTTAGCCTAAGAGTCACACACGGTGCGCACACTGTCAACTTCACACCATGGGACAAAGGTGACTCCGGAAATTACATTAATAAAACCACTTGAGTAGCACAAACAATGAAGGAGAAACATCCATGAATTAAATTAGATTACAAAACTCATGATCACATAAAGATCACATCATGGGAGAGAGAGATGAACCACATAGCTACCGGTAGAGCCCTCAACCCCGATGAAGAACTACTCCCTCCTCATCATGGGAGGCAGGAACGGCGATGAAGATGTTGATGATGAACACGCCGGAGGGGGTGGAGCCCTCCGGAGGCGATTCCGGCGGCGTTTCCCCCTCCGATTGTCTCCGGCGGCAGCCTTCTGACTCCCTGTTTCGTGGTTCTGTGTTTCTCCACCGCCTCCTTTCGCAAAATGCCAGGGGACCTTTTTTATAGGCGTTTTTAGGTCAAGACGAAGTCGGTGGACGAAAGATCGACGGCCACGGAGCTCCGAGGTGGAAAAGAGCTGGGCCCACGCGGCCATGTACTTTAGGCCGCGTGGGACCCTCCCATTTCCAGACTGTTGGCTTCTGGTCTTCAATTTAAGCCCATTGCGTTCGTCTCGAAAATTCTGAACCGTGCTCTTTGGCCTTGCCCTTTTTGGAGTCCCGAAACTCCCGGAAAGTCTGAAACACTAAAAAAGACGTTTTCTGGAAAAACAGGGTTAATTCCAAATAAATGGGAAAACTATGAAATATTCCCAAAATCATTATAAAATATTGATATAACCCTTATATGATGCAAATATGATTGGAATATAAGCAATTAAAGTGCAAAGTTCATGTATGCATTTTACATGCATCAGTCGCCTAGCTGAACTTGAAGTCGCAACGTGCGGCGACTCTGCGTGGATGCTTCTTTCCGCCGTTGCTCTGCTATTGTAGGGGGTGGAGTGCAGCTGTCCCGCGTGTTCGGACATGTTTGCCTACTGTATTACTAATGTGCTCAGCATCTCAATGGCGCGCCTCGCCTCTCTGTCCATTGGTGTGTTTCCTGCTGGCGCTAACCTGGCCAAGATGTTCGTAGCCGCAAAGAGATTCTCCACTGGGCTAACATAATGCCCTTGCGGCGTGTAGAACCTTTGAGGCTGCTGAACAAAGGTTGGCTGCGGCAATGGCGGGTGCATGTTGTCCCTGTTGTTAGCTTGTACTATGGCCCTTGATCCAAGTGTTTCCGCTGCTCTTCGTGCTGCGAAGGACGCAACCGCTGGTACAACTGATGGTATAGCGATCGCTTGAACCGCTCGCGCGGCTGATGGTGCCACGGACCGCATAACCATGGCAGATGGTGCCATGTGTGTGGGTACCGCGACTGATGGTTGTGCGACTCCTGACCATGCGACCGGGCGCACTGTGTTGGTGGCGACTGACGGGATCGCATTGGGTGGTGCCGCGGTTACTGGCGTTTCAACCGCGGGAACCGCGATTGTTGGTCCAGCGGTAGGCGATTGGAACGGCTCCATAGGATTTACTGTTCCAGGCTGCAAGCGACTCGCATGGCGTCTGTGTGGCAAGGTGGACTGTACTCCTTGCAAAGTATTGGTGTCCTCGATGAGTCGCTGTTGCTCCTGTTGGAGGCGCTGTTCCTCGCGCGCCAGCCTGACTCTCTCATCTGCTATTCTCTGGACTTCATCACATAGCCCGATCCTGGTAGCCTCCAATTCTGTCACTCTAGCGGCCGCATTAACCGTGGATATTGGCGTGAGCAACACACTTCCCTGTGGCAGCGTGACCGCTGCGTCGGGGCTACCCTTGAACCTGATTCCGCAGGCGCGACTCCGGATGGAGTTTCTCTGTTTGCGACTCCTGAGGCCACGACTCCTGGTGTTAACGCAGCGGATGCCGCGACTCCTGATGCGTCTGGCGCGGCATGTTCTGCTGCTTCTGGCAGCGTGGGGGCTAAGCTGCCTGGTGGCATGCCCAGCCCTTCGTCCGCTTCTGTGATCCTGTAGACCCCTTCCATGTGCCGATCATCTACAGAGGGCGAGTCGCCATCCATAGGGCCTCCGCATAGCCTTTCCTCTAGGACATACTCAATGGATTGGCCTTCTTCGTCTTCAAGAGGTAGCGACTCGTAGTTGATAGATTCTTCATCTTGCTCCACCGTTACTGCGACTCCTTCTTCTGAGTCGCCATGATGCGATGGATCTTCTGACTCGCCACCAATGAAGCCGACGAAAACATGGACAGATCCAAACGGGATGATGTGGCCGGTTTCCAGGTAGTCAGCTTCCGGCCCCCAGCTTGAATCGTCAATGAGGGGTGTGCCATTGACCGTAATGATACGGCCAACAACAAGATCTCCAGCTCCCTTCATGGATCCTGTGCGGAACGTGACGCTCTTGACCGCAGGCCCCACGGTGGGTGCCAATTGTCGTGGGTTTGTCACGTCAGGTGTCATAGATGACTTCGTAGGTGTGGGATTACGCGAGTCAAGCATCTCCGGGCTTGGGATCGCAGGAACAAAGATCAACACAGATTTACCCAGGTTCGGCCCCCTCAATGTGAGGTAAAAGACCTACTTCCTGCCTACCCTAGATTGGTATTGATATGATAATCGAGGTGTTACAATGGAGGCGATCCGATCTGGTACTCGCCGTATGAACTAGGGTTTAAAGGCTCATCCCCTCTAAGTCCTGCGAGTCCTCTTTATATACACAGAGGCTCGTCATGTTACAAAGGAAACTTTCCCCTCAAGGAATATATTAACTGGGACCTATCCGGAGACGGGCTCGCCTCCATGCCTTCTAGATTCTTCCCCTTGTGGCGGTTCGATGTTGGGCTTGATCTCATGTGGGCTTTTGTCCGTGCGAGTAAAGCAAGTCGCACTGGGCCGCGGGTTAATCCAGAAAGTATTCCCCCGACACCGAGGTCACCTATAACCTGGTCGAGTGAAAACTCGTCACTGACCATGTCAGTAGGTGCTGGCACACCAATCGTCTCTGAAACAAATACCAGAAAGAGCAAATATTAGTACATAACACCCAACGGGTACACGAGAGGAAGGCAAAGAGATAGTTACTTACCTCTCACATTCTGCGTGAGGCCAGCCAGTCGCTCAGCATGCTCTTTCTCGCGTACGGCGGCTGCAGCCTTGGTAGCATCCAACATTTTCTTCGACTCGGCGCGCTGGGCGGCGAGTGCCTCCTCTAGCTCCTTCACCCGAGACTCAGCCGATGCCTTGTCGTCTGAATTTGATGGCAAGAAGTAACTCAAACATACGACTAAGCAAAGACAGTGCAAAAGGAACTTTGGGTTAAGAATCAAAATACACTTACGAGTGAGTTGTTCCAAGCTAGTGCGCAGACTGTCCCTCTCCTGCTCCATTTGGACAAAAGCCTTGCCCGATTCTACCAGGTTGAGGTAGTATGGCTGCAAGCACACGAAGCCAGCATAAGTTATACATAACCAGTCCCGTGTGCGGACTCGACAAAAAGACACTTACGTGTTCAGTCCAAGGTGCAGGCTTCGCGGCCGATGTCCCGACCTCCGGAGTTGAGGCACTCGTAGCCTTGGCCGTTTCAATAGCAGTAGCCGTGGCTGCTGATTGAACGACCTCCAGAGCCACATGAGAGACTTCCGGGTGTTCAGGGGTCGTAATCTTCCCGGATGGAGGAGTCAGTGGACGCACAGTCTCAGCACTGCGAGTGACAGAAGAAATACAACATAAGCAAAATATTAACAAACAAAAACTTTAGTATAAAAAGTTCAGGAGCATACCTGTGCTCTTCTTCCTCCTCACTATCAAGGGTGTCAAAATTTGGACCCCCAAAAAGCAGCTCCTCACCCGACTTGGGGGAGGAGCTGAGCTCAACGGGCTCACATTCAAAGGAGCAGCTGTGGCAGAAGGAGACGAGCCCGAGTCTCCGTCATCTTTCACATATGACTCCTTCGCGGGTGAACTCGTGGAAGAAGACATACCTCGGGCCACCCGACGACGCTTGCGAGTGGGAACCTCACTCACATGATCAGTCATGACGGGCTTTTCGGCATGTACTTCCTCTGCCCCTTCCTATTTGACCTCTTCCATAGGAGATGTGGTAGCCGAAGGTAGAGGCGATTCATCCCCTCCCTTCGTTTCTACCGTTTGCACCTCCGTTTCAAGAGTTGGCCATCTTCGGGAAGAGGAGGAAGGGTTGACGCAGTTGAATGGCCCTGCATACCAAATACAGCAGTCGAAAGTTGCAAAGATGCACAATAAAATTGCAAAGCCAGGAGATAATAAACTCGATCGTTCACTAACCTCTTCCAAAGGCTTTTTGGCCCCATAAGGAGTGACGGGGCAGTCAACGTTGCAGGGGTCGCTTGATCTGAGGCTGGTGATGGATCGCACATGCGCCACCAGCTCGTTCTTCGACAGCTCCTCCGTGCTCATTCGACTGGAGTCGAGCACACCTTCATAAGCCCACATCGGGTGGGCTCGAGCTCGGAGCGGCCAGACTCGCATCTTCACAAAGGTGGCAATCAAGTGCACACCAGTCATGCTGCCAAGCAGTTTGTCAATCTTGCTCAAAAGGGGCGCCGCCTCCGCCTCCTCCGCACTCGTCAATTGATGGTCCCAGGCATTTGTCCTTATAATAGACTTGGTAGCCGAAAACTCTGGGACTCCTTCCTGGTCTACGCGGACGTAGAACCATCTCTTTCTCCAACCTTGCGCTGAATCGACTGGCTTCAGGGCGAAGTAGCACGTGTCGCTGCGTACTTGAATCCCGCAGCCGCCAACAGAATAGGTGCGCCCACCTCTGTTATTCGGCCGGACGAGGAAGATTGACTTCCATAAAGCCCAGCTTGGGGACACCCCCAAGAAGCACTCGCACAAGACCATAAAGCAGGCAATGTGCAGTATGCTGTTCGGGGTGAAATCGTGGATTTGCACCCCGTAGGCATACATCAAACCACGAACAAAGTCGTGGAGAGGAAACGCAAATCCCCGAGGCAAAAACTCCACAAAGCAAACTCGCTCATTGGGCGAGGTTCAGGGAGTACCTCCTTGAGTGATGGCGCGCGGACGAACAGCTGGTCCGCGGGTGGCAGCATCCCTTCTTCGCGCAGCTTGTCAAGGTGCGTATCCTTGATGGTGGATTTCACCCAATCTCCGTCGCCTTTATTCAGGTCGGCGGCGGATGCATACGCGCTCGCCGCGCTCTTCTTCCCCTTCACGGCCACCGCATCGGTCGCGGCAGCAGCAGTCGAGGCAGAACGCTTGGTGCCCACTACTTTCTTCATCGTCAAAAGGAAGGTGGTGGCGCGCGCAAAGCTCTGGCACAAGAACAATGGAGGAAGGGCACGAGGAAGAAGATGAAACAGGGGCGGCGCAGGAGGCAAATGGCTAGTAAAAAATTATGCCAGCGCCGTTCTCTCCTATTTACCACAAAGCGAAATCAATCTCAACCGTTCAAATCGCAACCATGCGCCCTGTGGGCGATCCCACCGTACACATGGCAAGCGCGGAGGGCAACCGTCGCCGGCCACTCCGTCCACTACGCACGCAAAAAGAGGAGCCATCATCGCGTCTCCGTAAAAAGTGGGCCAGAGCGGTCAAATCCAGTCCAAACGGCACCGTCGTTCGGTCAGCGCTGCACAATGGGCCCACATACGTGTCACGTCCCATCCATCACAGCATAACGCACGCCACCGCGTGTCAGGCAGCGCAGTCGCCAAAAACGTCATCCCTGGCGTCATTGCAAGTGATCTGTTCAGAAAAGCATTCGACTCCGCCCAATGCATATCGGTCACTCGACTGTCTTGCTTAGTTCAGGTGTGAAAAATAAACGTTAAGGCAAAGTTGGTCACTCGACCGTTCCTTCGACTAAGGCATATTACTCCCATCGGGAGTGTATCAAAAATTTCTTCGACTAAGAGTATATGGGATAAAAAGATTTGAGATTATCCTCCATTGCAAGCAATAAAGCACAATCTCGGGGGCTACTCCCATCGGGAGCGCTGTCGCGCACCCGATAGAATAACGACAAAGTATCAGTCGACAAAAAGCTCGATTTAGTTCATATGCAAAATCATACTCGAAACATTCCCGAGTTGCGTTCACCGCAAATACGTCGGATGTTGCATGCATAGTGCAAAGGTAAGACCCGCCGAACTTTTGAGCTAGGCTAAGGACCGTTCCAGCAACGTTAATCCTTATACTTTCCGTGTCAACAGAAATGATGAAAAATCCCGACGGACGCGTTGGGTAAATTTCAAAGTTATACTGCAGATCGATTCAGTAAGACCTCCGCGGCTTAGTCGAGTCTGACCAGTTTGTTCCAAATTCGAGTCCGGGGACTCGAGTTTGATTGAAAGCTAGTAAGGTTTTACCGAATGTGTAGTTAACTGGTCCCGATCCGTCGAGAGTACCGGACCTACTAAGCTATTATCCCTTGATTACCATAAGCAAAAACCAAAGTCGATGAAAGTACTCGACGTAGCCAACATGTGCTATTCATACAGGAATTCCAATTACATACAAGTACAAAGCATATGACGTGCACTTACAAATGAGTCCATGCCCGATTCTTCGAGTCAGACAAGTACTCGGGGGCTACTGACAAGGGTATACATCTCGGGTACCCTACCATAAGGGTACCTGGTGCACGTGTTGACTAAGGCCCAACTATCAAGAGCCTACATGAAGCCCATGACGAAAGGCCCAACAAGATGGAGTATCCTCCAAGATTAGACATAGGCATAGTCGGTTTATACTTTCCTTACATGTAAACAGGGTCGGTTACGAACTCCCGAGACCCAGCCTCTTATATAAAGGCTGGGAGGGCCGCCGATCCAGGACACGCAATACTCGAACAACCAAAAGCCCTAGCGAGATCGACATCTCACCGGAGCCTCCCTGTAACCACACAATCTCACACGATCAATACCAGACAAGCAGGAAGTAGGGTGTTACTCTCCGGAGGCCTGAACCTGAGTAAATCTTTGCCTCCGCTTGTCAGCCGACGAAACTACCAGTACTACCACGTTCTCTCCCGTAATCTCAACCCTAGGTCCTTGACCATGGGATTTGATAAGTTAACCCCTCGTCAACGTCCTCTGATCATTATGCTCTGGTGATTCGCCTTGATGGTGGAGTACCTAATCGAGCTACACAGCCAGTGCAGTAGGGTTTCAGATACGAAGCAATGTGGAAACGGGCTGGTGACTATACAGAAGTTGTGGATTCGTCCTGGCAACCTGGTTGATGTAGCCCTGGTCACGACCATCACCATGTCAAGACCCTCAACACATCCCATGTCGTCATCGAACTCAAAGGTGAACTCATTCCTCTACGAGAACCCACTTCGTGTCCCTTTGGATGGTATACTACTTGAGCATCTACCCCTTTGTTATGCTAGGTATCACACGACGAGTACGAACGTCAAGGGAGATGCCGAGGAAGCCCAAGACTTAAGATCGTCCAAGGCGTACACATGGAAGAGGAGGAGGAAGCGCCAAGATGAGGAAGAAGAAGACAAGAAGGGAGAAGAAATCCCAGGCGGCGGTACTACCGCCGCGATAAGCGGTACTACCGCCCCTGGCCAGTCAGCACGGACACACCCCACGCCGGCGGTACCTCCAGCGGTACCGGCAGCGGTACCGACCGGTACCGGCGACGTGGGATGGCGATCTCCACGCTGGCGGCACTACCGCGCCAGCTACCGCCAAAACTGCCTTTCTGGACCTTCATCCGGTACCGCCAGCGGCAGCTGGAGCGGTACCACTTGGTACCGGGAGCGTGGGAAGAAGAAACGCCTGCCCGCACCAGCGGTAGTACCGGCTAAGCCAGCGGTACTACCGCCAGTGCGGGAACCTCTCCGCCAGATCTGCTGTGCAACCTTATCCTTCGCCTCGTTTTGGATCTAGACTATTTAAGGCACCCCTTGGACTAGATCTAGGGTTAGACTATGATTTGGGAACTAAAGTAGAGCCTTGCTCCTTCTTCTCAAAGTGTCTCTTTCCTCCTATGGAGATGAATCAAGACCTCCACATGTGGAGATGAACCAAGGCCTCCTCTTGAGGAGAAGATCCCTGCGTGGATACCAAGGCTCCGCTTGTAGTTGCGATTACTTGCCGATCTTTCATCTTACGGTGATTCTATCGGGTTGGTTGGATTGACCAATTGGACAAACAATCCTAAGAGTAAGGTGTGCTTGGGAGAGGAGGATTGGGGGCTGCCCTCGGGGATTTGTTACCAATCGAGTCTTGCCGGGTTGCTACTTGCTATTTACCCTTGTGTGTTTGATTTCCCCTCTTTGTGTTCTCGTTCTTCGCGTGTTCTTCGTGTTCATCTTCCCTCCGCACAAATCCGTGAAAATCGGGACCTACCCGCATCATATGGTATCAGAGCTCTAGGTTGACACGGATTTGTTTTGTGTTTCCACCAAAATCCACCAAATTTTTCTTCGTTTTTGAGAAATTCGAAAATTTCCACCAAAAATAGCCTTGCCTTGATTCGAGCCGATCTGTCGATTCGTTGCGTTTTTTGGTAGTTTTTTCCATGGATCTGTTGCTTTAGGACCCCCTCCACCTTTGTTTGCGTTCCCTAGCCTTAATTTTGCCATTTCCCACGGATTCGAGGAATTTTGGAGCCCAAAATCGCACAAAATTCGAGCAGAAAAGTTGACAGCGGTACTACCGCCAGGGCCAAATTTTTCAGATTTTTTTCTTTTTCCTCGGTTCGTTTTGGCATTTCCCTTTGGTTTGAGTCCTTTCTTGGTGTGCCCTACGTCTACGACATCGACAAGCTTCCGCAGCGACTTCATCAACGCCAAGCGACGACGCCACCAAGGACTCGACATTTCCCCCACCATCATTTCCGTTGTGAGCCCTTCTTCCTTTCGCGCAACTTAACCTATTGGACTAGCTCGGTGATATTGCGAGGCATTGCACGTGTTGAGTGTTTGTCTTCAAAGTATTGGCGAGTGTGTATCGTTAGAGAGCTTGGCACTAGCAAAAGAGAAGGAATCATCGTCAAAAAGCAAAAATCAAAAAAAAAGAGAAAAGAAAAGAATCAAGTGGTGCCAAGTTTCATCTCTTGTAGGTTGCGACAAAGCTTAGACCGCCAAAGTGAGTGTGAGTGTTAACTCTTGTGCAAATCCGTTGCCCACAAAAAGCAATTGAGCTAGCGTCCTTCTTGTGTTGGGTGACATTTGAGCACGTAGTCTTCGTTAGGTTGTCATCTTCGAGTGCTCGCCCTTTGGTCGCCCAACCCCATCATTCGCTTTTGTGTGTGTTTCTTCATCATTTGTGGTTGGAGTTTCTTTGTAATTTGATCATTGTGGATTTTCTCTACCTTTGACAATATACTTGTCGCGGGTTTGCTTGTTTCGTTTGCCACTTCATACCTTCCTATCCTCATAAGTGTGTGTGTTGGGTGTTAGAACCGGATACTCTCCTCTCAAGCCACATTATACTTGGGATATAGTTTGTCTTGGTTTTTCTTTACCACATATCTCACTTGATCTTGAGAAAATGTTTAGGGGAAGTACAAACGGAAGCTCAAGCTCGGAAGAGGAAATCCATGGTGAAGTTCAAGGTGATCATGCCTATGTTACACTTGACGAGTTCGTTGGTATTGGACACCTTCTTCGTGATGGCTTAGGCCGCTACGAGCGCCGTCTCCAAACTCATGATGCCAACTTCAACGAAATCAATGCGAACATGGAGCGGATGACCGAAGCTATCAACAACCTTGCGCGACAACGAGCTCCTTCACGCTCAAGCCGTACAAGAAGCACTTCAAGGTCGTCACAATCAAGGCATACGCGTCATGGTCCTCGTCAAGGTGAACCACAACAAGATCTTCAAGATAACCCAAGGCGCGACGGTCATGAACGACATCGTCTTCACGTGGAACATCCACGTTCTCCTAGCGTGAACAATGCCAACGCGCCTCAAGAGCGTCAACGCCCAAATGGGGAACATCATGACCGCCTACCATCACCACCACCACAACAACGCGATCGTCATGGACGTCATGAACCTCGACAAGAACGTCAACACTCACCTCGAGCGTACCAAAAGAATGAATATCAAGAGCTTCATCGCTCAAATGGTGGACGCCATGAACGCACTCCTTCGCCACCACCTCACCCTAGAGATCGCCGAGACACTTGGACTCCCATATGGCATGAGGAAGAACGCATATGCGACAATTGCCAAGGCCAAGACCATGGTCCACGAGAATGTCCCAATCTCTCGTGTCCAATATGCGATGGCAATGGTCACATGATGTGGGAGTGCCCAAATGGAGATGAGGGCGACAAGAAGATGGTCGAGAATGGGATTCTCCCTTCGACCACGGAGGCGAGCATGAGCAATGCTATCACATTGGTGGATGCGTTGAATGAGGATGGCCAAACTATGGCATGCATCTTTGGAGGCGATGAGCTCGAGAAGGTTGAGCATGGGAGTTCCCTTCAACCTTGGAGGCGTGTGGAGATGAGGAAACCGAGCCTACCCTCATGTGCTTGAATGATGAGATAGCACCAATCCCATGTGAGAATGAGAGCCACTTAGCCCACTCGAGTGCGAGCGAGAGTGAGTTGAGTGCCTCCACCATATGTGAGTTTGAGTGTTTCTATTTTGAGGGAATGAGTGATACACCACGTGAGTTGAGAGAGGTAGTTGTAGGTCAAGTGAGGCTACTTTGCATTCTAACAACTTACCATCTTCCTCTAGTGTGTTCGCTCATTGTGTACTAGGTTTCATGGATGATGATGATGCCACCACATGCCTACATCAAGATGAACGAGTCGGCCATGGAGACCTACTTCAACACCTACTTCACATGAGGGACAACAAGGTATGGGTGTTGATGTGACCATGATCCCCTAGTGGACATGATGAATTTTGATTGCTCGCATGCTATGGATGATTTCCTTGCCCCATCATATGATCTTTTTATTCCCATGTGATACTTCCAATGTTGATCATGTGGAATCACCTATTTGTGATGACTTTGCCATACCCATGTTTTGCAATCGATGTTTGCGCTACTTTCCCATTGTTGCATCCAAAATATTGAACAATTGTTCTTTTAAATGCTTGGTTTGCAATAATGTTGATATATTGGCTTATGAGATTGCCCCCATAGCTTTCTCACCTTTGGAGACTTTTCATTATCTTTTATGGACCTTGTTCCATCCTTCAATTTGCATAGTAACCATCCACATATGTCATATTTTCCATTTGATTTTGGTGTGGTTGGTGTTGTGCAAATGAAGAGACGCGTCATGATGGATGACGTGTTCATATACCGTGCACATCATTTCTTCATATGGTGTCTTGTGTGTGCCGGTAAACGCATGCTAATGTCAACCGCAATTGAGCATGAGTTGACAATGCGAGCTCTTGAGAGCATACACTTGAGTCGTGGATCGAACCCGGCTCTAATACCTTTCCCATGTTTTGCATCAAACAAGTTGACCAATTTCTCTTGCATTTGGTTTGTTTGCAAACATGTTTGTGATGTTGGTTTCTCCTATGGCAAGACAAATTTTCCCATCTTTCATATGGATGATTTATGCGTTGCCACAAATATAATGAACAATTGTTCTTTTACTTGGCTGGTGTGCAACCCTAATGACATTTTGAGCATGTCTTGTCATGAGTGTGTTGGTTTCTACACATTCGGTGTTGCAACAAATATGTCGAAAACTTGCTCTTTCCTATGGGTTGTTTGCATCCATGTGGGTACTTTGGACATTTCCCATCGTGTGTTTTTACCAACTCCTCTGTTTATTGTATCACGGATATGGACCAATTTCTCTTTCCAATGCCTTGTGTGCAATGTTGATCATATGGGTCGAATTCTTCTTGGAATGCTTGTTTTCCCACATCTTGAGGATATTCCGAGAAATTGCTTGCACATTGACCGTGCCTATGCTATGACTTTCATATATTTGTGTTGTGCTAATGGTGTAATGAACATGAGTGGACATGTCATTGATGATATGATTCTCTATCTTGCACACACATTGCTTGCTTGGTCTTTGATGTGTAGGTCATTCCCTTGGATGAGCTTCCATGAATTATGTCAACCACGCATTCCTATGACGGAAGATCTTGCAAGAAGAGTACATCAACATCTTGCTAAGGTGCCTTCCTTCTACATAAGTGTTCATGCGATGCTCTTCAAGAATGGGCTACTCTTTGAGTGTTGTTTTGTCTTCCTTGTGAGTTTTATAGGTTACTTGGAAGGCGACAAGACTTGGAAGAAGTGCCACATTATTTTCACCGACTACATGGTGAACTACACGACAACGTCTACACATCTACCTCCTTGCCATGATGATGAGCAAGAGTCGGGGACGACTCTTTTTAAAGGGGGGGAGATGATGTAGCCCTGGTCACGACCATCACCATGTCAAGACCCTCAACACATCTCATGTCGTCATCGAACTCAAAGGTGAACTCATTCCTCTACGAGAACCCACTTCGTGTCCTTTTGGATGGTATACTACTTGAGCATCTACCCCTTTGTTATGCTAGGTATCACACGACGAGTACGGACGTCAAGGGAGATGCCGAGGAAGCCCAAGACTTAAGATCGTCCAAGGCGCACACATGGAAGAGGAGGAGGAAGCGCCAAGACGATGAGGAAGAAGAAGACAAGAAGGGAGAAGAAATCCCAGGTGGCAGTACTACCGCCAGGATAAGCGGTACTACCGCCCCTGGCCAGTCAGCACGGACACACCCCACACCGGCGGTACCGCCAGCGGTACCGACCGTACCGGCGACGTGGGATGGCGATCTCCACGCTGGCGGCACTACCGCGCCAGCTACCGCCAAAACTGCCATTCTGGACCTTCATCCGGTACCGCCAGCGGCAGCTGGAGCGGTACCACTTGGTACCGGGAGCGTGGGAAGAAGAAACGCCTGCCCGCACCAGCGGTAGTACCGGCTAAGCCAGCGGCACTACCGCCAGTGCGGGAACCTCTCCGCCAGATCTGCTGTGCAACCTTATCCCTTCGCCTCGTTTTGGATCTAGACTATTTAAGGCACCCCTTGGACTAGATCTAGGGTTAGATAATGATTTGGGAACTAAAGTAGAGCCTTGCTCCTTCTTCTCAAAGTGTCTCTTTCCTCCTATGGAGATGAATCAAGACCTCCACATGTGGAGATGAACCAAGGCCTCCTCTTGAGGAGAAGATCCCTGCGTGGATACCAAGGCTCCGCTTGTAGTTGCGATTACTTGCCGATCTTTCATCTTACGGTGATTCTATCGGGTTGGTTGGATTGAGCAATTGGACAAACAATCCTAAGAGTAAGGTATGCTTGGGAGAGGAGGATTGGGGGTTGCCCACGGGGATTTGTTACCAGTCGATTCTTGCCGGGTTGCTACTTGCTATTTACCCTTGTGTGTTTGATTTCTCCTCTTTGTGTTCATCGTTCTTCGCGTGTTCTTCGTGTTCATCTTTCCATCCGCACAAATCCGTGAAAATCAGGACCTACCCGCATCACTGGTGGTGGGCCGAATGCCCTTGATGCTACTTGGGCCAAAATGAAGAACTTGGCCTAGTCGCTGTGGACCTGGAGCAGGGCCTCTTTCGGCTCGGTTCGCGGTCAGATTCGAAAACTCAGAAAACATTTCAGAGGAACGAGCAGTGGAACGCCAACTATGTGAACTGTTCGAGCGGGAAGAGATCATGGCCCGTCAACGGTCTAGAGTGGAGTGGTTACGCGAGGGTGACCGAAACACTGTGTTTTCCATGCTAAAGCATCGGCACGAAAGAAGACAAACCGTATCAATGTGCTAGTGCGGGAAAATGGCTCTTTGTGTGATGATCAAACCGAGATCAAGGGGATGGTTCACAAGTTCTATTAGGATTTGTTCACTTCAGAGCCCTCCTTTTCTATGGAACAAGTGTTGTATGCTATTCCCTCTAAGGTAGATGATCAAATGAACGATGCCTTGGGCAAGGCTTACTCCAATGAGGAAATTAAGTTGGCTCTTTTCCAGATGGGTCCCACTAAGGTGCCTGGACCTGACGGCTTTCCGGCGCTGTTCTATCAAACCCACTGGAATCTGCTTGAGTCTGACATATGTGATGCTGTTCAGAGCTTTTTGGGGGGCGCTGATATACCGGAGGGTTTTTGCGATTCAGTCATTGTCTTAATTCCAAAGGTATCCAATGCCAAACATCTCTCCAAGTTTCGGCCGATTAGTCTCTGTAATGTCCTGTACAAACTCGCTTCAAAAGTCATGGCTAACAGGTTGAAAATTTTGTTGCCTGACATTATATCAGAGTTCCAAAGTGCTTTTGTTCCAGGCCGGTTGATTATTGATAGTGCTCTCATTGCATTTGAGAGTCTGCATACGGTCAAAAGACAGAAGAACAAAAAGCCTTTCTTTGCTTTGAAGGTGGATATGATGAAAGCGTATGACCGCATCAAGTGGGAATACCTTCGTGGTTGCCTTTGTAAGCTCGGTTTCTCTACAAGCTGGATCAGCTCAGTAATGAGATGCGTCACAACTGCGAGGTATGCAGTGAGAGTGAATGGTGATCTCATGCAGCCAGTGGTACCCTCGAGAGGAATTCGCCAGGGTGACCCGATAAGCCCATACTTGTTTCTATTGTGCACAGAAGGTTTGTCTTGTCCTATGCAGAAGAGGGAGAGTCTCGGTGAGCTACAAGGACTACGCAACGGTCGACGAGGCCATCCTATATCACATCTTCTCTTCGCTGACGACACATTTTCTTTGTACGAAGTGATGACAAGAGTGTTGGTGCTCTGAAATCAACATTGGATACATACTGTGAAGCTTCTGGACAGAAGATCAACTTACAGAAGTCTTCCATTTTCTTCGGAAACAGATGTCCTTCTAATATAAAAGTGGTTGTCAAGGCTACATTAGGAGTGGACAATGAGATCCTACAGTATACCTATCTTGGGATGCCGATGAAAATTGCTAGGGCGGCAACGTCCTCTTTCAAATTCCTATCCGACAGGGTGTGGAAGTGTGTCACTAGTTTCTCGGGTCGGCCCTTATCACGAGCAGGCAAGAAAACATGGCTGAAAGCAGTGGCTCAGGCAATACCCAACTATATTATGAGCTGTTTTCAGGTGCCGATCCAAACTTGTGACAAGATGAAGTCATCGGTGTCTAATCACTGGTGGGGTTTTGAAGATGGCAACAAGAAAATGCACTAGCGATCTTGGGACTGGTTATCTTCTCCTAAGTCTGTTGGTGGCTTGGGTTTTCGTGATTTTTCCATTTTCAATCAGGCTATGTTGGGAAAGCAATGCTGGCGTTTGCTTACAGAACCGTCATCTCAGTGTGCAAGGGTTCTAAAAGGCCGATATTTCCCGGACTCGGATTTCCTGTCCGCTACCAAGCCAAGGGCGTCATCTTTCACCTGGCGGTCGATCCTCTTTGGGAGAGAGCTTCTGTTGAAAGGCTTAAGGTGGGGTATCGGAGATGGAAAGACTGTTAGCATGCTAAAGGACAACTGGATCCCTGGCTTCCATCCAGGATCATTCCTGCCATTGGCACCAGTCCAAGAAGGTGCAAAGGTGATGTCCCTGATGAATGCATCTCACACTACATGGGAGAGGGATACGGTGTCTGCTCTTTTCCATGAGGAACTTGCTCAAACGATCCTCCAAATTCTAATTAGTCGCCATGGCGGGGAGGATTTTGTGGCGTGGCCATTTGACAGGTTTGGACAGTACACTGTTCGCTCGGCCTACAATCTCGCTAGGACTGACTCGTTCTTTTCCAAGCGTGCTGCTGCTGGCCTTGGAGAGGGTTCAGGCCTTGTGGAGGAAGGAAAACATTGGAAATCTATTTGGTCCATACAAGCTCCAGAAAAGATGAAGATTGTTCTATGGAGGATGGCACATGACTGCCTACCAACGGGTTCTCAGTTGCTGCACCGTAAAATCCCTGCTGATGATCGCTGTGTGTTTTGTAGCAGGGATGAGTGTGTGGAGCATCTGTTCCTGCTGTGTCCGTTTGCTCGTTCAGTTTGGAAAACTGTGAAAGCTTCATTCCCCCTGAAGTTGCAACTCAAGGACCTGGCGTCGGCTCGACAATGGCTCTATGATTTGCTGTCAAGGGAGAACTCTACCGCGGCGACAGTTACTGCAGTCACCTGTTGGCATATTTGGGAGACTCGCAGCGATCTCAGGAACAACGATATTGTGGTGCACCCGGAGCGTGTTGCTGCAAAAATTGTTGCCTATGTTGAGATGATTATACAGTACTGCTTCAAATCGAAACCGGCGAACAGGCGTGAGACTACTACCTCGACTCCTCGATGGTCTCCGCCGTCTGCTGGGACGGTTTGTATGCATGTTGATGTTGCTCTCTTCCCGTCTGAACGTCGGATGAGTTGGGGAGGCATTCTCCGGGATCATAAGGGAAGGTTCATCCTATCCTGCAGCGAAGGTATGACGGACTTCCCTGCTCCGGAGTTGGCTGAAGGCCTTGCACTGAGGAGAGCGTTGACAGTCCTGCGAGACAATGGCTTTCAGTACGTGGCCCTGGCTTCTGACTGCCTAACTTTGATTCAGCTTGTCTCTTCTCCGGCTCACGATAGTGATGATGGACATCAAGAACCTTGCGAGTGGATTTCTTTCCTGCTCGTTCAAGCATGTCGCTCGTACTTCGAATTTACTTGCACATCTTTAGCTCGTTCTTCAGAACTTTCTTATTGTAATATTTCTTTTGGTGTTATCCCGGATCTCATCCGGGCTGAACTGTGTAATGATGTGATTTAATCAATAAAAAGTGCTATGTTTCTCAAAAAAAAAAGTAGTTAACGAGCCAGTGACATCCAACAAACGCCTTTTCTGCCTTGTTGTAAGAACCCGAGCAAGCTTACGACTCGAGAAAACTTTTAATTTCCACCGCATGATTTTGCAGACAGAAGCGATTATGCAGGACAAATCACTAGCCTCAATACGAAGCTAACCAGCAGCGGTTAAAATGAATTGCAGAAAAGAAAGAAAAAAGAAGCAAAACAAATAAGGAGCGGATCCTCCTGACATCACATCTCTATACAGGTTCGTTTTGCAACAAAAACTGCCAGCAATGCCCAAGGGTTTTGTTCAGCAATACTTATTTCTCCTCGATATCTCTCGTATTAGAAGAGTGCCCTTCTTCAGGTTGGCGGCCTATGGGAGTGTAGCTCTCAACTCCTTTCTGTCTGCGCCAAATGACTGCATCATTAAGAAGTGTATTAGAACTGGTTCATCTCCTTGAATATTCGAAGTGCAACTATGATTTAAACTAGTAAAAAATCTAGTAGCATAGCCAATAAGAGACAAGGAGAATTGGAATATCTCTAGCTAGATGTCCCAGATTTTCTACCAAATGGGTGAATGCCAAATAGATGAATGGCTGTGGGGTCAGAAAAAATCACTTCTGTCATTACCAACCTATTCATGGTCTAATTGATTCAGAGAAGAAAACCAGTTCCAATTTATAAAGTGTTACAGTACTTTGTTTTGGTACCAAGTTTGATTTTTTAAAGTCAGCAAATTGTTTGCATTTGTTAAGAGGCTGAGTATTGAAACTTGATTGCACATATATGTCGACGATCGAAATGCCAAGGTAGTGCCCTATTGGTCTTGCAACTATGCTACTTGTAGCAAATATTTTATCTTTGCTTCAAATACTTTATTGAAAAGCAACTTTGCTCAGGTTACTTAAAATATTCAAGCAAGGTTGCACCCGGCAAAAAAAATGTGTGAAGAGAGTGGGGTTCATGTGCATGTTGGTAATCAAAAACTATATTTTTCATTTATGTTTACCTGTTCCTTTTCATTTGTGTGCTTTTTTGTAAAGTTCATACAGTTGTTCTAAACAAATATAACGTTCAGTGTTTACATGTAAATTATAGAGTTTCAAAGTTTTTCATGAAGTTTCAGGTTACAGAATAGCTCGAGTGTGCTAAAAATGCTTTGGTTCACGAGATCATGGTAATAGCATCAAAATCTAGCGTAAATTTAAAGTGCCCTACAGGAAGAAACACAAAAGTTTGTGTATGTTTCTGCTATCCGGGCACTCAGCTAGTATTATATGCCACACCCCAAAATGGACTTTGAGCATGAAGTTGACTAGTAAAATATGAGTAATATGCCACAAATATTATAGCTTTGGATTCGAATTCGAAAGAAAGTTTTCAATGGTAAAATATGAGTCATATGAGTTGACTAATAAAATATGAGCATATGCCACAAAATTTTACCATTGGATTCAAATTCGAAAGAAGTTTTCAATGGTAAAAAAAATTGAAGCATATGACTCATATTGTATTAGTGAAGAAGTAGCTTTCATGAAACGGTGAAACTGACAGTTTCATCTAAAATAGTAAAAACTCAAATCTCCATCTAGTTACTGTGTAAACTTACGACTAATATAAATGAACAGAAACAAGATATTAGACAAAATGCTAGTTCTAAACATAAAGCTGTGATGACCAGTTTGACAGGTCCAGAATCACTTCCGACAAGAAGAAATGGTAAATTCACTTCCGGAAAAGCTAAATAAGAGATTAAACATCAACTAACCTCCACACCGAAACCCTTCACATATACATTCGTAAAGAGCTCAGAAACATCGGGCATGGGACTTTCCTGAAGATATCAAAAGATGTATATTAAGTGATAAGCACAAGTAGTTCAAGGTGGACTAAAAGTGTAAATCCAAATGCAATGGTAACCTTGGCTTTAGCAATGGCAGCATCGACATCTTTCCTGATTTCTTTCTCCATGTCCTGAGAAGAAAACATGAATCCATACTAAGAATAAGGACATTCCTCTGAATGAAATAGTAATTGTGTATTTATAATTATCACTGAAGACCATTCACAGTAAACATACTGGAAATTTTCAATAGAAATATAGAATCTCATACCTTGAGCTCAGCAGGGGTTGCTAGGTCATGAGCCAAGAGCAACTTTCTAACTCTTTCAATTGGATCACGCTCCTGTTGGAACAATAAAACAAATAATTGTCTGAAATAAATACATTTGGCAAAACCTCCTAACCTTCAAACTAAAAGGTCACAACATTCTAACCTGTCTGACACCTGAGATCTCATCCCTGGTGCGGTAAGTGCTTCCTGGATCGGACATAGAGTGGCCATGGTACCTGTAGGTGTCCATTTCAAGAACCTAAATAATAGGAAAACATTAGTAACCAGCATTCAATACTAACAAAATAGCTCCACTTCAAAAACTATTGGGAAATCATATTATTCATGATTAATAACAGGTAGGCCAATATGGAAACAAACACACATATGAAATGAGTCCAACTATCAGTGAAGTTAAGTAGCCATGAGATATAAACATGCACAGTTACGTTCAGCTCATAACCATGCATTATTAGTAAGTTAGCAATAAAAGGTATCAGCAGCAGACGATACTGCATTAAAGTTAGCATCGCGTCAATCATTGTTCAAAGATCTAATAATCAGGCCATAAGCTAGTGTGTATTACTTCAATATTTCACATGTGAAGAGGGTGTATTAGCAGATATTGGCATAGCTCAACGATGTAGTTTTGGGATCTGTAAACAGAATAATCTAGAGAGTTTCAATGGGAAACAATCAAAGGCAAACAAAGCTGGAAGTGCCATGTTAAATGGATTGATCAATGAAATACATAACTTATTTCAGCTCTAAGCCTCCAACACATAAACCTCCTATTATTGCAAACCTATGTTCGCAATGGCTGCCAAAATCATAATCACCACCTGAGCGGCTGAGCATTACAAATTATTCGAGCAACTTACTCTAGCCAGACAACAAGTGATAGACTAACAAGCAAGGTCAAATTCTTATAGACAAATCCAGCCAGTTTAATTGTCAGGCAAGACCCGACACCTGTGTTAGGCATAGCAGATGATATTTTAAGGGGAACGTGAGTGGATCTCAATTAAGTTACTGTAGTCTTAGGTATTGATCATTAACTAACCTAAATACAAAAGAAAACCTAGCCTAGCAGCGCCACTGAACCTAGGCAGCTTGGCCTACCCCTAACCAACCATCATGCACTCGGACATTCATACTTAAAACAACAGAAGAAACAAGTATTCTTATGTACTCACAATTGGGCCATTTGCAATGGCATGCTCCTTTGCAAATTTGCATGCCTGCTTCACCGCAAGAACATCCATTCCGTCGACCTACACCAGCATAATTTGACGATGTCAGTAGGAAATACTAAGTAGGTCATAGACATGGCACACAAGCTTATGTTTACCACCTTGCAGTCAAAGCAGAAAATAGCTCAGAATTCACAAATGGGAGGAAACCACAACATACTTGAGAAGTATGAACTGACTCATCATGGACAATACAATAAAGCTAGAGGGGATGAAATTATACTCCTAAAAACGCAACAGTCTAGCTTTCTATTTGCAAACATATTAACTCGGGACAAATTGAAGTTGCCTTTAGGTAGCCATAGTAAATTCTTAAAAGATATTTCTTCATGAACATGTTGGAACAGAAAAATATGTGCTAAAATACCATACTGAACTGACTATATCATTCTATCAAGCAACACCCTCTCTGCAACTTAAAAAACAGACACAGAGAGGTCAAACCCTCCATATAAAACTCATCAAAAGCAGGCTAAACATACAATACAGAAATAAATTTCACCATGCTAGTCAACCTTCATCAATCCATGCACGATGATGGGCAAAATCAACAAGAGGAATCTAAAATCACCTTCAATCCAGGCACGTAGTCACCACGCTTGTAGTATGAGGGGCTCTTGGCCGCCCTCCACTCAGCGGTTCCCATCCCATCTGCATATCGGAAAAGGCAACCAGATCGCATCACGTCAGATCAGTTGAAAAAAAACAGATACCAATCCCAATTTCAACATAATAATTGGCGGACGAGCTTACAATGGTTGTTCTCGCAGACCAGTATGGCGGGCAGCTTCCAGAGCGCGGAGATATTAAGGGCCTCGAAGAGCTGGCCCTGGTTGGCGGCACCATCACCGTAGAGCGCGAAGGAGACGCTGTCCTCCTTCCTGTACTTCTGCGCGAAGGCGAGGCCGCATCCGAGGGGCACCTGGGCGCCGACGATCCCGTGGCCGCCGTAGAAGTTGGCGTCCTTCTTGTAAAAATGCATGGATCCGCCCTTGCCGCGGGAGCATCCCGATTGGCGGCCCATGAGCTCGGCGAAGGCGGTGACGAGGTCCCCGCCGCGGGAGAGGTAGATGCAGTGGTCGCGGTACGCAGTGATGATGGAGTCCTTGCGGGTGATGGCGGCCTCCATGCCGACGGTGACGGCCTCCTGGCCGTCGTATAGATGACAGAATCCGCGGATGAGCTTGGCCTTGTAGAGGGAGTCGGCGGCGATCTCCATGCGGCGCATGAGGGACATGTCGCGGAAGAAGGTGACGAGCTCGGCGGGGGTGGTGGTGACGTCGCGGGAGGGCGGGTCGACGATGTGGGCCGTGAAGGGGATGGAGGTCTCGATGGTGAGGGGCGTGGTGGAGTCGGAGATCGGGCGCGCCGCCGCCATGAGGGCCGCGCAGGGGAGCGCGCGGCGGGGACGCGGCGGAGGAGGGCGGCCGCGGCCATGGCTAGGGTTCCGGCGGGGGGTGGGTGGGAGGTGGGAGAGATAAAAGGAAGGCGGAGATTATTCTTGTGCGGAATTCTTGTTGCCTCCTTATTAAGGGGAGGAGACGGTTGCAAGAGAGAAATAGGAGGATGGGTTGGTGGTGGGTGGGCTTGGCGGGCCGGCGGCGTACGGCCGTGCTCCTGCAACGCGATCCTATTGGTTAAGGCCTGTTTGACTCCTAATAGATTATGCAGAATATCACAACATTGATTAAGATCCTCTAGCCCTAAAAAAAGATTAAGATCCTCTAAACAATATTAGTGTAGTAGACGACAATTGCGTCAGTATTTTTTTTTTTTTTTTTTTTTGAGAACACAGTACAACACAGACGCTCACAAATACACACGTACACTCACCCCTATGCACGCACGCACACCCTACCCCTATGAGCACCTCTGAAGGACTGAGCCGGCAGATCTTGAGGTTGACGAAGTCACCACAGGCGCCTCGCTGTTGACGGGCACGTCACCTACCACTGAAAGAATAGCGCCGGATAAACCTGGAATAAATCCAGGTAAATGCAAACGCCCATGCCAAGTCTAGGACTTGAACCTGGGTGGGCTGGTTCCACCACAGGGAACCCAACCAACAGAGCCAAGCTCCGTTTGCTGCGTCAGTATTTTTTAGACCAACTGCGCCAGGATTTCTTTAGAAGATTGAGCAGAATAGAAAATTAAGAATCGTGTTCTAGACTATAAAATATGCTGCAGTTTGGGAACATCGCTGCAAGTTCAGCCAATAATATTGGTTGTTAGATGCAGAGTGCCGCTGTCATGACGTTGGGGAATATTTACGTCTAGTTATTAGGAAGACAAAGCTAAACCAACCAATCCTCTTCACCATAAACAAGTGAAACGACCCTGGCATCAGCCAGGGGACAGTTCAATAACTTGGCTCCATCGACCATCACTTTCATGAATCATTCGGCATTGTCTACATCAGACAGCTTCAGATCTTCGGTGTTTACACAACAAGAGGTCCTTTTTTTTTCTGAAAAACAAGTGCAGGTTTCAGGTAAGCCAAATGCAATCCTTCCTAGTACCTGCCCTGCAAATACCATGGTTCCTCACAGTTTGCTTGAATTGGAAAATTAAAAGTCTGGAAGATGGACTCTCGAGTTTTTTACTACTTAACTTAACAAGTGTTTTTGTTTGCTTTCATATGGATTGTACAACTAAGATGAGTTCATCCAGATTGTATCCTAAAAAAAGATACAACACAATACTGTTTTTATGTGCCAGTATCTGAATCAAAAATTTCATGTCGGCTGATTTCAAGTCTGGAAGGATGATAACTGAGTGTTTGACTACTTAGCTTGAGAAGTGTTTTCAGTTTAAGTTGACTTCATAAGTGCTTTCATAATAAGATGTGGCCCCATCCAAGTTGTATCCTAATCCTAATACTGATTTCATGTACCTGTTATCTGAATCAAAAAATTCATGCCAGCTGATTGTCGCCAAGAAGATACGCACATAAATCACAAAGAATGCTTATGATCCAAGCAGTCAGAGCAGTGTGGTTGGGAGCTTTAGAATGCAGAGATATATGCACGCTAGTAGGCGCAAGAATGAACAGTAAACAAGTTACAGATTGACAATGAGAAAATGTTTCCCTCTCTTTTCTTACTAGAAAAGCCTAAAGATTTCCGGCATTGAGTAAATACAATGAACCCCTAGGCCTAAGTAATCTATTTGTTTCCTCACCTCTTCTATTTTGACAAATTGTACAGGTCAAACCCAAGCACCCACTAAGAACTGCTGTGCTTGAGTCTATGGTTTGCCTACAAAAATTGGTTGTGAACAGGCTAGCCGAAGTGTTGCTGCATGATGCTGCTACCCTGCGAAAATTCAGAGTACCACGACTTCATTGCATCCATATAATGATCGAAAAGGCCAGCAAGTGCTGCATTCAGAAAAAATGTGGAAGAAACTGTGAGTTTTCGATATTTTAATGCAGCAGACTCAATGTCTCATACTGATCCAGTGCTAGGAAGTTAAAGCAACAGAATTAAATGTAAATGTCAACTGTAGGCTTTTCATTATTGAGAAAATTCCCGACTATTCGCAAAAAAAAGAAGAGAAAATTCCCGACAGAGGTTAAACCTCTGCAATTCATAAAGAATAGAATTGTCCAATAAATACTAGTATAGGTTATCCTATTGTGTTCACATGTAACTTGCTTTTGAGAAACAAAGAATTTCCTTCCAGAGAGCTCATATACTATACTATTTCTATGAACCCAAAATGAATTCCAAGGTTTCATAGCTATGATATTCATATACATGTAGAGAGCTACACATATCTTTCGTGCTGGAAATTATTCAGAGAACAACTACTACTTGCATAGACCAAGTCTACAAACCAATACCAACTAAAATAGTGCAGAACCTAGTATGCGTGTGACAATTATAGTAATATTGCAGAACCTAGTATGAATGTGACAATTATAGTAGCATCCATACGACAGTTGAAGCATTTGTTACGGGTTAGTATCAGACCATCCACTATGTGGATCAAAAGCGAACCCACTGGTCTATGGTTCGACTCCGCACATAGCAGAGCATCGATGCTTGGACTCTGACACAAGAAGCGAACCACAAACTGGATTCGGATCATAAGCTATAAAGAATGCATTTTCTACCGAGGCAAGGTGAGAGAGAAGAAGGCTGCTCACGGGAAGGGGTAGGAAAGGGGCAAAAAGAATCATTTTTTTATTTTCGCGGGCCCCGTCTTCATTGTTTGGTGCGGTTCACACATAGCAGGAAATTGGAAGCGATTCCTTCACTGACAACTTTTTTGGTTGAGCCGATGCCACATAGTGCATGGCCTCATTATTTGGAAGGTCGGTTTTTGAATACCATGTTTTAATTTATACCGCATCTTTCTGTTCCCAAATTATGCATGCCAAACAAGAAGAACAGAAAGTTATCAACCGAAGGTGTATCAGGTCATATTCAATAGACGTCATATTCGGTAACTCAGCTAGATTACTAGCAATAGTGTAATTCTTACTTCCAGCATAATCATGCAACAAGCATTTTCCTATAAGAAATTAATATTCACCGTGACAAAGTGGTAGAATTTTCATTATTTAAAATGGCGCAACTTTTGACAAGGAACAAAACCATGTGAAAGAAGTGCTGATATAGTGATATATACCCACCTTGGTTCTGGTACTGCGGCCGGAATGAATCAGCAAGGCTCTCCCAATCCTGGCCACTCTTCCTTTGTCCAGCATTCTTACAATCCTCAGGCTCCTGTTTTCTTGCACAGGAAGGGTGGAAAGGCCCATAAACAAAACCACTCTTATTAACCTGCCTGAGCTGCCCCTGCACGGCCACTTTGTAGCTATTCAAGATATCTCCACCACCATGTGCCAGCTTTGCTTTCTTCTGATTTGTTGAATCCAGTTTGCTTCTGTTTATGTCAATGTTAGTGAGTTCAATCCCAAAGGCTCTCTTGTTCGGTAGAGTCTTCCTTGCTGGGGAGACAGCAACTGTGACACCATTTTGTGCTTTTGGTTTCTGCCTCACGCCCAGCCACCGGAATGCAGGCTTCCGTGTGTCTACCTGTGTCTGAATGACAAGATTTAAGAACAGATTCAGAAACATTGCTTATCATTGAAGTACAGCTGACTTATCAGTTATTTTGTTACAGCCTACCTTCTCAATAAGATTCAGTGAAGACAGCACGTTGGCAATGTCATACAATCTCCTGACTTTAGCTGTGTCACGAATGGAGGAAATAACATTAGCTTTTGTTTTTTATTAGTACAGTACGCATACAGCTCCAGAACTACATAGAGGAAATGCGAGTACTAACTTCTCATATTGGACTCGCGGTGGCCTTCTCCGAGGAGGAACTTTGCAGCTTCATCAAGTGAGATCATGCCAACCTGCTTGATGTACAGATTTTCATGCCAATCAAACACAGTTCCACAAACCATAAATCTTCAAACAAGGAAATGCAGAATTTCTCACCTCCATGGTGAGGAACAGCTTCACGAAATTTTGCGTGAGCAACCCAAGTGACTTCTCCTTCCTATGATCTGAAAATAAAACAACTAAAATTCTAAGCCTGACATGACAAAAATGTGGATAAAGACACCAACATTAAAACTAGATAAGCAGCTATACCAGATCTAAGCCGGCAGCGAGGTGCATCAGGCTTGTCAGAAGGATTAACAACAGTCTGGCTCAGCTTCTCACACTCAGTGTCGCCCTCCGGAGAAGGATTAACAACAGTCTTGCTCATCTTCTCACTCTCATTGTCACCCTCCGGATCAGGTGACTTATCATCGTCTTCGTCATCGGAAACCTTTACGACATCGAATGGAATAAGGAACAGCATAGTCAGGAACTACATTCTGGAATTAATAGTACCACATGGAAAGGTTTAAAGGCAAGATGCAGATAACAAGTCATACATTAGCACCAGAGTGCTCCTCCACCGGCGGAGGAGCCAAGCCAGACTTCTCTCTTAGTGCCCTCTCCTGAACAAATAAAGGGATAGTTACATTGGCAGTTCTTGGTTGCATTGGCAGTTCTTGGTTGAATTATGGCACGGAAATGCAGATGCAAACCTTGAGTTCTCGCAGCGCCGTCGGGACCCCTCCGAAGCCTATCCAGGAGTAGCGATTCTTGGCCTTCTTCACAAGGATCTTCAGTTCTCGCGCAGGATTACGAAGCATAAGTCAAAACCCCATCGATAAACAGGACCAGTCTATCCAAGAACAGGCGGAAGAGAAAGAAAGGAAGAAAGAAAGAACTGACCCCGATGCTCTCGAGCACGTTGACAATGTCGTAGATCCGTCGCCTCTCCACGCCGAGGCGCCTGGCGGCGTCGTCCAGCCCGATGCACTCCACGTCGTCCCGGTCGTACAAGGCCACGAAGCTGCGAGGCGCCCACAAGAATTCTTTGGGTAAGTAAGGAAGGAAAACGCGGATCTCCGGAAGGTGCCAGGGACGCGACTCACTTGGAGCAGAGGAGGCCGAGCGACTTCTGCTTGCGGCTGTAGGCGTGGTGGCGCAATTTCGCGCCCCCGCCATCGGCGAACATCGGCATCAGCGGGAGGAAAGACGCCACGGGCGTCGTCTCGGCGGCGGCGGGAGAGGCTGCTGCCTCGGCCGTGGGAGAGGGGGGCGCAGCCATCGCTGTTCGATCCGCGCTCGTTGTCCGCGAGGAATGAGATGCAGGATCTGTGTCGATTGGTGCGTGGTATCGGATCGGAGGAGGGAATTCCCGCGGCGGTGGTGTTATAGATGGGAAGATCCGCGGCGCGGGTGGGTGGGTGAGGGAGGGAGCGCCGGCCGTTGAAAGGAATCCGATGTGCTCGATTTGGCGCGGCGGTGGCGGACTCCCCCGCTTTTGAAAATTTCCCTCTGCGCTCCGCCGCTCCTGTGCGGTGCGATGCGGCGCGGCTGGTGGTTCGGCGTCGGGTCCGGTGGATGGCACGCGCCTGGTTTTCAAATTTAAGCGGCTGTCGCGCGCGGCGTGGGCGAGCGGGCGGAAATGGCCCCGTGCGGTGGCGGGGACGGGGTTGGAGCTCGGGGTAATTTGGACTTTTCCGGCTGCTCACGGGGCGCGAGCGTAGGGCACGTGCCGTGGGAGCGTGATTTGTGGCCGAGTTGGCTGGTTGTGACTTGTGACCGGCTCCCTGGCCTGCCAGGATCATTGTTTCCGGAATAGGATCACTTTTAGTTTTTAGTTAAGATCACAGGATCAAGTAATAATTTCATATTTCTAAATTGTAAAAGAATCTGAGAAAATTATGTGACATACCTACAGGATGTTTCTACAACATCAGAAAAATTCAGCTCAAAATTCGATCTACAGTGAGAGAAACAAAAAAACTAAATTGTACTGTGAATATGCCAAAAAAATTATCTTTTTTGGCTCTCTAATTCTAGGTCGAATTTGAATCAGCAAATTTTTGGTGTTGCATATATAACATAGATGTGTGTTGTCCATTTTCTTGAGAATATTTGAACACGTTTTGTGTATTAGAAAAAATCGATCTCGTAAATCCTACCTAATCTGAGATTTTACGCAAGTTGCCCCCGTTTCCATTGGAATCTCGACTTTTCATCCGGGTGTCGGCTTGATAATCGAAATTATCTCGCTGGCGTGATGCTATGCAAAGATGATCAATTAACGTTGACTAGTAGCCGTGCACGTGCAACGCACGTCTTTCAAATATTTAAATGTATACACAACACACATGTAATATTAGAAAATTCTTGACCTATCCTCAAATTAAGGTGTCCTCAGATAGAATTCATGTATATCTAAGATTGCAACATGTCGATGCTACTATCTCTGATGATTTATTATACGATGGAAGAGGGTTGCGTTGTGGGCCTTGGATCCCTGCACATTATATGATTATCGTCTCCATAAAAATAAGATACAAGTGATCCCTTCCAGTACGATAAAAGGAAAAAAAAAACTCGGCTTGGCATGCTAACTACTCGGCCGCTCTAAAAAGGAGAAGCCAATATCTTTAATAAATTTTATCTTAATACATCAACCATGTAATCTCATAGAGTGCACAATATCGAATTTGACAAGAAACATCAGTTCTGAAACTTGTTGTATTGCACATGAAAATCACATATACCCATGAAAATCCAATCATCTCATCTTTCAAAAATATCGAGATAGAGACCTGTTGTATTATATGTACACGTGAAAATGGCATGTACATTGTCAACTCTTCTCCGTAATAATGATTCTCCATTCATAGAAGCACATTATGTTCCTTCAGCCTTATTTTCTCTGAACCATTGCATATTTTTTATCCCTGGGAAGATCCTGTAATCACAAAAAGAACAAAAAAACAAGAAAACATATATATTGTCTTAGCAAGTAATACTTGGAATGTGAAGTTACTGCTAGATCAAGTTACTGCCAGATCAAGTTCAGCGAGAAAACATATATATGCATATAAAATTATTTTAAGAAAATGCACTGATGTTCTTTAAACTTTTTCCTCATTTACTCACTTGTAAGTTACTCCTAGATCAAGTTTAAACTTGGTTTCTCGCTGAATTTGAACATTTTTTTACAATATAGCTGCTAGCTACTACTAATCTGGTCATTTGTAACTATACAGTTACCTGCCATCTTCTCAAGCCAGAAAGTATGGTTCAATTACTTTATTTAGTTAAGCATGTGAGCTGAACACTCATTCACAACCAATTAGATCTGTGCAAAAATAATTATGAAAAGCACATGGTCTTCTAATGTGAAAGAATTCCTTGTGCAGATAGATAAAGCATGCCCAATATAATGTGAATTAAAGACGGTAAAGAAGCACTTGTCAAATAAGTTTATAAATCAAGTTAGCCGGTGGTGTATTCTTAAAAACCTTCCATACATTAGCTTTCATCTATCTTTATCGTTTCCTCCAGGAGAAAATGGTTCGCAAATTCCTTAAATCTTTCTACATTTGAGTACTTCGAATATCCACTAAAAAAAAGAATAAGTATGAAAAGGAGATGAGCAACAACCACTAAAAATAAATTATCGATTGAAAGAGCCGAAGGAACAACAACTCTGTTTTCCATCCCTCCAAGACATCTTTGAACACTACGTCAAATTAGTTGGATAATGTGGTGGTATGTTGTATTCCCATCTTATTCACACGAATTCTATGCAGCATTACGGTCTTTATTGTGTATTTTCCCTCACATGTTGTTGTACATCAATTAAAATGATACGCAATCACAATGCACGTAGATTAGACAATAATTCTAATGACTCGCTAGCATACCCACCATTTAAATGGATTAACCAGAGAACATGTTAGGAACAGAGCTTTGATGTCCCTGCATATCCATTGGAGGTCCGCGGGCACTGGCGTGAACGGCATATGACGCGCATAGAGGAGCAAACATGAGAAAGTGCACATTAGACATGAAGAATGCGTCCTCCATTGAAAATGCCTTTGATCCACCATTGCTTGTTCTAAGACAAGAAAATGAATAAATCAAAAAGCACGTGAGCTGTCAAATGAAATTTACTTGCATGGACAGGAGTTGGCTGAATCAGCATTACTAACGGGACACTCAGTCATACCATGATCTAGTATATTTTCTCATCCCTTTTTCATGTGATGTATCCAAAAATGGGGAATAGATTGTCGAGGTTGTGACAGAATCCTCTTCACTTAACCTGAAATTCCTCACACATAAGCATCAACCATTAAAATGAATTAACTTACACCTTTTCGCAACAGGACCGGGGCTTGCAGCTTTCACATCCTTGTACTGATCCTCTCTATCCTCACCCTGAAGGAAAAAAGCCAGAACATAAAAGGAAAAATGAGAAAAATAGCTAAGCTAGCAGCCCAACAATCCATAACCGTAGGGAAAAAGGTAACTGCAGAACATCAGTATCATCTCTTACGTATAGTTGCTTCATAGACCAAACTGGTTTGGCTGACCTGAATGTTTCTAAAAAGGCTGCCGGCTTCTTCGACATAAGTGGGGTCTGCATTGGCATCCTTCGCTGTCACGCAGCAGGGCAGCAACTTTCCATTATGATCCAGGCATCGACGTCCCTGTAACGCCAATTGTTTTATGCTGAGGCCAAAGGCTTGCTGCTGGCAGGAGAACCTTCAGCTGCGCTCAACATTGACAACCCAGCACGTCATGATCATCCCGTCATTCACTGGGATGTGAGGCAAACCAATGCTTCTTGCCGGGGTAAGTGCAGGAGGAGGTGGCGGCTCGCAAGAGGGAGGAATACAGGTATCGCGTGGGGAACGCCTCGTCACCGGCCGTGGGGAACCTGGCATCTCTAGGGATGGGTGTTGCGGCTTTGCAGGATAATCGGTGTCCAGGGAGCATATGGAAGCGGCTCCTATCTAAATATTATCGGCGTGACCCCGGATGGCTCACCGGATTTTGTCGACGGTTCCTCGCAGCCGCGGCTACGGCTTCCTTGGCGTCCGCTCACAACGGCGGCGGGACAGCCTCAATGGAAGAGGACCAGAGCGACGACCAACCCGCCCATCGGCTCCCTGGGAGCGGCGGCCTGGTCCGCAGCAGGTACCCGTCGTGCCCAATGTGACCTGCACAAGGAAGAACAAAGGGGATCAGAAAACGTATCGGGAAGTAGAGAGGAATACCGAGGGATGCAGTACACTTCAGACACCCGCGACGCAATTCTTCATCTGAGACTCCACGGCGTCGCCCCTTCCAGCGTCGAAGGCAAGCAACGACGCGTCGTCGTCCTTGGTGAGCATGTACTCGAGCTGCTCCTGCGCGGTGGACTTGAGCTCCCGGGCCGTCGCCGCCGGCACGGCCGTCGCGTGGCGGTACGGCGAGAGGAAGATGGCGGTGGCGGGAGCCAGATCGGCCGGGCGGAGGCGCGCGAGGATGCGGTCGTACTGCCCGCCAGCGAAAGAGGGGACCCGCCGGCCCGCTCCCGCCGCGCCACCTCGAGAAGCACGTCGGCGGAGCACGCCGTCGCGCCACGCCCTGAGGTCCATCTCACCACAGAATATCGAGGTCTGTCGCCGGTATGTGGGGATTTCGGCAGCGGCGGACGAGTCGTGGGTGTGAGGGGATTGCGGTGGCGGCAGGGAGTCGTGGGGTGAGCGGATTGCGGCGGCGGCGATCGGGTCGTGGGCATCGTTTTGTTTTAGATGAGATGTGGGAAGAAGAATTTCGGACGTGGGGTCGCTGGCAGGAAAATTTTCTGTCGGTCGACAGGATGCATCTGGGACGTTCCTTGTACTGCGTTTTGATCAAACGGAGCTGTTTCGTTGGATCTGTCTTGGTTCGCACGATCTAACGGTGCTGCTTGACCTGTGTACGATTGGGTTTGGTGGTTGTAGCAGAATTCAACTTCGCCCTTTTATTAGTAGTGGAGATTCAAGGAATGTGCAGCGATGACTGCGCCACATCGATCATTCCTCTACCGTAACATCCATGAATGAGTTTGCTTGACCGTAATGATCTACGCAAACTCCAAGTTATAGAGAAACATGAAGATGTGGAGGAGTCCAACCCAATGGGGAGGATGTCCGAGTCAGCAGCAAGCATGTGGTAGCGATCCATGAGAGAGCCACCTCCAGGGTGAGAGGGCCAGCGAGGAGTATATTTCTACTCCATCCGTTCAAAAATAAGTATCTCAAGTTTGATAAAAAGTAGATGTATCTATACATGAAACATGTCTAAATAGCTCTACTTTTGAGCAAACTTGAGACACTTATTTTTGGACGGAGGGAGTACATAGAAGATGGACATGAGCATGATGGGCACATGGAAGTTTGGCAAGGATATTCGCCTCCTCCACCACGAGTGAGCTCGCTTGCCGTTGGTGTATTAGTATTTTGTTCAACTCGCTTCATTGGGCCCAGGGCCTCCCGTCATGCTCGATCATCGACGTTGGTTGCCCTGTCTGCTAGCACCCAGTTTACATGGATGTGTATCGGATGTGCATGATAAGACGTGAAAGCACACCACTTGGTACCAGCAACCGACATAGGGTAATTGGCTATGATATGGCATCCCACACGATTGCGTTGATCCAACATAGATTCTAGAGGGTACTTAGGTGATTGGTAGAGGGTACAAAGTGTTATGTGGCGATTGGTGACACTTTGTTCACTGATTCTGATCTAGACATACCGATGCCGAAGAGGAGGACTCTCTCCGTAAAATGTATGTTTGTAATTCCAAACTTGCAATCAATAATTGGTATGTTCATATGATCGGGCATATTAGGCCTACGACACACCCCATGTTGATCGATGCTCACAAAAGAAGAGCTCGTCCATAACAAATACTAGGGAATAAGCGCGGCCTCCGCCGCGCCCGTGGGCTCAAATTTTAAATTTTTTCAATCGTAAAATTGTTGAAATTCAAAAATTGTCCGCATTTCGAAAATTGTTCAAATTCGAAAGTCATCCAGTCTTTGAATAGTTTGACGTATTGAATTCCTTTTGACGTCTACGAAATACGTAAATTTGGAAACCACGTGGAAATTTGAAATTTAAATTTTGGTCGTGCATATTTATTTTTATGTGACCCCGTTGACATATTTGTCATTTTTTTCTATGAACATGTTTAAAATTGTTGGTTTGCATTATTTAGAATTATTTCAAAATCTTATGGATAGTTTGGACTATTTTCCCAAAAAAAAAATGTGGACATTTTTTTAAATTATTGGTATGCATTATTTGGAATTATTTCGAAATCATATTTAGAATTATTTACAATTATTTCAAAAAAAATGTGGACATTTTTTGTTTGGACTATTTTTTATTTTTCGATTGGGCTATTTTTTTGCTGACGTCACAGTGGCCAACCCTGGCCGCATCGCCCGCGGCGGCGCCGAGGTCGCCGGCGGCGCGCCGCCGCGTTCTGGGACGCGCGCGCGTGCGCGTTCGACGCGCAGCGACGCAGGGAGGCCGGGGGCGGCGGCGCTGCCCCGTTTTGGTCGCCGTGGCCTCGCCGGAGGCGCGCGGAACGCGGTGGAGAGCCGCGCGGCGGTGTCGGCCATTCCGGCGAGCTCGCGGCCTCCCGGGATGCAATCTGCGGCGAGGAGGAAGCTGGCGCGGCGGCGGAGCTCGTGGAAGCCGTGGATTTGGCCGGGGAGGCGGGGAGCAGCGGCGGAGCGCGGCGGCGGCGCCGGCGACCGCAGCGTCGCGCGGGGGAGAGGAGAGCTCGCGGACGCTTTTGCAAAAATGACCCCGGATTTTCCGCAAATTACATTTAGGTCCCACCGTAGAGGAAAAGCGTGAACCGCGCGCGAATTTCCGAAAGTGGGAGGTTTTTTTTTTGCAAATCAGCGCCACGACCGGGTGGGCGACCGGCTAGGAGCCAGGCGACCGGCGGGCGACCTGACCACGCGTCACCTTCCGATTGGAAGAAAAAAGGTTGCTACAGTAGCGCGGGGAATGGGGGCGACGCGGCCCGATCCTGGTCGTCCGTCCCCTGGATCGGACGGCCAGTGGAGGCCGGCGACGTGGACAAATGAAAGAGGGCGGATTCTTCGAATCCCTGCTCGTGTTGTATGGAGACAATAGGATCGAACCCTAGGTAAGAGTATTTCCAACAGCGTTTGCATAATGGATTTGTAAAAAGAGGTGATAGCAAGAGGAGAGAGAGTGTTTACAAAGCCAACAAATTTTGTGCTTTTGCGGCCTTTGTATAACTAGATTATAGGTGGGGTCATCTTGTCAGCCACACAGAGTTGAGGCAGGGCTGGAATCGAGCACAACAGAGGCGCGGGGGCACAGCCGAGGCCGGAATCGACCGCGCAGAGGCGTGGCGTGGACGAAATTGAGCACGGCGCAGGCGCCAGGCAGCGGGCAGGCCTGGAATCGATCATGCGGCGGCGCGGGCGGGCCCGAAATCGACCGCGCAGCGGCGCTAGGGCTCGCGGTCGTGCGCCGACGCGCTCGAGGCTAGGGAGGCAGGTCGCGGTCGTGCGCCGACCCGCGCGAGGCCATGGCGGCATTGGGGCACGCGAGGCGAGGGGGCCCATGCGGGCGGAAATATACAAAGTGGCTCCAGGCTTTGCAAATATACCAAGTGAGGGGTGAAGGATAGCAAGCTTTTGTAAAAAAATTGGAGAGGGGACCACTTATACAAAGGCTGCTGGAGCACCGTTTTTGGGGCAGATTTGTATATTTTCAGTTTTTACAAATCCTGGCCAAATATGCAAAGACTGTTGGAGATGCTCTAAGAAGGCCATATTAAGGTACTTTATTCTTGTCTTTACATCGATTCAGAATATACAAAGTGAAAGTTATACGGAGCAAAGAAAAGAAAGAAATGTATCAATGATTGACTTCATAGACCCGACAACAAACTTGGATTTACATACTCGTTTCTTTAGAAGACAAATCTTTGGCATGGTCGTAGAAGAGAAAGGCTCGTTGATTATATGGAAATCCTGGAATTGAAATGTGGTTGAATTATGGCCGGTAGAAATATAGAAGTTTGAATTATCATGGAGTCTAAATATAACATTTGTATTCACCTAGAGCAGGAGGCTGAACACTCGAGTCATGCATGTATTTACCGAGTTTGTTTTGAAATCATCGATAGCTTATTCTTTTTTTACAACAAAATCACCGATAGCTTTGTTAGGCATAAACGTTACTAGGTTACAAGTTTTTTTTTTTTTGAATTTAGGTTACAAGTTATATCTGGGGTGATAAAAGAAGTAAAACGACCTACAGCTGAGGTGGAAACAGCTCCACTTTTTTTTTTTTTTTTGAGAGGTGGAAACAGCTCCACTTAGGCTATGTACATCAGCATTAGACTCTGTAAACGTCTTTCGATCTCCTGAATCTCCACTAGGGCCCAGAGCAACACAAAGCTCTATTCTCCAATATGCGTTTGCCCTAGCTAGCACATAATCTGAGCCAAATGGGCCGATACAAATGGCCTTCCGGCAAAGTTTTCTGGCCCCAACAATGGGCTATCATTTGCATGACCGGCTTTAGCAGTTCGCACACCCTCACTCACAGAAAAGGCTCGCTAGCGAGTGGAGATTTGGTATTCCCGAGGATCTCATTATTTTCAGAAAATCAAAAAAATATTAAAAGTTTAAAAAACATCTGAAAAAAACCACGCATGTTCTCAATGGTATATTCTATAAGCATGTAAATTCTCAATACAAATGCTTTAGGTTTTAAGCTACAAAAAAATGACAAATGTACAGATTATAGTGAACAATGTGTACTTTCAAATTTTCAACTTGTCATTTTTATGTAGCCCATAATACAAAACATTACACATTGTGATTTTAGACGTTTGTAGAATATATCATTGAGAACGTGTCTAATTTTTTTCAGATTTTTTGAAACTTTAAATATATTTTTTGATTTTTTTAAAGTGGGATCACTAGGGCCCAGTTCTTTTGCCAGCTTAAAAAATAAGGTGCCCTCTTACCAGCTTCTTCTATAAGCCAACCAGCTTATCACTTGGGGTTTCTAAACAAGTTTTATCATAACTAAACTAAAAGCCTCGAGTAATAAGCTGGGTGGTTTATGAGAGAATCTTGGGGAGGGGCAGCTTATTTTTTAAGTTGGCAAAAAAATTGGGCCTAGAACTCGGGAGCAAAATTGACTTTCCGCTAGCTTTAGCTTTAGCATACCGAAGGTAGTGAGCAGTAGGCAACCGATGACCTCTTAAAAAGACGGCAGCAAACTAGCAACACCTGAGCTTCCGCTTGGTTCTTCAGACAATCGCAGCTCGGATAATGTGAGTGCCACTTTCTGGATCCACTTGACTACAGCAGATATTTGTCATGTTGAGTCAGCAAGCATACCTGGGAGTTCAGAGAGTACACAGAGGCAGTGAAGCAGCATACACAATTCACAACAAAAATTCACTAGGAACACTGCCGTTCTGTGAAGAGCTCTAAAAACAACTGAAAGGCAGCCAAGCTGTTTTATTATCCAAACTATATACACATCCATAGGTTCCTTACAGTGCTGCACGCATCGTGACTGCATTCTTACACGGAAGTAGCCGCTATCTGAAGTAAGCAGAATGGACAAAACATAATGGTCGTTCTCAGGCCCCAACTCCAAAAGCAGGTTTCGATGAACATCGGCGGGGTCACTGTAACCAAAAGCGAGGTAGTGGAACCTCAAGTGAGGATGCAGCTCACTAGTTCTACTTTAAACTTGATGCCTAGCCAAGGGGTTTTGACAGTGCATGCAGCGACACAGATCTCCATGATTTATGTACACCAAATGCTTCGAGCTCCGTTAAAGGGGAAAAACCTCCAAAAGCCACAGCGGAAGATGCAAATTTTACCTGCCTCGATGCTTATATGCTCTAACTAGAGCAGTTCGCACATCGAAACGAAATGTCCTCATCATGCCTGACCAATCCTGAAGAAACGTGGAGAAATATTAGTTGACAAGTAGTTGAACAAAGAAGAATAGTACTAGGCAAGGAATTTAAGCGTGGGTTGGTGGGAATGAGAACGAAACCCCAGCGGTCTCATAAAGGAAAGTTTCAACAATATGCATTGCACACATATAATGCTGAGGTGACACATGACTTAATAATCATTCTAGTCTGTTATATCATATATAAGAAAAGCACAGTATTTAGGTTGCTATGTAATTGTCGGTTCCTAATTTGTCATATAGGAAAATCTGACTGTCCCAATAACCATATGTGATCCCACCAACTAAATTGCAGAGCTAGACTGTCACGGTCATAATTAGCACATAAACAAAAAATACCTTGACTTCTGTGACGCCAAATCCTTTCTTCTGCCTTCTTGAGTAACCACAGTTCTACCAACAGATGAAACGTTTGGCTCGGCTAATGGGTTCGTGACGAATCCACCCTGAACTCCAAACTTCTGCCTCTCCCATTTGTAAGAACTTCTGCTCCCTTCCGAGCTGTTTGGAACACTGGAGGCAGATAACCTGGAAGAGTTTCTACTAGTATTGTGCCTTTTCCAGAATTTTGGGTTAAGAATGCAGCAGGTGTTCACACGAGGTTCACTGTTTGACATCCTTTCTGAAGAAACGGCCAAGTCACGAGATATCTCATCCAGTGCTATCTCTAGCCCATGGACCCTTGTCTCCAAAGAATTCATGCCATTCTCAGATTTTCCCATAAATTTCTGATAAATAACATGAAATATAATGTCAGATAAGATGCAAAAACACATGGAGAATATCAGGAAATTGTCGCGTGAATTAGTGCTTATCATGGAAACCAATGACTGCAATTTCAGATGCCAATTAATGGAAGGATGGTGCAGGTAAAATCAACCAACAAATAAATAAATGATACATTTGCATGGTCAGATTCGAAATAATCAAAGATTTAAGACACTGTCATCTAGCATATATGTCTTGTTCCTGCCCAGGTTTCCTCTTTAACACGAGTTGCCCAATGTCACATGCCGTGAACAAATATTCAAGACATTTATACTGAAATAAATGCCCCCTCTTTGCAAACACGGTCATTTTAGGCATAACTTAACTTGCCTGAAGTTCACTCAGTTGTAAAATAGCCAATACAATGAGAATATTTTTTACTTACTAAATCCTGCAGGGCCATGTTTCATGGCTACAAGCCCTATGAGCTTTGCAAGGAATGCAAAAATTTCCCTGCGTAATCTTTTAGAATTTCTTTCAAAAGCCCAAAGATCTAGTGTACTAACAAACCATGCCCCATTTTAGTGGCAAATATACATTTTGTTACTAAAACGTGAGCTGAGAAAAGTCGTAAGAACATACTAAACCTGCTCGAATAGCTAGCCTAGCTACTTTTGCCCCTTAACATGGAGGTTTAGGGTCCTAGTTGAATTTTGAATTGTAAAATATTATAATGTCCAACGTAACAAAGGAAAATCACCTGGAGAAGGTCTAGTAAACCGGTCTGCTGTTTTTCAATCTGAAGCAGCTGTGTCCTGATCTCTGATAAGCCCTCATCTTTGTTACCTGGCTGAAACCTCTCCGAACAACCTTCAACCTCAGAAATCTCTTCCAAGTTACCAGCACCTTCATATGGAACAACTCGCGAGCCTGCTTTCGCTCCAACCAACTTGGTCGCCCTCTCTTCACTGCCCTGAAACAGAGTCCTACTTGCTTCCAGTCTTGATCTCAGATTACCTCCTTTGAGAAGCTTCTCCTCTGTCACCTCTTTGATCGGGGTGGCGTCAGGTGCAATGGTAATGTCAACCTTGTAGTCCTGGTTCTTAGCTTGGGCCACCTTGCAGTATGAAGGCGGTGAGAGCTTCTTGTTTCTGATGGATGAGGGCTGTGCTTTCTTGTGACACTGGGTGACACATCAGGAGGAGGTGACCTGCTTGTTGGTAATCTGTTCTTCCTCGATGCGGATTGAACTGAGTTTGAGCCTAAAGAAGCAGCTGAAAATCGCCCATCACTTACACTCCCTGTTTGATTACAAGATGATTTGTGTCAGAAAAGAAAAAAAATAGTGCATGCTCAATTCTTCAGGATTTTGCAGGGAAATCAAACAGTAGTATAACATAGCATAATTTTCCTCTTCATGCAAAACCCTTAATTATGTGGCTCTTTTCTATTAGCAGCATACAAGATTACAAGAGCACAACCATAAGTTAGCAGATCTGTACGAGGAGCAACCAAAACTACAAAAGAGCATGTTCCACATTAATGCAGCATCACCTGCAAAAGAAGACCGACGTTGTGACAGTGACGCCGGTGCCGCGCAAGAGGCTGATTCTTCCTCTTCAATGTCCGGTATCTCCTTCCATGCCTCGATCATCTTGCTCATGGACTCCCGCACAATCTTGACCTACATTGCAAGAAAAACAACGCGGGAAATCTAAGGGTCCACACGCAGATCCAGAGAAAGATGTCACACCACGCAGATCCAGCCAAACGAAAAACCAACCTTGTCGAACCTCCTGGCCTCGAAATAGGCAAGGCAAGAGGATTTGTAGGTCATGAGAAGATCCTTGTATTCCAAGGCGAACGCGGCGAGCGCCTCGGCCGCGGCCTTCCTGGCCGCCCAGTCGTCACTGGCGATTGCGTCGCGGAGGCAGGGGATGGAAGCCGTGACTTCGGCGGCGCCAGCCGCGGCCGCGGATGCGCCGATGAGGGTGATGAGGGCGGGCTTGGCCTTGAAGGCATTGCTGCGGAGGAGCTTGAGGAGGCGAGGCTGGAGCCTGTGGAGGTAGGAGGCGAGGTCGGCGGTGAGCGGGGAGGTCTCGACGGCGGCGGCCGTGGCGAGCGCGGCCGCGAGCTGCGCGCACTGGTCCTGCTCGTGGAGGAGCGCGTCCGCGAGGGGGCCCAGCGCGGCGGACGCGGACGAGGACGCGGCCGCCGCGGCGCGGGCGGTGTCGACGAGCGCGCCGCGCACGGACGAGTCTTGGTCGCGGACGCGGCGGAGCGCGGCGGCGAGGATGCGCGGGACCAGGGGCGAGACGGCGTCGCGCGGGTGGGAGGCGGCGACGAGCGCGAGGAGGCGGAGCGAGTGGCGGCGGAGCGGGGTCTTGTCGGTGGGGCGCGCGTCGGAGACGGCGGAGACGAAGGCCGGGAGCTCGTCGGCGGCGAGGGCGCGCGCCATGGCGTCGAGCTCGGCCGCCGCCATGGCCTCGGTGTCGCGGTCGGAGAGGCGGAGGAGGCAGCGGTTGACGCGCTGCTTCAGCGGCTCGGCGGCACCGCGCGGAGCGCGCGCGGCGGTGCCCATGGCGCGAGCGTGAACAGCGGCTAGCGCGGTGGAGTGCCAAGAAGTGAGGGCGGATTTTAATGGCGCGTGCGGTGCGGTGCGGTGCGGGGTGGGCGGTGTTTTAGGAGGAGGCGGCAGCGAGGAGTGACATGGAAGCTACCGGGGAGGAGGAGCTACGGCGAAATAGGTGGCGGCCTGGCGGGTGGGGAGCAGTACAGTAGTCCGTAGTAGAGGAAGAGGGGGATTCAGGATTGCGCGTGTATTTATGCTTCTCTTTGTTTTTAATCTTTTTTTAGGCTTTTCTCCTTTGCTGCTTTCTTCCCTTTACATGCATCGACGAGCAACTTTGTATGTCTATCATCTACCAGGGCATCTCCAGCGGTCGTGCCCCAGGTCGAAAAACGGCACTATTTTGGACCGCTTGGGGGCAACGGCGCTATTTCACGTCCTAGGTGCGGCGTTTTCCAGTCGTGCCCAAACCCAGGAAGAAGCCCAGAAATTAAAAAAATGAAATTGGGTGAAAGTTAGCTAATTTAGACGAATTTCATTCATATATGGGCAAAATTCACAGTTCTTGCCGATTACATAGTAGAAACTTTAAATAAAAATTTAAACAAACTGAAAATAGATAATTTAGGCGATCTACACGCCGTTCTACATGCCCAGCTGGCTGTAGAAGACAGTGTAGTCGCCGCCGTCGTCGCCATCGGAGTCGCTCGGGTCTCCGGCACGGCTGCTGGGGCCTTGACCGTCGTCTCCTCCGCCGTGCCACCTGCTTGGCCCGGGCGCGCTGGGGGCGTCCTCCTCGTCGCTGGGGTCGAGGATGATGTAGGGCGGCGCCGGGGGAGACGGCATGAGACGGCGAGGGGCCGCGCGCTGGCGCTCCACCTCCTCGAGGATGCGCTGCTGGCGCTGGACCTCCTCCTGCTCGTGCATCCTCGCTGACCAGGCATCGGCGACGTCGTCTGGCGCCGGGAGGACGTCGTTGAGGGAGGCGGCGATGGCGAGGTTCTCGCTGGGAACTCCTCCAAGTCCTCCGGCGCCCCCATGTTGATCGCCGCCCTGACGTAGTCGGGGCGGCGCCTGCCACATCGACGCCTTCTTCTTGCCCTCTGTCTTGGGCTTGACGAGGCGGAGAAGGCCGTGGGGCGGGGAGGCGTGGGCGGCGCTCGTTGATGCGGAGGCTGCCGCCGCGGCTGGGAACGAGCCGGCCGGAGTTGAGGATGGACGGTGGCGTGTCGTCCTGCTCGGCCTTGACCAGAGTAGAGGGAGGCGCCGACGACGCCGAGCGCGCCCCGGAGGAAGAAAAGGAGGACAAGGAGCCCATCCGCCGGGGCAGCCACGACGACGTGCACGGCAGCATCGTTAGCACTTAGCCGCGTCCTGTTGCCGACGGCGATGTGCTCGAGGACGAAGGCGAGGTTGCGCCCTCGAGCACCCCACCATTGTCGGCGGCCTTTGGAGTTCTTCCGCCCCCCCCCCCCCCCCCACAGGGCCGTTGCGCCCTGTGTCCGCCTGCTCCGGCGTGAGGCCGGCGAGGACCTCCTGGATCGCCTCGACGCGGTCCACTCCTTCGGGCGGCGGCGGCACGGGGACGCCGCCCGCGCTTAGCCGCCACGAGGCTTGGCCGCCGGAGGTGCCAGGGACGCGCATATCCGGCGGCGCGGGGTAGCCCACCTGGTAGAGCATCCGCGCCTCCTCTAGATGGAGGAAGCGGCGGCGTTGTCGCCGGGGAACCTTTCCGCCATTGCTGCTGGAGAAGAGAAGGCGAGAGAGAGAGCGGTGTGCTCTGTCACGACGGGGATGGGGGATTTTATAGGCGCAGGGGAGGCGAACGGTGGCGCGCCATAACTCTGGCGTGTGGCAAGGGATTGGACGCGTCGGCGGTGGCGCAGACAGCGCGGCAGTCCACAAGCCATAACTCCGGCAGGCTTTTGACGAGCGCGGGAGTCGAGGAGATGACGACGCCGCGTTTTCGCTCCGTTTCCCCGCAATTTCGCCCAAGTCGCTGACAGCGCTGACCCGTCGTGTTTTCGCGCCATTTCGCCCCCCAGGCGGAACCCAATGGGCTGGGTCTGGCCTAGGAGCGTCGGCGCTATTTTAGGCCGAAACGGTGCTATTTGGCCTCCTGGGGGCGACTGGGAGAAAAACAGCGCTAACACGGCGAAACGGCGTTATTTTGCCGCATGGATTAAATTGCTCCATGCGCATATTATCATCTCATAAGTGTATCAATACTCTCTCCATCTACCGCTTAACCTGCGTTTTGAGTTAGTCAAAATCACACTTTATATTTTTTTTATAAAATATATAGAAAAATGATCATTTTTTCTCATATTATAAATATTGATATTATATGTGTATGTACTTGTCAAACTTTTTAAAAACATGGTAAATAAAAACATATACTTGTGCTTTTTATCAAACGCTAAGGTAACTTGTGCAATAAAATATTGGCTTTGCTAAGTCTTAACAGGGACACCCTGACTCAAAAAAGTATAAAATAGTTTAAAAAATAAAAACATATACAAACCACAAGTTGCACTTTCACTTAAGTTAAGTTGAACTTTTCTAAATTGACTAAAGCTTAGAAACAGTCTATTAAATTGATGAATCCATGAAATATGCATTAAACCAACTCCATATGAAGAGTTAACACTAAATACAATGATGTAGCGATATTATTCTTAATATTTTGTGATATAGAGCTTAGGCCTAGCTATGAGACATTTTCATTTGCTCTTCCCATATTTTTTTCCATGTCAACGATTATCTTATGTGAGTAGATGTCCAATTACCAGAAATTCAAATTGGCTTATGAGCTCACCTGCTCCTGGCTGAATAAAAACTCGAATACAAAGTAAAACATTTCAAAAAATTCTGAAAACAATTGGTGAGTAACATATACAAGTTTTGTACATGTGTGCCAAGTTTCGTGCTAAAATGACATTGGTAGTTGGTACTGCTCTTTGAAAAAAAACAATGGCCAAAATGAGATTTCAAAATATATTTTTTAGATCATTGATTTTTGTTGTTTTTGCACAGAGCACTATGAATGCCATTTCACCACGAAATTTGACACAAATGTAGGAAAACTTGTATAAGTTCAGCACTGTTCTTTTCAAATTTTTTGAATTGTTTCCTATTTTTCTTGATTTTTTTATTCAGTCATGAGCATGTGAGCTCGGGAGCCAAAATGTCTCCTTCTCCAGTTACTACTTATTATGTAATGCTAATATCCGTGAGATTGACAAGTCAGAAACGTATATAATCTGAAGATAATATGTTGTTTCCCCTATCCTAAATGTAAGTTTTTTTTATGACAACAACATGGTCTCCAAGATGGCAATTTGACCATAAGATTTATGTACAAACATGTTGGCACATGTAAATAATTATACGCTGCAAAGGGATATTCCAAGAGAAAATCAGTGTATCAATTTGTTGTTTTTGGATTACAGTAATTACTTTTCATATATAATTGACATTAATAATGTTTGATACGCAAAAGATTCAGGAAAATACTTGCATATTAGATTTTGGGTGCAAAGTAGCTTGTTTTCATTTCCAGATGACATGCTATCACATTTGTTGGAGACCTACTCTCTCCGGCATTCCGGTATTTGCCAGCTCTCAGTCGTAACTCGTAAGTGTGTTACTTATCGGCAGCGTAGGCAATCCTGAAGTGTGAGCAAGTGGATTTGCAAAACTGATTTAGAACGCGCAGTAAATGACACGAGCAGCACTTGGAGATGTCTGTCGGACCAGCATACAAAATAAAATAAAAGAAACACTGACACTTGTACGTGTTTGACTAATCTGCACTGCTAAGCCACGTGAAACAGGGAAAATACATCCCTACGTATAGCTGCGGCTTTTGGTGACTGTCAGAATCAAATAGTTTGCTACAACAACCTAGTACCATCTGTTGTCGATCTAGAAATTTTCTTAGTCCAAACTATGGTACATAAGCACTATTTTCTCTGTCACGGTAAAGGGGATCTACTATTAACCGGTAGCAGTGGCCACATGACGCTAAATTGCAGTGTTCATGCTAGATGTAAATATTGTTGGCATATCAAATCATGTGAGTTCCATTTCCAACATTGGTGGGCATTGAGGATGAGCATTGTATTGATATTGACCATGTCTCTCTAGTACCATACCATGTACTCCCTCCGTTCCATATTAGATGACTTCCATTTGTCCAAATGTGGATATACCTAAACATGTTATATATATAGATATATGCACATGTAAACAAATGGAAGTCATCTAATTTAGAACGGAAGAAGTAAATTGTATTTTTGTTGGTCCAGTTTTGAAGCAATGGCAAGTGTATTGGCATTGCTTTATATCTCCTTATGCATGGTGCTATTTTTGTCGTAAATCCACATCGGGCGAGGAGAGAAAAGCTAAACGGTGTGCGCTGCGAAACGAACCGACCAACCAAGATGCGTGAACCAACGTCATATGGATGTAGCCATGTAGGGATGGCAACGGTACCCATTAACAGCGTACCCTATGGATAGAAAATCTATTAGGCATGAGATAAAGAAAATATCCATGAATATATAAATGATAAAATATCTTGCCCAATACCCATTGGGTAGAGGGAGTACGGGGATGGGATCGTACTAGCGTACCCATGCACCTATCTCAATTTTGACAGGGGGAGGGGGGGTGGTGAATTGCCATTCACCGACTCATGAGTAGGCCCTATATATGCATTAGGCCGTGATCACGATTCGAAGGCATGTTACGTTACATAATGTAGGCAGGGATCACTTACTGTGGGACCGCCACACTATACCGATAGATTAGCAATGCACGATACCATATCTAACCTATCCGATTTGCGTGATCACGTCTCGACTCACGATCGTTTATTCGTGATTATTTTCTTCTCAATTTGACGTGTTGTAAACGTGAATATCATTATCCACGGGTACCATTTATTTTGTCGGATCATGCGTATTGGAAAAAACTATACCCGCTAACGAAAATGAGTACGGATGACAAATAAGCTTGGAGTGGATGGATAAACATACGGGGGAGGCTCCAGCCGTGCCATCGCCTAGACGGAGGCGAGTCCCAAAGCGGCCGTTTTCAGCGCTCCCGGTGCACCGCCCGCCGCGCCCCTAGCTCTCCTAGATCCAGGGTGACGAAGCTGGCTGTGCCCACCTCTGCCTTTGCGCCTCCAAAGCACGGTCCTGTGTACGTACGTATAAATACGGCAAGGTAAAGCTAGCTAGATCCACGGAACTGCTTCCCAAAGCAGCAAAGCTCGCCTTTAAAGTAAAAAAAACGGAGTGAATATAAGCATGTGATGTGAGACCTGTGACTGGCATCGTATCACTTCAAGGTGAACAAAAAAGCTAGAGCGTGTCACATGCATGCAAAGATCACTCGTTATTTTTTCGAAAAGGCAAAGATGACTTGTGTCATCAGAATCTCATCTCCACGGTACTACCATCTTTCCTTGTTTGGAAATTGCCCGGTCCAACAATTGTTTGGATAATTGCCTCGCAACATGCATGTTTAGGGTTAGCCCTTCATTATTTCACATGACGTACGGTGGTTGCTCCGTTGAGCCGCAGCGCAGAGATCGATCGAGGACGACGGCCCGGCACAGGCTGTAAGAACAACAGAGGTACAGTAGGTGCACAACCGTCGACGATCTGTCAGATTCCTCGCACGATGCAATGCCGGAACACAGAGTTCCACCACTGTGCCTACACTAACTACTGTACTAATACTACTGTTCCGGAGTAATCCACAGTCGTCGTGGCCACTGTTGTGCGACGGGCGAGGCTCGTCATCTCTTGGGCGATTTCTATCCATGTTTGTGGAGGTGCGAAGTTTCATTTCATTTCCATGGATTGCAAACGGAAGCTGATCACTGCTCAAAGTACAGCATGGGTGTAGTAGGTTAGGTAGGTGCCCGAATATGCATGGGAGTGGACATGAATTTTTTGGGATCCACTGGCAGGGATTCGTTCAAGTGGATGCCACTTGGGGATGTTGGTCTCGGCTCCAACGGGAACATCATCACTCGGTGCGTGCGTCGGGGAGATCGATGCAAACGACCCTCTGTCTAGACCATGAGCAATCTTTTTCCGGCAAATTGATGGTCAAACTCGAGCAGAAGAAGTTTTTGGTCAAATTTTGATGAAATTTAGTCAATTTAGTTCACCACGGGAGGGATCGGATTTTATCCAAAACCCCGTATGCACATCTGTACCATTTGGCTGCCGGGCAGACCGAGCTTCATAAGAGCATCTCCACCGGGGGCCTCCAAATGACTCTCCAAAACCTAATTGGGGGTTCGGACGCCAAAATCGTCCACCAACGACACCAACCAAAGAGTCGGGCCGAGCGAAATCGTGTCCGGCCCCCCCGACATGGGGCGGACATGGCCTCTGACAGGGCTGGCCCGCCCGTCATACAAACGCCGCGTTCAGGCGTCATTTATCGCATCGTGCAGGAGGCCGGTCTGGCCGCGTTAATGGCGCAGTCGTCGGCGGTTTCCAACGCGACGCGACTAGACGCCAGTGCGCCTGCACACACGCATGCCATTAATGGAGGCCAGGCGACGCGACGGCTCAGGCCACGCGGCCGGCGTTGCGGATTCCCCACGCGTCGCATTTACACCGGCCGCACCGCCCATCGGCTAGATAAAACCCGGCTGCCCTGGCCGTGCTTATCCACCCGTCTCCTTCCTTGCAATCACTCCCCTCGCCCTCAATCCCCTCCGGTATCCATGGCGTACAGCGGGCGCACGATCCAGAGCGAGGATGCCTGGGAGCTGCACCGGTACGGGCTCCTCGCCCCTCCGGCTTGCCGCCTACCCAAGCACTGGGCCGTCTCGTCCGGTGGCCTTCCCGTGCCACCGTTGCCCCAGACGGCTGAGCAGATGCGGCGATTCATCGCTCGCCGGCGGAGCGGCGCCTCCCCGAGAATGACGACGGCCAGGCCAACTGGGCCCGTTGGCTCCGGCGCTTCGAGCAGGAGCGGCAGGCGGTGATCGACACCGTCGACGGCCCGCGCGCGCTCAGGACGCGCTACAACACGGAGGGCCGCCACGACTGGTGGGATGCAACCGGCCACACGGTTGCCTCCGCGCTCGAAGCCGCTCGCCGGCACGCCGCCACAGGCAGCGCCATCCCGCTGCGCCTCCTTCCACCGGAGCCGCGCTTCCCTCCACCGCGCCCCGCGCCGCGCCAGGTGGTGAAGGTGAAGCAGGAGCGCCGCTTGCCGCCGCGTGGTGGAGGCGGCATCACCATCCGTGAACGCCAGCGTCAGCGGTCGCCCCCGCGGTCGCCACCAGGCGGACGCGTACCACGCAGACGCCTCTACCTCCGTCGTCCCAGGGCGGAGTCAATGCCGGTGGAGGTGACACCGGCATGGTACGACGTGTCGTCCGAGCTGCGGAACGAGCACGACGGTGACACACCGAGCCTACTGGCGGCGCTCTCCGACTCGGTGGTCGACATCGAGCAGGACTCGCCGGGGCTGATGGCGACCCTAGCGTGCTCAGCCCAGATGGCGGCCTCGTCCTCCTCCGGCGGTGCCTCCTCAAGCCGCGCGCCGCGCCACGACGGCGCCTCCAACAGCCGTGCCTCGTCCTCCTCCACCTACGTCGTGCTCGACGATGAAAGCGACGACGTGGTCGACTAGGACGACCTCAAGTAGTTAGGGTTTTAGTTTAGGTTTTAAATTTCGTTCAAACTTATGTAAAAGATAACAAATATGAGCGAAATTCGAAAATGCGTTTAAATTTCTTCGTATGTATCTTTTTTTTTGGGTTGGGTTGCGCCGCTGTGGGCTGCACCCCCAATTAGCCGAACACATGTCCGGCACTCCCCAATTGGGTCTCAATTGGGGGGTGTCGGACACGAATTTGGAGTCCCCGGTGAAGATGCTCTAAAAACCATTATAGTACAAAAATACCGGGTGGGAAGGGTAACCGGAGCGGTACATCACGTGAGGGCACTGAAAGAGAAGAAGCATCATGGCCCTGCGCGTGCTGCCATCGCTCCCAGAGGGCCACGGCGTCCAAAAGCCAGGCATGGATCCAGTCGGAGTAACATTCTTTTGCCTTAAATATTCACTCTCTGGAGCTTTGATCAGTTGATCTTGATCCCTCATTGCACGCGCTTTGGAAAGGTTTATCCACTCCCGTTGGAGTGAGGAGGATGCTGTTCAGACAGCAGTTCTTCAGGTTTCTGTTTTGGTACAGTAGTTTCAAGTTTCAACATGCAGTGTCTTGATCAAAGTCCAAATACTGAATTACTGATGATGCCCAGGAGTACTCCGTATCTCTTTGCAAACTTGGGCACGTCTCAAACAGGCGGGTGGGTGCTGCCCATTGGATCCATGGGGCACTACGACGTACAGTTGTAATTAGCCACGGGTAGCTTGATGTGCAGGTGTCAGTGGCTTGAATTCACCCTAGTTTCGGGGGACATATGGCAGTGCTGCACCCGCTATGAGAGGTCTCCAGCACTGTCCTGAACGCTGACGGCGCTCGTTTGGTGGCTTGGCTCCCGCAGGCTGGCTAGCTGGTGGCACATGCCCTTGCGTGGCGTGGACGCGTGGTGCCCCCGGTAAGCACGGAAGGCCGCACAATGGAGAAACCCACGTAGCACAATGGAGTATAAGTTTTCAGAAAACAAGGCAAAATGGAATGCCATGTCGCCGGGGACAGGACGCGCGCGACGGCAGCATTACGAGAGACTATACACACGCTCCGAGCGCCGCTCTCAATTATCGGCACATGCGCGCTCGGCCGCGCAATCATGCACAGCGCGCCGCCATGTGCTCGCTTTCCTGGACCAAACTCCCCGGCGATCATCATGCATCGCCGCTCTCTCCCTATCTGCCAGAGATGCTACCAAGAGCTCGCTCCACAGACACTATTATAACGCCGACTGCAGATTACAAGGGATCTCTGCAACTTTCCATAAGGATCGGCGACAGGAATTCGGAGGCAATTAACGTGCAGCAAACGGGAAGTACTGCCACTACCACCACTGCCTGCTCCGGCTCGTGGTCATGGGCCAAGTTGTAGCTAGATTGGTCCATTGCATCAGCGAATACATCCATTTATTAATTTGTCCATGTTCTCATAAAATTTGGGGAGTGCCAGGGGGGCACCACGTACACAGAAGGCTATGCATAATGCGTGGAGGACCACCGGACATTTGGAACGTTCATCAGCGGCCACGATCGATCGACAATGCGTCCCTGTATAGCACTTGTCCGGCCTTGATTTTTTTTAGACTGTAAATTGGTCGAAAGCAATGGTACTTGTTCAGAGTTGTTGCCCGCCAAAAGAGAGAGGCAAAAGAAACAATGGAGACGATGATTAGTCTGAATCATTGATGGAGAGAGAGCTGTCAAGGTTCCTACTAACAATGCTTGGTACTAGTAGTCGACACACTTAGCAGCAAAGCAATGGTCTGTCGGTTCAGATGTTGCAACCGCATCTGTAGGAAACGCTGCTGCTTTATTCACTTCTCTTCGGTCTTGATGAAGATCAGCTTCACCAATCACCATGGTGCTCACAATATATTCAGGGTTCAGTAGTAAACTCCACACTCCACAGAGTGTAATGATAGCCTGATGCGTGCATAAAACAAACAATTTTGATACTGCATCGTAGTCATGCATGACAGCCCTGTTTCAGCAAAAGTCCATGGTAGTCGAATAGCGTTCTTGGTTTAGGTTAGCGACTGGTCATTAGGTTTGAACACACACACTTGCATCGTTTGGTTGATGATCTTGCTTGCGAGCAGCTAGGGTTTTCACCAGATATATGTACTTGCTACTTTCCCAATTAGTCACGCTCGGCCGCTAGCTTTAACTAAGGGTTTAGTACTTAGGATTGTTGGTGGGTGTTCCCCACCTATTATATGTACGGTGATTAACTAGGGTTCGAAGGAAAGCTAATTACATCCCCTTTCGTTATGTTAATTAAAAAGATGAGCGGTTCCTACCAGATTGGCCTCAAAAGTCTCTGTTTCTTCTGGAATCCGGGAACTTTCTGCAACATCTGTGTGGAGGACAAGTTAACTGACCGTGCGTCTTATTGATGAGTAAACGTGCAGTCTTTGCTTGCCCTCTACTCAATGATGCAGGACTAGATTTTTTACATCGGAGATTTGCATGCCTGTAAGTGAAAGATTACTAACGAATATTTATATCGATCTGACACGTCGTCTCGCTTGCTTATATGCTGATTATTAGTTTGCTCTGACTGATGTTACGCCTGACCGGTGTGTATGTAGCAAGTCTGCGTTGTGGGCAGTGCTTAATTAGCATGTAAACGTCTCGTCATATATGAACTTTCAGGACTAGTGTAACTCCTGTTGTGCTCCCTGATCTGTTCACGTCTTCGTCTACAGGTGTGATCAGTGACCGTATCTGAGAATTCATTGCCTTGCCTACTCCATCATCTAGCATATCGTTTTCTGAATGAAAAAAAAAATAAACCTCGCAAGACTAAACACTGCCGTCCGGCCGGGTTCAGATTCTCAAGGAGCTAGCACGTATCCAGCCCAGCTATGCCCGAGTGTGGGCGATGCAAGGCCGTGCACAACTACGTAAACCCAAACAACATGATCTGTGCCGTTTACATTGGAAAACCGCATTCAGTATGCTCAGGACAGCATACTTATCACTACTATGCTTCGACTTGGACATACTACAAACTTCTTTTTTCGCAGGAGAATAGGCAGTACCTACATTCTTACAGTAAATTTATCGCACCTTGACAAAAGCATGACGAATTTGATAATCCATGCCAAATTGCCAACGATTATGCCTCGCGACGGGACGAATTCATACTGCAGGTACAGTACTCGCTCTTCAGGACGCCCGGGAACCATACCTCGCGTCCTGGCAGCTAGACTGGCACAGCGGCGCCACCCGACATAGATCGAGCTAGCCCGGCCGCCGGCCGGCCAGGTACGGGTCCGTTCCGGTCGATATATGGGCACCGCCGGCCACTGGGTCGATCGTCCGACGACGTGACAGTGGTGGACTCGGGGTCCCGTCGTTGCATCTGCGTCCGCGGCACTGCAATGCCGCCCCACGCTCGTGCTGCTCGATGACCGGGCACGGGCAGCGCGCGCTTCCGTTCCATTGGCCCACGGAAGATTTCCCCGGCCCGGCTGTGTGCCTCTCTGGTGGAGGACCTCCGAGCGAGCGCGCGTCACTGTCGAGACTCGAGCACGCTCGGTCCTGCCATCGGTGGGCATACGCATACGTAGCGACGGCGCGGCGGATTCCGCCATGATTGCGCTGATACGCATTCCGGTCCCGTGTAGACGTAGTAGCCTCGTCGTGTACGCTCGGGGTTCGTCCGGGACAGAGATTGGTCTCCGTCGCTGGTTATAATTGGAGGGAGATGCTCCGATGGGTTTCCACAGAAACGCTGTCATCGTCTACCTCCAGTCAGGGCCTGCGTCGGCTTCTGAATCCTCCAGAATCCAGGTAGTACTGCACTGCCAGTACCGACGGAACAAGTGAATCGTCGGCAAGCGTTCAACTGCACAGCACAGCTCTTGCCACAGTTCAGTCACTAAAAAGAAGATAACAGTTTCTCGGGGAAAAAAGAAGACAGCACACCGTTGCTTTTGATACTGGCCTTGCGAAGCATTAAGCATAGCACGACAGTGCATTGACGAGTTAGTTAACACGAGGCTGCAAAACGTAGTGAGGGTTCGGAGACTGCTCGTGACGGGCGGAAACTTAATTAACGCAGGCGCCGACGCGAACGCAACAGGGAAATGCAGGACCGACCATTCATCCCGATGTTGATGGTCAGTCCAGACAAGTGCTAGCTAGGTAGACGATGGCTTTCTCCTCGGCCAAGTGGTGAGTGACCAACGTGGGATGCTGCGTCTTCTCTCGGAACATCGCCCTCGCGGAATATATTTCGTTTTTTTTTGTCTCATGCACGGATGAAGAGCAACCATCGTATGTATTTCATGCAGCTAGATCATCGCGATGGTTCCTGTGACTATATATTTTACTGCTACGATCCCGCTCTTATGCAAATGTGCAGACGCTGAAATGGACGTGGTTACCATACAGTGTTACTACGACGGTAATTCGAATTGGACGAACTATACATTTTTTCTACTAATGCAACCTTGCAAATCACAAAATAGCACCAGGAAGCAAGCATGAAACATGTAGCAGCACTTGTCTCTATTGGCATCGCAAAGTAGACAGAGTAGCTTCAAGTTGTGATGCTAGACCAAGATTTCCTGTTCAAAGATGAACTCTTAACAGCTGACGCAAGTCAAACACTGTTGTAGGAAACAAAAAAACTACTCCAACTAAAACCACACCACTTATTTTGGAAGGAGGGAATAGTTAACTATATATAAGTCCTACATTTGATATAGTAGACCTAACGTATAAAAGATACAGGTTTCTTCATGCTAATTTCAGCGGACTGGATCTGGATGTCAGTCTTGTTCTACTATCCGGCAAAGACTTTCTTCGTTGTTCGGCACAAGCAACATACTCGTCAACTGGGGGAAGAGGGGCCTCCCCCTTCTCGTCTTTCGGAATTTGTCCCCTGATAAACTATACAAGGCAAAACACATTGACCAAGTGAGAAGCTGGATCATAACCCAAAAGAGGAGAGGGGGAAATAACCTGTGGGCTAGTTTAGCCTACCTTCGATGCCCAATGTCTTTCTGCTTGCATGCAAATATCCCTGATATCTCTTCCTGCCATCCTGCACCCAATTTCAGGACTAGTAAGAAAATGGACAGCTGAGAACAGCGCAGCTTATCTTGAACGGCACTTTAGCAGCATGTGTAGATGGTAAGAACGAAGAACAGACTATATTGGTACATGATCACATTTCCTAGATACTACCGGAATGGAGCAGCGCATCAAACCTTGCTAGCCGAGTCAAGACTCAACAGTCAAATACGGCGCAGTAAGAAAATTAGATCTGATGCAGCTTTCCCTAGTATAGAGTTAAGGATCTAAATTCATTACACAAGCAGTTAAAACAAATGATAAGCAGACATTTGCTGCTGCAAACAAGACAAAGAGTTGTGGTGAATCAAGGACCTATGCTAATTGCGTGTTACAAGATTTACAACACCCTCTAACGTATATGATATCACTATAAAACAGAGTTTTCTTGACTCCTCCAGGTACACAAGGATCATACATGCAATCCACGTCTTTGATGGGCTACGTCCCATTAAGGCACTGACTTTAGAGACCTTTCTTTCCTTGATATATTCTTCAGAGCAACGTAAAACAAATATACATGTCCTTACGAATGCACATGGTTGTCAAAGAGATAATATAGAGCTACTTGTGCCATATAAATAACTCACAGGCTCACACAACATGAAGCTATGAAGAACTTAGTAGTCTTTGAATGTTAAAGCATGCAGAAGTTATTGCGATATGATAATGTTCAGTTTTACTTTTTTCTATTTTCTTTTGAGCATATGCTACTAATGTGACAGTTACTCTTCCAATGAGTTGTCAATGTGGTTTTGCAAACTTTCTTTTTGTTCTGAAAAGAAAAAATAACGTACGGAGTACATAATTTGATCTTCTAGGATATTTGTTAGTGGTTCTATGGCAACGCTTGGGCATCCTAATTAGTATGGGTAGAGATTCAAGATGAAGTACTTACTCTTCAGTGACAAGGGAAAACTGAACCAACTCGGACTTTGTGAGGTGCTTAGCATATTGGGCTGCTATTTCCGCACGGCTTTGCTGGTCCGGTAAGCCAAAACAAATTATTGAATCGAAACGGCTGCAAATTAACAACGGAGAAATTATACAGTTTACTTACATAATCCAAATAAAGTATAAGATCAAACTGATCACAACCAAGTTTAACAAATGTTAAAAGTTAAGTACTTCAGTTCAGTTCAGTGTTGCAGCACTGTTTTATTTGTAGCTTCTCTGCTGTTATGTAGGGCTTTTGAGAAGATGCATAAAGCCAAAGGTCTCATTCTTGCATGAAAACTTCAGTATTCACTAGACCGTGTCAAAACTAATTGGGACTGCTTGCAGGAACAGAGAAGGGGTGGCAATAGAACCAAACCTGATGAGAGCGGGATCAAGGTCTTCCTTTCTATTTGTTGCCGCAATGACCACAACACGTCTATCCTGCTCGAACCCATCGATCTTCACAAAAGAACTTTATTTAGTAGCAACTAAATAGACTCCGGATGCAGTGGTTGTAATAAGCATGATAGCAGCACCTAAGAGACCGCATCCAGCTCTTCCTCACTCAGGTAACCGAGATGTATCAAACTATCGAAAATTCAAAACTGGATACCAACAATCAAAGACTAGTGATAGATGCTTTCTTACATTTAGCGCTTACAGAAAGCTTAAGTAAATAACCGTTGCAAAAAACCAGGCATGAAATAAAATGTCTTGCCAGCTAGAAGTGTGTGCTTCTATACATATTACAATGCACAGTTTCTGCAACAGAATAAGGGTTTCAAAGTATTGCATCTCTTATTTAATCTGAGTTGTAACTCCTGGGATTTAGACAAGTCCTACAAGTACTGTACCAATGTGTGCTAGTTCTGGTAGAAACCCAGTTGTGCTGCGTGACAACTTCAGCGATCTCCTGGCAGGCTCCGCAAGTTCTGTGGAGTGAGTGGCCTTTGCTCAACTGGCCAAACTGGCTGAAGTGCAAAAGGTTGGGGCACGACACGCTGACTATGGTGTGCGGTGGACTGTGCAGCAGTTGCTACAGCGCAGGCAACTACAGTGGCGTATCGCTCGGTGCATGCTTTGCTTGCTAAGTAATCTTGGGACCTCGACAGTTTAGCGATGTCCAGGTGCATTTGGTTAGGCATGATGCGAAACAATGTGCACATGCAAAGTTTATGTAACTTCAGGTAAATGTTCCTCCGGTTTTTCTTGAGCTGTACCTATGAATAGACTCTGGTGGTTTGGAATAAAATAATACCCAGAGTCTATCTCTCCCTCTCTAACAGGCACCACAGTGAATGTGTGATTGAAAAAAGTACATACAAACTCAGCGTTACTCACACCAACAGAGGTAACAGGCAATCACTATTATTTCTCTAGCACCTAAAAGAAAAATAAACAAACACTATACCTGACGCAGAATTACTGATAATATCCTTCTTGTAGCTTCATGCATTTCACTATCTCGAGCAATAGCAAAAGAATCTACCTATACAAAGATATATATTAGAAGGATGTAAAATTCACATCTTAGTATAAACAGCAAAGTCAAGTCCCTACAAAGCGAACTAGCAAAGTACCGTAAAAAGTAGGATAAAATCAGGCTAAACGGGCAACGCAGAACTTATATTTTCAGTTTTTTTTAAATTAGTTGTTTGGTAAGTCTTTATGCGTGATAGTGACCTTGGTTGTTTTGATGCATAGATATAAGTAGCTCTACTTCACCAGCCATATCATTTGGAAAGAAGGCAAAATTCATATTGAAGCCTAAACAAATAACCCTTTTTCTGAAATTTTGAACAACAAAATTCTACCATACATTTCATAACTACTGGAGTATCGGAACAAACTAAGGCTACAAAGATGAAGGCACGTACCTCATCTAGGAAGATAATACCTCCATCGGGAAGATCATTGCAAGCGAAAAAACAGATCCCAACAAGCGCTCACTTTCACCATAATATTTCGACATGATGATCTCTAGCGGCACATATAGCAGTGGAACTCCCTAGAATAAGGAGAAATCAATTGCAGAGAACATATTCATTTTCTTTCACAGAAAATTAGTTTGAAATTATAAAAATACTGAGTAAGTAAAACTGAAAATATGAAATTGCTTATGGAAATATCGTATAAGAGTATGACTTACTGCTTGCTTAGCAATAACTCGAGCAGAAGATGTCTTACCGGTCCCTGAAATAATGAAGCAGCAGTAACTGGTGAACTACACGAAAAAACCAACAAGAAAACAGAAGAAATTGTGGTACTATTGGTTTATAAAAAAGGGCAATGTGTGTTCCTCAAATCAAGAAATGCAAGCACTGAACTGTTGCAATTTCTCACTTATAGTAAGTGATCTATCTGACAAATTCTGTAGCTTTAATTTTGAAATTGCGTACCCAAGTTATTTACTATTTTTACCATAACTGTTAACATCAAGAAACAATATAGCACAAAATGCAATGACATGATTTTCGGTATAATTTAATTGAAGGTAAATGCGATTTAGATCACTCACCAGGTGGACCTTCAAACAGAACAGCTCGAGGTCGATTTGTCTCAAATTTACAACGTGTACCACGAGCAATGTCATCATATACTTCAGGATTCTGTAAAGCCAAGAGTACAGTATCCTCTATCTCCCTATAAAGAACAAAAGAAATATAAACCTTAATAATTATACTTTTAGGATCGATAACACATGAGCAGTTGCCTATTAAGATTGATACTAAGCTCCCCAGTTGAGCAGCAATCAGAATGTGTCAACTGTCAAGTAAAGTCGTCAATAAGCAGAAAAGGTAAAGGGAATTGCCCATGCTTGTCTCTTCGCTTGACAAACACATAAACATACTTAATACTCCTTTTACTTTGTGTACAAAATATCTGCTGATTTTGAGAAGAAAAAAACGCGAATTGGCGATGTTGTACCTTTTCTGAGGTTCATATCCAGCAATGTTCTCCCACATGACAGTACCATCCACTGGAACACTAGCGGTCTCATCAAATCCATAGACTCTAACACCCATTGCCTCTAAATCAGATACAGTTTTTTCTATAGAGGGTACATGCTTAGATCTCTGACCACTTCCTTTAGTTGATGCTTTCCCTGATGATGTCTTCACATCTTTCTGCCCAGCTATTTTTAAAGCACTGACCAAACCTTCAAGTTCTTTCAAACTAAAACTGCCAGGCTTGATGAATTCAATTTCCTGAGAGTATGCCCATGACCAGAAATTGCATTAAATCTCATATAATAACAGATGGTAGGTTAAAATGCTTTCGCAATCTTAATGAAGTTTGCATACATAAGGACTAACAGCATATTCAGATCCGACAAGTGGCTCAAAAATCAAAATACATAGAGAATCTTCATTGTTATCGCCAATGCTTGCCACCGTTTTGGGAGTATTCAACGTTATTTGACGTGCAGCTGCACTGGAACAAAAACTAGTGATTAAAACACAAAAAATATGGGTACATGGCAACGCCTAGATCTCTGAAATGGACCCGAAAAAATGACCAGGCAATTTGCAGGTACAGAAGTTATACGAAAAACCTTGATAACAGTGTTGCACTTTTTTCACAACTAAAGGGTGCAAATTTGGGATCCAACTAATATGGTGAAAAAACATTTGGGAAAAAATGTGGGAGAGAGAGGAAGAGGGTTTGGATGGATAGAAGGTAACTGTCAACAAAGAGTTAAAGAGGCAATGTATCATTTCTATCTATGATACCTCTTCGACTGATGAAACAAGAAACCAAAGTATGCCAGTTCAAGAACAGAGAAATATTGGCCAAGAACTCTGATTAAGCAGAAAATCAATATAGAAAGAGCATGTGAGGACACACAAAAATGCCTGTGGATAAAATCTGAAACAGTACTATTTGCCACCTATATATGATTGCCTTAAGCAGACCTAAATCATCAGGCAATGATAACACATACATTGTAGTAAACTAAATATCATCCTGCTTATTTTTGCTAACCTGTCCCAAGCACGCAATAGCATCTCTGAGCCACCAATACATTGTTCTGCCTCAAGTCCGATATGTGTTACAAGATCAACAATGAGGCGCGATATATTACAGGTTGAAGGTACGTTGAATTTAACAACCACCTGTAAAAAATTAATCAGAGAAAATCAACTGAAATTATTAATAAAATATATTACACGTGGTTTTTAGTCTGTTACTGATGCTAGAACGAAAAGGTGCAACTCTAAAATGTATACTAGCCCGAATGCCATGCCAGATCAACAAAACAAACCTACGATTGTGCTCTAACAGCAACAGTTCAACATTCTAACAAATCTGTATCTCAGTCACAGTATGCTTTTATCAACTATTGACAGTCGCACTTCTTTCTGAAACAGACCGACACTCATACTTAAGTTCACTCAGTTATTTACCAATTACCAGTGCAACTTGCTAAATCTACCAACATTCTACATTAGCCGTGTAACAATTGCTCAAATTACACAGCATTCCTACCAATGTGGATGACACAATGTACATCAAAAGGGTGAACAATTCTTGCCCTTATACTGATGTGTTATGCACAATTCACTGAAATTAACTAACGGCTGCAGAGTACCGAATTGTTTTTTTTTTGTTGTTGGAGGAAACAGAGTACCGAATATTGTTCAGCAGTATCAACAATATAACTTGAATGTTTCGGGGTTGGGAGGACGACCTTCTTTCCCTTGATTGCAACATCAAACTTCGGGTACGACCCGGGCGGCATTCCTCGGCTCTCAATCAGCTCCATTATCCTCTTCCTCTCCTTGCGGGCCAAATCATCCGCCGGTGCCGCAGCTGTGCTCGTCGCAGCGCCGACCATGCCCTGTAAACACGGATCAAATCCAAACCAATTTCCTAAACAACAACAGTACTAAAGTTCAGGTAGAAGCAACAAAACAACCCACCTCCTCATTGGCATCGGCGTAGGCCACCGTCGGCACCGCAGCAAGCGCGGCAGCAGCGCCGGCAGCGATAAAGGCGGCAGCGGTCGAGGCCGACGCGCGCGGTCTTGCACTGGGAAACCCTAGGCGAGATCCTTGTGCGGCAGAAGGCGAGGCGGCGGTGGCGACAGGCTTTTGGAGAGCGGGCAGCTGGGGAGAGGAGGAGGCCGCCGCGAAGGTTTGCAGTGGCCGGAGGAGGCGGACCAGTGGGAGTCGGCGCCGGAGAAGCATCGCCATGGCGAGGTTTAGCCGCCGGGAAGGTTGGGCCGTGGCGGCTGGGGAGGGGAGGCTACTGGAGAGTTCCCGGCGCGGCGGTTAATTTTACAGCTTGTGTTTTGTCCCCCTGCTCACGAAAGAACAAGGCGTACTTGCCGTATACGCCTTCACGACGTTTTTTTTTCCTTTTCATTTTAAGAAAAGACACCCAACAATGAACAACCGGAAAGTCATTTGAGCTCCATTGCTCACTTCGTTTTAAAAAAAATCAAAAAGATATTTAGAAGTTTTAGAATAAATTGAAAATAATTTTGGATGTAGTCCATGATGTAGCCTACATATATACAAAATCACAACGCGAAATTCATTATATTATGAGCTACATAAAAATGATAAAAAAATGGAGATTTGAAACACAATACTCAGATCTATACATTTGTCTTTTCTGTGTTGCTCAAAATACAAATTATTTCTAATTGAAATTTTGCACTTTTTTGAATACATCATTGAGAATATCCATGATTTTCTCACATTTTTTTGAAACTGTAAAATATGATTTATGATTTTTTTAAAAACACGGAGCACTGTACCTCGGGAGTAAGAAATCTCGACTGCCCCAACAACATCTTATATCTGATATGGAATACTATTTCCACCTCCATTTTACAATTCTTATCATGGTTTTAGTTCCGTTTCATAATTCTTGTAGGTTTTAGCAGCAAGTTCTGCTCTCTCGTGAAACCTTTATTATTGACATTGGACATGATCAGTTCGATGTGATCAATGTTGCATGTGACAACGCAACAACCTACACCATTTTTTCTTTCGTGATGCATCACACGGCGTGTGGTTTGATCCGCTGAGAAACGATGGACTAGACGGACACGCGAGCCTGCATGACGTTGTTGCATGGCGTGTCTAGTTGGATACATTTGATTTGTGGCAGTAAACATTTCAGCTTTGTTGATCTTTTTGCATCATAATTTCGTGGTCATTTGGTGGAACACACCGCACGGACAAAAACGAAAATGTTGATCTTTTTGCATGAATTGACCGTCTCAATCGAAACCTTCCTTTTCTTTTTCTTGTTTTAAATGTTGGTGTCCGATACTACCCGTCAGATAGCGCTAGACTCTGCCAATCTTTCGTTTGGTCCGAACCAGATACATTTGATTTGTGGCAGTAAACATTTCAGCTTTGTTGATCTTTTTGCATCATAATTTCGTGATCATTTGGTGGAAAACACCGCACGGACAAAAACGGAAATGTTGATCTTTTTGCATGAATTGATCGTCTCAATTGAAACCTTCTTTTTCTTTTTCTGGTTTCAAATGTTGGTGTCCGATACTACCCGTCAGACAACGCCAGACTCTGCCAATCTTTCGTTTGGTCCGAACCAGATACATTTGATTTGTGGCAGTAAACATTTTAGCTTTGTTGATCTTTTTGCATCATAATTTCGTGGTCATTTGATGGAACACACCGCACGGACAAAAACGGAAATGTTGATCTTTTTGCATGAATTGACCGTCTCAATCGAAACCTTCCTTTTCTTTTTCTGGTTTCAAATGTTGGTGTCCGATACTACCCGTCAGACAGCGCCAGACTCTGCCAATCTTTCGTTTGGTCCGAACCAGATACATTTGATTTGTGGCAGTAAACATTTTAGCTTTGTTGATCTTTTTGCATCATAATTTCGTGGTCATTTGATGGAACACACCGCACGGACAAAAACGGAAATGTTGATCTTTTTGCATGAATTGACCGTCTCAATCGAAACCTTCTTTTTCTTTTTCTGGTTTCAAATGTTGGTGTCCGATACTACTCTCCAGACAGCGCCAGACTGCCAATCTTTCGTTTGGTCCGAACCAGATACTTGGAACTTTGACGGCTGGTCCTAATGATTTTGTGACAGCACTCGACATGTTACTTAACCATGGCTAATGGCTTAGACGCCGGATGACGAAATAATGGCCAGCTCGATTGGGATTCAGTATGTAGCTTCACTAGCGAAGAGCGCAAGGTTGGGCCTGGGCCGGCTGTCAGTAAACTGACTCGCTTAAATGCAATCAGCCCGTGACCCACCGCTGGGCCTCGTCTACCGCTCGCCCTCTTCGTCGCCTGGCTCGCTCGGGCTCTGTCTACTTCGGCAGCGGCGGCGAGGTGTCACGTAGTCCGCTGTCTCCCTCGATCCCCAGCCCTAGCCCGCCGTCTCCCCCAGCCCTAGTCCGCCGCTTCCGGTGCAATCGCCGCACTGAGAAGATGCCGAAGCCCGGCAGTAACCGCGATGGTGGGACGGAGACGGAGAGGGAGGCAAAGAAGAAGAGACTCCTGTCGCCGCCGTTGTCGTCGTGGGAGGAGGCCGACCCTCCGATGTGCCATCGCGCCCTCGAGGCAGCCATGAGTGCAGTTGGAGGTAACTTTGCCCCCATCCTATTTTCCTCCTCATACGTACAGTTTATTTTATACGAAACATCAGTGTTTACTGAAAAATGTTATCTTATTTTTTGTAAAAACAAATAATTGTGTTTAACTAAAAAAACGTATGAAAATGATATGATTTTGTTCATGCTTTGTAGGTTGTAGTGACCCATTTTTTATTATAAAATTTGTCAAATAAAAAACTATATCCAACTAACGTAGATAAAATTTGTAGACGAAATGGACCTAGGATAATGTGGCATATATAAGTACGCATCGATAGAGAATAAATAGGTGGATTAACGAAGAGCTAGTGGAATGTGCAACACATTAGACGTACAAACTGCAAAAAAAATTGTAGAACGGATGATCCTTGCAAAAACTTCCCATATATATGGTGGAAACTGCATGCTCGTGATAGTTTGTTGCATACTGGATGGGGTCTTTACTTGTTCGTGCTGCAATTTTCTGTAGATCCTTTGTACGAGCAAGGCGAGTGTGTGGCAGAAACTGAATGCGCACGATTCTACGAGATGACCAAGGCGGGCGACACAGTTGAGAAGGGGGAGCAGCTCTCCTCCTTTACACCCAAATCTCCAATCAGCAGGCCTTTTATTCCTGACGAGCTAAATGATGTGTTTGCTTATCCTGGGATACTCGCTAACTTCCAAGACGCCCAAGTCAAATACAAAGAGAAATTACGTAAGCCTCCATCCTAATCTCTCTATCATTCTCATGTTTGCATCCTCATGTTGTGCTTTGATTATATGATTCTCTGTAGGTCATCGGTGTCATCTCTTCACTTTGGCACATAAGCGCAAGGTGGCACCTTCATGCCTATTTGATGAACCACATCTTCATCCAATCCGCGAATCTGCAAAAACGGCGGTGTTTCATGCTGCCAAGTCTATCATCCGGCTCTCATCTTCTGTCGGTGCATATGTTGTAACATCATGATGCTTGAATAATATTTGCAAACGGCGACCTCAGCTGACCAAGTTGTGATTTTCTGATTAATATTGCAGATGGGAAGCCGCTGGTTAACTGTTGTGGGTTGTGGATTAAATGGTACAAGGAGAGCAAGACAGGCATTGTTTTGACGACCGCACATCTGATTCGCTCAAAGAATCACAGAGACAACTGCTGGGAAGGGTACAATACTAAAGCTAAGGTGAGCTTCTTTTCTTAGCATTTTTTCCCTTCATTCACTAATGTTTCTCATATTAATTATGGACGCGCTGCTAGAAAGCAAATGGTTTAAGGTTGGCAGATTGACTTGCATGATCCAAGAAAGCAAATGAGAATCGTTATCCTATCTAAGTCACATCTGCCCGCCTATTTTTATCCACTTAGATCACAATCACATATTGCTACACATATCCGGCTAACCCCCAGCACTGCCGGCTGCAGATACACTGCAGCAAGCAATGCAAGCTAACACTTGTTATGGAGTCTCACTCTGCACATTTTGCTGTGCAGTTTCACAAAAAGCTAGTTACTAGATTGATTAGCATTGTTTAAGCTTAAGCCCTTATAATTGGCTGCCAGAAACATTGCTACCCCAAAACTACGTGGATTCAGTTTGGTAACACGCCATGCCACCCACAAACTATGTGTATCCAATTTGGATTAGCATGCCAGGGATTTGATTCATGTTTGGGTGAACATGCCAGGTATTTTGCTATATCATGCTAGTGTTCTTGAATACAAATGCCAGAAAAAGTGCATCAGATTTAGGCTCCAGATTCATGAAGGGAAAGGCAAAAGATTTGCCTTACTTCATTAAATAAGAAGGAGTTGCGAACAAAGTTTAGTGTTATAGACCACCACCCTTAAATTACAAGCCTACTCTCCCGGTAAAAGGTGACCCAAATGTTTTGCCCCCGCAAACACCCAATTCCTCGCCTCCGACTTAATACGCATGAAAATGATCATCGCAAGGGTGCTCGTGTGCTTGAAGACCCTCGCGTTGCGTTCGTTCCAAATTTCCCAAGAGACAAGCATGAGTAGAGATGGAATGGCCCTCCTTCTTCCGTTTGCGATGGCGAGGTGCTCCCACCAAGACTTGATGTCATCAAAGGCCACCCAATCCGGAGGGTTGAAGTCCCCGATATTGAGCCAATCCTTGACCATGCCCCATAGACGGATGGAGAAGCGACAAGTGAACAAGAGGTGCCTAGCCGTCTCATCCTCTCGGTGGCAAAGGGGGCAAAGCCGACCATTAGGCCAGCCCCTCCGCTCAAGTCGGTCCACCGTATACACGCGGTTTTGAATGATTAGCCACGAGAAGAGTTTGCATTTTGGGGGAGCCCAATTCCGCCAAACCAAGTTGTCCATCGGAGAGTCGATTTACCCGGCAAATTGCGCCTTGTAAGCCGAGGAGCAAGAGTAGGAACCCGAAGAGGTGAGCTTCCAAGTGATTGAGTCCAGGACGTCAACATCGAGTTGGAGTTGGGAGGTAAGTTGCCAAAGTTTCATGAACTCCTCGAGGTGAGTGACCGAAAGCCCCTCGGAGATGTCCAAGTCAAGAACCCACGCGTCATTGGTGTTAGCTTCCCTAACGGACCAATTCTTCTTCTTTGAAATCTCGTAAATTAGAGGAGCAATGTGCTTAGGGCTGATTCCGTCCGCCCAAGGGTCATCCCAAAAAGAAGCCTTGGAGCCGTCACCAATGGTCACCTTTGTCATGGCATGGAAGAGGTCCATTTCATCTCTCTTGCAAGGGGCCTCCATCCCCACCCAAGGTCTCTCCGGAGGCGTCCAATCTAGCCATGCCCATCGGAGACGAAGGGCCTTCGCAAACTTTTCCATGTTGAGCAAACCGAGCCCCCCAAAGGAAGTGGGCTTGCAAACCACCGTCCAATTGACCTTACACTTCCCGCCGGAGACCTTGTCGGTGCCCGCCCAAAGGAAGCTTCGTATTCATAACTCTCGGTACAAACAGAAACATTATGCCAGTGAAAATCTCTGCCATCTACATGTACTAACACACACAGAACTAGCACACATAAAAAACACGAACTAGACGTGAAACCTGAGAAGATCATGGTGCGAAGCCAAAGATGCTTCGATAAATCACGCACATCACCTGAAAAGTTCTACCACTATTAACACGAACATCCCACACAAGTTTCTTTTTAGCATTTGGGATTAATTATTTGTCATGTCTCAGTTTCTTAACTCAGATGGTAGTGTATTGGCATAATGTTTGGAACTGGTGTTTTTCAGGTCATTGTTCACTTGCTGGATGACACAACTGCAGAAGGCACCTCCTCTACCACCAGGAGCATTATAATCTTGCTTTTTTTAAGGTTAGAGTGGATGAACGGGTTCAGGTGCCCTTTTTCAATGGCAGCGTGAATTGTGGTCAAGATGTTTTCTGGCTTGGCAGAGATGAATATATGACTTTAAGGATAACCCATGGTAGGGTTGAATATTGGAGTCCGGGGAGTGATGAGAGGCATCACTACATGTACCTTTCCCATCAAGAAAATGATTACCTTTCCCATAAAAAAGATGATTACCTTTCCCATAAAAAAATGATGATGATCTGGTACGTAATACTACTTAATTGCAACTCTATGTTATGCAGTTCAATTTTGATATTTTGTTATTGTAAATTATAATTTCCATATTTGTCACTACTGTAGTGTGATGACGATGGAGGGCCTGTCATTGCTTTGGATGGGAAGGTTGTAGGATTGATTAATAAAGACCTTGAAAAGTCTTTTGTACCTTCTTCTATTCTGAACAAGTGCCTGGATTTCTGGTGGAAGTTTGGGTATGACTTTACCCCTAGTGCGGTTAAGCTAACACATTCTTCCTTTTTTTCTGCTTATTATTGGAGTTGAAAAACACAATTGACCTGATTAATGAATGTTCTCATGCACGGCTCATACATTTCCACCTTGATTAAAGCAATGGATCATCTGTAAAATAGTCATATTCTTTCGTATACCATCTCTTAGACGTGTAGTGTTAAATGACTATGTTTGGTGAAGGTGTATCCCTCGGCTCCACCTTGGAATGAAGTTTAGCTCCATCAGGCTTTTAGACCCTATTCATATTGATAAGATGTGGCGCATGTATAAAATTGAGCATGGCCTTATCGTTGAAGAGGTATTTAGCATTTGCCGTTATTTAGTTTCATAGTTCCTCATATGCATATTATGGAGTGATCATGGTCAATTGAATATTAGGTGTTGAAAGAATCACATGCTGAGAAGTTTGGAATCTGCCTTGGTGATATCATTGAACGTTTTAATGGAGAATGCATTTCTACGACAATTGAGGTAGTAGATGCGTTGTATATATATTAGGTTTCAAATAAAATGGAATGAGAGTATATATGTTTATGTTACACTTTATGCTCTTACCATTTATAATTTCGTCAGTTGGAAAACATGTTGCTGAGCAGATGCAGGGACCATTTTGATCAAGGAAATCACTTAAATGAAAAAAATAGATGTTTCAGTATGTTACTTACTTTTTTGTTTTCACTTTTAATTATGATTTGCTTGAATTATGCCGATCATAGCACGGACATAATATTGTCGACTTTACAGATTCAAGTATTTCACACGGAGGAACGTCTCCGTAGGACTGTAAATTTGTCTGTTGACGTATCAGACGGTGTAGAGGACATTAGAAGAAGTAATCACCTTCCCTTTTATCTGAGTATAATCAATTCTGATGTTCATGCACAATCATGCTTTGCTATTGTTCATGCACAATCATATTAAGAAACTGCTCACTATGTCGGCTTGCTATCTGAGTTCTGCTGGACAGGTGTCAGACCTCCACTTTCGTGCTCAATCGGCAGCCACTCGTAGTTCTTACTAATTTTTTGTGACTCATGTCGTACTTTATTTTGTTAGATACATTTTAGGGGTTAGCATTTCAGTTTGTTCTTTTCTGTCCGATAATTTCCAATTAGCAAGGTTGGCAAGATAGGTGAGAGACATGGATTAACCACCAGCAACGCCCAACTCTATTGAGTGAAGATGAAAATAGTCATAATACATTTTTTATAAAAACGAAGTCTTCTTAAACAAATGTGGCAACTTTTAATTGTTGCTTTATCTTTTAGCACAAACATGTCATGCTTCTGGCATTCTTGGATGCAATTAGGTTTTTATAATTATGGTTTGTGTCTCTAAAAAAGAACACGAGTAGGACATCAACCTTGTTAGTGTAGAAAGACTTCTCTCTACAGATGCAAGTCACTTGGAACATTCAACATAATTCTATATGTAGCAGTCATGCTATGAGTGAGTGAGTGAGCGAGGGAGGCACTCAGTGAAAGAGGGAAGATTCGCTTAGGGGTAATATTCACAGCTAAATCCGTGGTTACTACTACTAAGCAGCAGTACTTAAAGAGAACATTGAGGCCCCAATACATGCCTGCATCGATGTTTAGGACACCGAGTATCATATATTATTACAACATAGTCTCGTTGGACATTTTTCTAGTTGATGATTGATTTTCAGGAATGTCGCTTGTGTACAACCAACATGGTTGCGAAGAAAGTTCTAGAACATTTTTGCTACTAGATAACGTTTGTATTTCTAGCTTGTCGTGCGTTGTTACTATGAGTATTGGCTTAGAGGTGCTTGACTTTATGCAAAAAAAATGTGTATTAAAGGAAATTTGTTTCTCAATTTACATGTTTGCAGAACATTCGTCTTAACCAAGATGTTTTTATTTATGTAGGGACTTACCCCATCACTGCTACAGAACGGACCTCTGCTATGGTGCAATCTAGCCAAAACGTGGCAGGCAAGTAATCTTTGTTGTATTATATTCTGCTGTTTCCAAGTAAAGTAAACGTGCATGTGCAATGCATGCCTCTACTAATATAGCAAAATGTATAACACAAATCCAGATTGTTGGATATCATGAAACAACATAGGTCATGCGTCCGGTTACAAAAATAAATGTGACTTAATTCACTGGAAGCCATGAAATGATCCAAATTTACCACTCGAGTTGTATCCATCTCAATTTAGTTGCAGAATTTGTCCCATGATTTATTCGCTAGCAGATTCTTCAAACATGACATTTCATCGAGCTTCCTTGGCCATACAGATGATCCTTGGTTAGAAAGAGAAGCATTTACTTGGGAGGCTCGGAGTTGTACTTGAAAGCATCTACTGGAAAAGTACGCCTCTACAAAACTGAATGAATGCCCCTTCCATCAGTCTTTAGTCAGATGTGGCTGATGATAGTAATGTCTCATGTAACAATTTTTGAAGGGAATAATATAACTCCGAACACATCTTTCCCTCTATTAAACCAAGGCACCCATAAGCACGGATGTAACAGCGGCAAAATAAGTGCACAATGACATAACCTTAATCTCATATGAAGTAACATGATAGAAAAAATATAAAATGCGCATTGACATGTGTAAATCATTTGAAATCTGCACTATCTGAACCGAAACTCACAGGAGTTTCCACCTCCCTTCAGCAAGAAGTGAACATATGTTAGAGCACAGAGGAAGCACACACCCTGTGTTATCCATCTTTCAAATATGAACTTCTATACTATTATAAGAAAGAGCATCAGGAGTACATACACTCTGGTTGGTCAATATTCTGAGGCTGCTACAACACAAATGAATGAACATCTCTTAGAGCATAGAGGAAGCGATAAAGAAAACTGATTAAACAAAACAAGTTGTTCTGGTTGCTACCTTCTTGATTGGCGGGGAAAAAGTATACATGGAGTAGGATTTAGCTGCAGATCATCAAACCGTGCTTATATGGTCTTTACCTGCAAATGAACTTGAACAATTAATATCATAGGTCCATATACATTTGATTAATTCCAGCATGTAGTAATTTGGTGGAAAACAATGAAGCTCCCAAGATTCCATTGACATATTCAAACGCAGCGAAAGTCATAGTCCAGTAAACTTACCTCTTGAGAGTTGGATGGCATTGGCATTTTCAGGATCCGACTCCTCCTTTCTTTAAAGGGAAACTGATATAGGCTCCTGGATTTTATCATGTGGATTAGATCCCACACTTCTGATTGTTCTGTCTACACAAATTTGTGAGGCTTTAGAATAATTATAGTTTAGAAATTTGCACCAAAGAGACGTTTGAGATTATCCTGCTGTGTGCCATACAAAAGAGGGTTTGAGATTAATCTTGTCTACATGAATTTTGCAGGTTCAAAATGTCTTTGCCTCTTGAGCTCGGATGGAGGAAAAGCGGTATCAGGCTGTAGTGGGCTGTTCCGCTGGCTGCGCCTCATAGACCAACTAGTGCTGTTATGACTAAGTATAGTATGTACTCCCTCCGTTCCAAATTACTTGTCATCCATTTGTCAAAAAGTGGATGTATCTAGTCATGTTACAAGTATAGATACATCCACTTTTGGGTAAATAGATAACAAATAATTTGGAACGGAGGGAGTAGTATATATCTAGTACTCCTATACTTACCTCAAACGGATGGTCCAGTGAAGATGGGCGACTCGCGCGACAAGAGTGGCAACCGCGCCGCCGGCGCCGGTGACCCCAAGGTAGGCCCCAAGGTAGGCTCTCCCTCCATCTCTCCGTTCCTCTCCTCCCGTCCCTCGCCAGGCGGAGGGCTGGGCGGCCGTTTTTGGGCTCTTGCGGAGGACCTCCTCGACGCGGATGTCAGCGACGCCAGCGACAATGCGGACCCTCCCTCCCCTCGCGTGGCTGAGCTCCGGCCTACCTTCGGAGATTTTCTCTAGGCCGCTGCGGAACGTGGGAGTTCCGGGCATGCTCCGCGGCGAACGGCGTTTGCCCCCGGCGGCCGGGGGTCTCGCTTCTCGCCGTCGACCGGCTCCGGCCTTGACCGCCGCCGAGATAACCCCCGTCGTGAACTCCCGTTCTCGGCGCGTGTGCTCTCGACAGCACCGCCTCCCCTCCCCACACTTGGTGTGAGGCCGGCGTGGAGGCCGCTGCGCCTGCCCCGGCGCCGTCGCGTTAGCCGCCGGCTAACCCTAGGAGGGAATCGGGGCGCAGCCGCTCCCCTGTCTAGCGTGGGCCGATAGGTGGGCCGCTGCTGGGCCCGTACGCGGAGGCTTGGCCCACATTGGGGGCAGGCTCCTGAGCTAGCCATGACGTTGGAGGCCCAGCCCACGGGGCCTTTTCCTCCGTCTACGCCTAGCCAGGCTGGTGGGCCGCCGGCCTAGTTCCGTAAATGGATCTGGGTCCAGCGCGGCAGCACGTCCCTGGACCTAGGGTTCCCTGCCTCTAAAGAGGACGTGCGGCGGCGCGGACGGCACAGAAATCTCGTCCGCTACCTGTGCGCTCTCTCCCCTCTCACCCGCTCCTTCGCCCAGGTTGCCGCCATGGAGCCGCGCACCTCCGACACGAACAGCGGCAAGAGGCGCCTCGACGACACCAGGCCGTCGCCGATGGCGGCGCGCATGGAGTCTGACCTCTGCGCCAAGGCCTTGGCGGCAAAGGGGAAGAGGAAGCCGAGGGAGGGTGTGGCAAACAAGCAGCCGTCGCCGGCCGGGGAGCGCGCCCAACCGGCGTGGTTCCTCAAGCGCGAGAAGAAGAGGGAAGCGGCGAGGCTGGCCGAGGAAGCTCGCGTTGCAGCGCTCCCGACCCCGACCCCTCCCGCTGACCGTGACCGCTACCTTCCCCGCGCCCAAGGCCAGAAACCGGCGACGCATGGTGCGTCGTCCTCGACTCCGGCTAAGGCTGCTGCAGCGGCCAATGCCGAGACCGCCCCACAGGGGCGAGCCCCCGTCCTTCGTACCCTCGGCAATGCCATTGCCGGGGAAGGGTTCTTCGAACTTGATTTCAAGGAGGATGCCCTTGACGAGGAGGTGGAGACGAACGAGGCGGTCATCTCCTTTAAGGAGAAAGCCCTCTCGGCCCGTGACCTTGACCGGGAACTCCACCACCTCATTGAGGGGGAGTGGGACTGGCAGGTTGCGGCGATCGCTCACAAGGAGTTCGCGGTGATTTTCCCATCTCGGGATACCCTGCGCATGTGTGCCAGGTGCGGCCGCCTATACCTCCCTCTGAGCCGCGTGGAGGCGGATATCCGCCTCGCCGACGCCGACCCGGCGCCGGACGCGATGCTCAAGGAGGTGTGGGTGAAACTCACCGGGGTCCCAAGGAAGTTCTGACATGCAGACCGCCTCCTCGTGGGGCTGCGCATGCTCAGGCGCACCTTGGAGGTCGACGTGGAGTCCATCCGCCGCAAGCAGCCGGTACGCTTGAAGCTAGCGTGCCGGAACCCCGCGAAGCTCCATGGCTCCATTGATAACCCACAAGTATAGGGGATCGCGTGTAGCCTTTTCGATAAGTAATAGTGTCGAACCAACGAGGAGCTAAAGGTATGATAAGTATTCTCTCAAGTTCTATCAACCACTGATACAACTCTACGCACACTAAACGTTTACTTTATCTAGGAAATAATAGTAGAGTAATAATACGGGTATGAGAGATAGCTTTGCAAGATAATAATGCAAGAAAGTAAATGTTAGTGCTGCAGCAATAAAATACACTAAGTAACCATAAACTAACAGTACCATGAGTGTGGAAAAGTGGTGGTAATTGTGATGGCTTTGTCCAAGATTAATTACCGAATATATCGGGTTCATTGTCTTCGATGCAGTTTTCTATGTGGGAGAGGCTAAATATACATGCACTCCACTACTTGGGATTACAAGTACTATATGATTGGATTGTTAGAAAGCATCCGCGAATACTAACAATGCATTAAGGTTTCCCAACCATAGCCTTAAGTTTAAGTCCTCTTACTCCCATACGTGTAACTAACCGGTTCGCGCCCTTAGGTTTCTGTCACTCCGGCAGGACTCCCCCTTCGTTTACAAATACTACCAACCCCGTGATGTTTGATCCATGCGCGCACAAGTATAATGGACACCAAAGGACAGTACCATATCAACATACAACTCTAATGAACCAAAGATATTCAACCAAGCAATCAAAAGACAAATAAACTACACAAACATGTCATAGATCATAGGATAAATATTATAGCATCAAACAACATGTTTACATAGGACGGTACAGAGGTTTGTGGGAGGATGAACCACTGAATACAAGGAGGAGTTGGTGATGGAGATGGCGGTGAAGACGGCGGAGAGGCAGCGCGGTGGCGCAGGCGGCGGCGGCGGCGCGGGGAGCTCCTTCCCCGCCGCCGCATCATGGGGGAGCGCCGCCCCTTAGCCTCCCTCCTTCATGGCTTCTTGGGAGCCCTCCCCCATGGAGATGGGATCCATGGGGGAGGCAAAAACGTGGCTTTGGTGGCTGCAAATTCGTGGTATGGGGTGTTCCACGAGTTAGGTTTCCTCCCTTTATATAGCTTCTCGGATTCCCGTCATCCCATCTAGGGTTGCAGTAAATCGGGCTTATCTCGGCCGTCCGGACTCGGAATCAGGCGAATTTTATGTCTAGAACGTTCGCGGAAAATTTCCTGCAACTTTGTCTTCGGCGAGATTCCGTGACGCCGTCTTCGACCCGTAACGTGACAATCTTTAAAAAGAGTTTTCAGACAGATTTCAGGAAAGTCCCAATTCGACTCCAACAAGGTTTCCTCTTGTATTTTTGATAATTCCTACACATCAAAGAGTAAAACAAGAACATTGTGCACTTTTGCAACTATTAATAGGTTAGTCCAAATAAATCATAAACTTAATATAAAAACAAGTGCAAAGGCATAATATTAACATGAAACAATCAAAAATTATAGATACGTTTTGGACGTATCAACATCCCCAAGCTTAATTCCTGCTCGTCCTCGAGTAGGTAAATGATAACAAAATAATTTTTGATTGTAAATGCTATGATCAGGTCTTTAACAATTGCATGATGTATGGATAATAAAACTTAGCAATCATGTTACCTAATGAAAAGTATCAACGAACTAAGAGCTCATAACATGAAATTTATAAACATCAACAAGATTGTAATGATCATAATAAAGCATGATAGAGTGGTATCTCGCTTGCCCTTAATTGTGGAGCAAAACATAAATGCCAAGGCACCTCTGAAGTTCAAGTGAAGACTAGATGTAAAGATATCAAAGGTAAAAGCATCATAGTTATACCGCAGATAACCGTATTCTGGGACAAGCACATTACACTAAGAATGACAGTTATGCTCTCGAGAAGTGCTCAAAGAAAGGATGATGACTCAACATTAAAATAAAAGATTGGCCCTTCGCAGAGGGAAGCAGGGATTAACATGTGCTAGAGCTTTTTATTAAAAACAGAAGTAAAAATTGTTTTGGAGGTGGTTGTTCCTGTCAACGAATCAGCAATAGAGTTCTTGTTATCTTCCATACTAAACAAGTTGAGAGCGGTTCCGAGTTATTGATATTAGGCATTTATAGCATGCACTTTTATATAGTATGACACTCCTCCCAACCTTTGCTTTCACAAACCATGGCTAACCGAATCCTCGGGTGCCTGCCAACAATCTCATACCATGGAGGAGTGCCTATTTTATTTTACTTTTTAGATGTTATAATGGTCTAACCAGCTCTTTGCAAAATTAGTGACGAGCAGATGAAGCATGCAAGTCGGGGACTTAATTTAGTATGGAAGATAACAAACCCAACTACTACGTCCTCATGAGCTAAAAACAGTGTCACAAAATGAGAAGTATTTTGAAGGTTTTAAAGGTAGCACATGAAAATTTACTTGGAATGGTTTGAAATACCATGCATAGGAATTTATGTGGACTCTTTGGGATAACTTGGTTTTAAGGATTTGGATGCACGAGCAGCATTCCCGCTCAGTAAGTGAAGGCTAGCAATAGACTGGGAAGCGACAATCAAGAGAGCAATAACCGTCATAATCATACTTGCGACAGAATAAAATTAACGGAGGCATAAAAATGATACTAAAACTCTGAGGCAAAATAGATCATCAAGGCTTAATTGACTTTTATTTTTCAGTCATGAACATGTGTGAGCATGTGCCAAGTCGATTCAAGTAAATCATTCAGAGGAGGATACCACAATTCCATACCATCTTATGAACAGGACAATGCATGTTAATATCAAAATAACATAATATGCACTATTAGCTAGTTGAGACTAACCATAAGAAAACATAAACTACTAAACAGTATTATTCACACATCATTTTTAAGTTTCAACAAATAATCCATTAACCAAGTAAACATTGAAAACAGAGGATAAATAAAATATGTGACGATCAACTTATTAATGTAACCGGTGTTTGATGCTAAGATAAATAAATAATAAGATACAGACGCTCCAAGAACAGCACATATGATGTGAAAGAATTAAAATATAGTTTCACTAGAGATGACCTGATAATTTTGACGATGAAGAAGGGGATGCCTTGGGCATCCCCAAGCTTAGACGCTTGAGTCTTCTTGAAATATGCTGGGGAGATCCATGGGAGCCTCCCCAAGCTTAAGCTCTTCACTCTTCTTAATCCTATTATATCACTCTTCTCTTTGACCCTTGAAAACTTCCGCCACACCAAACTCAAAGTAAATCTCATTAGAGGGTTAGTGCACAATCAAAAACTCACATGTTCTGTAAGGACGCAATATGACCGTTACTTTAAACATTAGCTACAGCCACTGATGTTACGTGAAGCTCTTCCACCCAAAAAAGAATTCCACTCAACACTAGTAAAAGAGAGAATGCAAAATAAATGACATAATCTGTCTAAAACAGAACAGTCCGCAAAGACGAATTTTTTCGAGGCACTTACGTTACTCAGATCGAAAAACTTTGAACTAACGAAAGATGCATACATATATCAGGATTACGCACAAAAAATTTCAGATTTAATTCACAATCTGGTGATTTTATGAATTTCGTACAGTGAACAGCAGAAATCTGTTCCTGCGCAGCAATCAAAATTTTAGCAACATCTTATCATTAGAGACTACTCTTGGCACAACAATGCATGAAAGTAAAGATACAAAGGAGTTGCTACAGAAGTAAACAAACTCCTTGACTCAAGAAAAGAAAAATTGCAGAAATAAAAATAATGGGTTGCCTCCCATAAGCGCTTTTCTTTAACGCCTTTTAGCTAGGCACTTATTGCAATACATAATATTTCCAAAGTGCTGCTATTAAACCAAATCAAATTTTGTTTTTAAGTTACAGAAAGGTTGCTTAAATGGCCAACTTCTAAATGAAAGGTAAGAACCATTAATAATCAAATGAAAACGCAAAGAGGCCACTCTTGCAAAAAAGTCAGAATCTGTCCAGAAAAACAGCAGCTGGCAAACGTAATTTTTAGGTGCTCTAAACATGTCCGAAATTTTAGCCAATTTTTGTGCATGCAGAGGATTCGGTGATACAACATCAGTAATTTTACGTGATTTTTAGAGTTTCCAGTAAAATATGAAAAATCGCGCAATGAGCAGTAGATACCGAAAACAGAAAATCACTTTTTACATATGCATCAACTAAGCTAAAGGGTAAAACTTGGTACATTATTTTGATAAACTAAAAGACCAGAGGCTAAGCAAGACCTAAACATGCTAGCTACAGCAAGGAAAACTCTAAATAAAAATCAAAAGTAAAAATCAAAATAAAGAACCAAACAAAGAAACAAAACAAAAGAAAATATTTTTGTTGTTTTGAATTTATAAGTGAAAGTAAAGAAGCAATAAAACCAAATAAAGAGCCTAATAAAACTAAAGAAGGTAAAACCAAGACATATAAAAGCAATTATAATACAAGTTAAGACAATACATATCATGTGGACGGGTAATATAGAGTATGAACGAGACAACCTCATGTTAGTTGATGAATAGGGGGATGACTCGGGCATCCCCAAGCTTAGATGATTGTATCTTCTTGAATATGTTCTTGGGATGCACCTACACATCCCCAAGCTTGAGCTCTTGCGTCTTCTTGTTCATCTCATATCACCATATTGATTAGATCTTATAGGCTACATCCACATAAAACTTCACAAAACTCATTAGTAGGGTTAGTACTCATTAAATAAAATCCACTCATGTTCAAGCATTGACAAGTTTTATAATCTTTACTCAACATTAGCCACTGTATATACTAAGGTGTTCATGATTTCCGTTGTCCGTCGAAAAACTAATGAAACTAATAACACCAAGTACAATATTGAATAAACAAAGAAATCTGTCAAAACTGAACAGTCCGTAAAGATGGCATTCAACGAGATAGTTAAGTAGCTCAAATCGAAAAACTTTTAACTAATGAAAGGCAGATCATAATCTCAGTTTTACGCACAAAAATTTTCAGGTCAAAATACTATTCTGAGATTTATCACGATTTTTTACAGTGAAGCACAGGAATCTGTCTAAATTGAACAGTCGGTGAAGATCGAATTTTTCGAGACAGCTACGTAACTCAAATCACAAAAGTTAGTCTAATGAAAGAAAGTAATAAGCATTACTTTGCACTCAAGAAATTTCAGATCAAGATCACGTTCTGGTGATTTTAAATTTTATACGGTGGAGCACAGAAAATCTGTTTCTGGACAGCAAAGCAAAACTATCAACTTTCAATTAACTAGAGACTATAATTAGCATTTTATTTTTATGTACAGAGGTATATACACAATATTTACATGTTTTTGGATGAGAAGCTTCCATGGAAAGATTTGCTTTGGTTTCATAGGCATGAACACAAGTGTTCAAGGTCGACCCCCACTTAACCATTGCTCATCTTTCCAATCACTCTCTTTTTGAAAACGTTTTTAGATAACAAGTACAACTAATTTTTTTTATTTCGCATTCCTATCCATACTAAGATAGAAAACAACTTAAAACTGAAAATAAAAATTACTTAGAGATAAAGCAAACAAGTGCACACAAGAATATTCACCTACGCTATGGCTCCCCGGCAACGGCGCCAGAAAAGGTCTTGATAACCCACAAGTATAGGGGATCGCGTGTAGCCTTTTCGATAAGTAAGAGTGTCGAACCCAACGAGGAGCTAAAGGTAGGATAAGTATTCTCTCAAGTTCTATCAACCACTGATACAACTCTACGCACACTAAACGTTTACTTTATCTAGGAAATAATACTAGAGTAATAATACGGGTATGAGAGATAGCTTTGCGAGATAATAAATACAAGAAAGTAAATGTTAGTGCTGCAGCAATAAAGTACACTAAGTAACCATAAACTAACAGTACCATGAGTGTGGAAAAGTGGTGGTAATTGTGATGGCTTTGTCCAAGATTAATTACCGAATATATCGGGTTCATTGTCTTCGATGCAGTTTTCTATGTGGGAGAGGCTAAATATACATGCACTCCACTACTTGGGATTACAAGTACTATATGATTGGATTGTTAGAAAGCATCCGCGAATACTAACAATGCATTAAGGTTTCCCAACCATAGCCTTAAGTTTAAGGTCCTCTTACTCCCATACGTGTAACTAACCGGTTCGCGCCCTTAGGTTTCTGTCACTCCGGCAGGACTCCCCCTTCGTTTACAAATACTACCAACCCCGTGATGTTTGATCCATGCGCGCACAAGTATAATGGACACCAAAGGACAGTACCATATCAACATACAACTCTAATGAACCAAAGATATTCAACCAAGCAATCAAAAGACAAATAAACTACACAAACATGTCATAGATCATAGGATAAATATTATAGCATCAAACAACATGTTTACATAGGACGGTACAGAGGTTTGTGGGAGGATGAACCACTGAATACAAGGAGGAGTTGGTGATGGAGATGGCGGTGAAGACGGCGGAGAGGCAGCGCGGTGGGCAGGGCGGCGGCGGCGGCGGCGCGGGAGCTCCTTCCCCGCCGCCGGCATCATGGGGGAGCGCCGCCCCTTAGCCTCCCTCCTTCATGGCTTCTTGGGAGCCCTCCCCATGGAGATGGGATCCATGGGGGAGGCAAAAACGTGGCTTTGGTGGCTGCAAATTCGTGGTATGGGGTGTTCCACGACCTAGGTTTCCTCCCTTTATATAGCTTCTCGGATTCCCGTCATCCCATCTAGGGTTGCAGTAAATCGGGCTTATCTCGGCCGTCCGGACTCGGAATCAGGCGAATTTTATGTCTAGAACGTTCGCGTAAAATTTCCTGCAACTTTGTCTTCGGCGAGACTTCCGTGGGACGCCGTATTCGGCCCGTAACGTGACAATCTTTAAAAAGAGTTTTCAGACAGATTTCAGGAAAGTCCAATTCGACTCCAACAAGGTTTCCTCTTGTATTTTTGATAATTCTACACATCAAAGAGTAAAACAAGAACATTGTGCACTTTTACAACTATTAATAGGTTAGTCCAAATAAATCATAAACTTAATATAAAAACAAGTGCTAAAGCATAATATTAACATGAAACAATCAAAAATTATAGATACGTTTTGGACGTATCATCCATCCAGATCTTCCACAAGGGGAGGGGATACGCCATTGGCGTCCATGTGGAGGGCTGGTCGGCCGTGCCTCCTCCACCCCCGGCTCCTCCAGCCCCTCGCCGTGACGATGCCAACGATGGGGATGAGCACATGGACGATCTTAGCCCCACTCTTGAGGAGAGGGAGGCGGCGGGTGGAGGGACCAGAACCAGTCGTCTGCTTCGGCGGCGGCGTCCTTCTCGACCGTGCCTACGGGCACGCCGGGCGGGTTCGCCCCGTCTCAGACCGCGCAGGTGGACTCGGTGGTGCCCCCTGCCCAACCGGGGGGCACATCTCCGCCTCCTGCTACCCAACCGGAGGCGCCGGTTGTGCTTGACGAGTACGGCAGCTACCTCAAGACCCCGAGCTCCTGGCCGCGCCCGTTGGCTGCGCTTGAGCGCCTCCGTGCCCTCGAGCGTGGCTTCGACTTCGACACGGCCAAGATGATCACCCCCACGGCGCCTCCCTCGCCGATGGGGGACTCCTCGACTCTCGGCTCGGTGGAGGATGGCTCCAAGGACACGGAGGTGGCGTCGACTAGTGACGAGGAGTCCGACGGTTGCGCCGAGCCGGTGGTGCGCATGGACCTGGAGGAGGAGGGTCCGGCTAAACCACGCCGCCGCCGCACCAAGCCGGTGGCGTCCGGCCCCCCTCGCAAGAGCGCGCGCTTCCACGGGCCGGCTGCCTCGGTCCCGGTGGCGGAACGTGCGCAGATGTGGACGGCGGCTAAGAACCTCGACATGCCCTGTAAGAATCCCTACGCAATTCTCCAAGATCTTCCTGATTCCCACCTTGTTTCGGTTTTACACGATGTTGGTCTTGCGTTCACGATCGTGGCGGGTGAGACGAGTGAGATCCTTTCGCTTATCCGTGCGAAGGAGGCAGTGCAGGCGGCTCTCGCCGCGGCGACAGCCCGTAAGGCCTCGGCTCCCACCGAGGCGGCTGTCGACAACCCTCCCGACTCATCGGTGGCTGAGGCTGCCGATGCTGTGGGGGAGGAGGGGCCCTGGCCCTCGGAACCAGCTTCGGCTGCTTCTCAACCCAGCAAAAGGGGCCCCCGCCCCAAGACGCTGGGTTCCCGTCGTGGACGGAGAAAGACCTCGGCTGCGTAGATGCGTGCCGGGTTCTATAACATCCGGGGGTTTGGGCGTCCGGGACGTCGAACCCAAATCCGCGATCTTATATCCCGAGAACAGCTTGACTTTGTTGGTCTCCAGGAAACCATCAAACAGGCTTTTACCCCAGCAGAGCTGCTGAGTATCGACCCCCGTTGGCAGTTTGCCTGGCACTTTACACCAGCGAATGGCTATTCCGGTGGAATGCTACTTGGGGTGAACGAGGACGCCTTTGAAGTTAAGGAGTGGAGGAGTGGCTCCTTCTTTATCCGAGTCGATGTGTTACAACTCGACACCTCTCAGGTATGGTCTCTATTTGTCGTTTATGGACCCGCGGATCACCGACGCTCTGAGGAGTTCCTTTGTGAACTCTCAGCGGCGGTGGGGGCATGTCCATTCCCGCTGGTGGTTGGCGGAGATTTTAACCTGATTAGGGGATCAGAGGATAAGAATAACGACAACATTAACTGGCCCAGTGTTCATAGGTTTAACGACTATATCGCTAACCTCACCCTGGGAGAGGTTCGCAGGACAGGGGCCCGGTATACGTGGACTAACCGTCAGCTCAATCAGTTCGCTGTGTGTTGGATAGGGTTTTGATGTCCACGGATTGGGAGGCCCTGTTTCCCCTCTACACTCTGGTGGCGGAGGCCATTATTGGCTCTGACCACTCGGCTCTAATCCTATCTTCCGGAGAGGAGTCACGAAGAAGGAGCAATCGCTTCTTCTTCGAGAAAAGCTGGCTGGAACACCCAGAGTTCAACGACCTAGTTCTCTGCAAATGGCGCGAACTGGAGGCACAGGGAGAATCCTTCCCCGACTCGATCACCGCCTGGCAAGAGGTGTCCAACAAGCTCAGGCAATTCCTGAAGGGTTGGGGTGCCAACCTTGGTCGAGCCACCAAGGATGTCAAAGAAGATCTTCTGACCCAGATCAGGAGCCTTGACAGCCGAGCGGACAGGTCAGACCTGGATGATGATGGGTGGGCTCTTCGGTACCATCTCGAAGACCAGCTTACTCACATCGATAGGGTGGAAGAGGCCTACTGGAAGCAAAGGAGTTGCCTTAATTGGCTTCTCAAAGGCGATGCCAACACGGCTTTCTTCCACGCGGTGGCCAATGTCCAAAGACAGAAATGTGCGATCACGCGACTCGCCTCTGACCACGGCTTGATCACCGAGCCTAGGGCTTTACAGGCGCACATCTATGACTTCTACCGCGCCCTTATGGGTGCCCAGGGAGAGCGGGCTCTCTTTACCCTCTCTCCCTCCCTGTGGAACGCACGTCCGCGCGTTTCGGAGGAGGAGAATGACTCCCTCATGCTGACCTTTACCGAAAAGGAGATGGACTTAGTCCTAGCCAGCATGAAGGTGGACACGGCGCCGGGTCCGGAAGGACTGCCGGTCTACTTCTTTAAGAAGTTCTGGCCCCTTGTCAGGCCATACATCTTAGCTATCGCGAATGACTTCGCCCTAGGGCGGGTCGACATTGCGAGGCTAAACTTTGGGGTGCTTACGCTTATTCCCAAGGTCCCCGGGGCGGAGGAAATTAAGCAATTTGGACCTATTGCGCTGATAAACGTGGTGTTTAAGTTTATTGCAAAGGCTTACGCCATACGCTTAGCCCCGATAGCCCACCGGACTATAAGCCACACCCAATCGGCCTTCATCAAAGGCAGCCATATCCATGAAGGGGTGGTCTCCTTACAGGAGATTGTTCATGAGACCAAAGTTAGGAAATTGGCGGGAGTATTCTTGAAACTTGACTTTGAGAAAGCCTATGATTGGGTTAACTAGGATTTCCTTAGGGGGGGGGTTCTTCTGCGCGCTGGATTTGACCCCGGATGGGTCCATAGGGCGCTTAGTTTGGTCTCGGGGGGCCAAACTGCTATTACTATTAATGGTGATATGGGCAATTTCTTCCGCAATGGGCGTGGAGTTCGCCAAGGGGATCCTCTCTCCCCTTTGCTCTTCGACTTTGTGGTAGAAGCCTTGGCTGCCATCTTGGATGCAGCCAGAGGGGCCGGTCATATTCAGGGCGTCATTCCCCACCTCATCCCCGGAGGTGTGTCGCACCTGCAATATGCTGATGACACGATCATCATGTTCCAACCGAACGACTTGGCTATCGCCAATCTTAAATTCATTCTCCTATGTTTTGAGAATATGTCGGGGCTGAGGATTAACTTCCACAAGAGTGAGGTGCTGGTCTTGGGACTGATAATGTGGAACACCAACGGATTGCAGACATGCTTAACTGTAAGCGTGGAACCTTCCCGTTCACATATCTAGGTCTTCCGATTAGTGACCATGCGCTTTGTGCAGGGGATTGGGGTCCCCTGGCCGCGCCCATTGGCTAACGCGCTGACCCCTGGTTTGGGAAGCTCATGTCCTCAGCTGCTAGACTGACGCTGACCGACGCATGCCTATCTAGTCTTCCCCTCCATGCGATGGGTGTTTACCTTCTTGGAGATGGGGTGCACAAGACAATGGATAGACATAGATCCCGGTTTTTCTGGGAGAGCAACGGGGCTAAGCGCAAATACCACTAGGTTCGGTGGCGGCAGTGTGTCAACCGAAAGCCTTGGGGGGCCTCGGAATCATTGACACCAAACTCAAGAACATTTGCCTTATGGCTAAGTGGGTTTGGAGACTGCTCTCGCATCACCGTGGGTTATGGGCGGACATCGTTAGGAGCAAATACTTGTGTACCAAGGACGTTCTGATTGACTCCCATAGCCCTGGTTTCCAATTCTGGAATGCCCTTCAAAAGGTGAAGGAGGTGTTGCGCCTGGGGGCACGACACTATGTTCGGGATGGCAAATCGACGAGATTCTGGGTTGACTGGTGGCAGGGGTCGGGGCCCCTTGCCATTAGGTTTCTGAATCTCTTCGCTATGTCCGCTGACCCTAATGTTTCGGTTGCTAGAGCCTTCTCGGACAACGGGTGGAACATCCACTTTCGTCGGGTTTTGGGCCAGGCCGACATTCCAGAGTGGGACAACCTACATCGCCAGATGGCGGCTGCTCGCTTGTTGGATGGGCCGGATGAGCTGTCCTGGACGCTGGAACCTGCGGGCAACTTCTCGGTCAAATCTTTATACCGGAAGCTTTGCCAAGGGTTTCCGCGGAAACATTACAGCGAGATTTGGGGGATTGCGGTTCCCTTGAAGATTAGGGTTTTCCTCTGGCAATTAGTCAGGAAACGTCTACCATTGGGCGACAACCTAGTCCGCCGCAGGGGCCCCTCGAATGGCCTTTGCGAGATGTGTGGTCAGGTGGAGGACACCAACCACATTTTCTTTGGCTGCGTCTTAGCCAAGTTCCTGTGGAGCGCAGTTAGGGAACTGCTGCATTGCTACTGGAACCCCACGTGTTTCGCGGAGCTCTATCGACTCCTTCAGGGGTACACGGGTCGGGCACGTAGTCTTATGGATTTGTTGCGCGGCGCTTTGTTGGACTCCCTGGAATTTGCGGAATAAATACACTATAGAAGGGATCTTCCCCTCAGCCGGCTGACTGCCTCTTCAAAATGACTATGTACATGCAGGTGTGGAAGCCAGTGGCTAGACGCCAAGACAGAGGCGAGGTGCAGTCGGTGATTCGCGAGATACGCCGGCTCCATGACACCGTCAGGGAGCGTCCTTGACCACCTGCTACTCCATCTCCTCTTAGTCTCCACCGTAGCGCCTACGGGCTGTGTTTGTGTGGTGTGTGGTGCCCTCGTCTGAGCGGCCTTGTGTAGCCTGCGTGCTACTTGGTTTTCTATGGTGTCCTGCGTGACCCTTTATGTTGTATGGTTGAACTTTGTATGCACTCGCCGGTTGGCTTTATTAATTTAAAGCTAGGCTCTTCTCGAGCCTTCAGTCTAAAAAAAATTATGGTACTTGGAGCAGAACCTGCTGTTACTGGCTACTTATTCACATCCTCTTTTGTGTGGAGTGTGGCAGCTGTTGGATGAGAGAAATTGACTAAGCTAGAGTGAAATGTTTGGCACAAGACTAATGCATTTGTCAATTCCTATATTTTTTATTCTCCAATCGAGTTTCTAAACCCGAGTATTTTTTTAATTTGCATTTGCCAATTCCCATGATTTGTTGATGATACAGATTCTTCCAAGCTATCAAAATCAACCTTGTAGGATTCTTTTCCTGTAGAATGCGTGCTGATCTCTTACATGCTTGTTGCCACATGGCGTTTCACTTAGATGCTAGTTAAACCATTTTATTTACTTCCTTTTGATACCCTCGGAAAATTGTTTGGAAAGCTTGAAATATTCCCTGTTGTTCATGTGCCAAGGGAAGCTTGTGGCACACGGGATATCGCATTTTCCCCGGCGTTTGCTCCCCCGTGTGTGAAAACATTTCCCTGGGTTATCCAAAGCTTTCTGGTGTGTTGCCTGGCACACTGGGAATCCACAAATTCTGGTAATATTTGGAACGCGACGACTAACCTAGAAAGTTTCCATATATTTTTAGCGCCGAAAAATCTCGAGGGCAAGATTCTTTTCAGTGGGTAGGTCTGTAACACCACGTGTTTTGTAGCAACACAAGCCGAGAAAAATGTAGAATTGATTTGTCCCTTATTGGCTTTATTGCTTTTATTATTGGGGTTTGATTGGATTTCACCTGCAAATCTAGTTGGTTTAAACAATAACGCTAAAAAGTTCATCCCAAATAGTACCCGTCCTAAGCATATCAAATCATTCAGGAAAATATTTTATGCAAAACGGCAATTCTTATCAAAATAATAATTTATAGAAAACGAATCCTATGATATTATTTACTTTCCATACGCGAAACAAAACATATGCATTTCCCCGATTGTTAAAAAACAAAAGGGGGTAATATCCATATTTATGTTTGTTTCTCGGAATCTTGCGAAGTTTACTGATGTTATCATTTTAGCCAGTTAGAGTGATGCACTTTGGAACTTTTTTCTTGAGGGAAAGCCAGCACGGCGGACTATATTATGTTGGGCATAATAATAGATACATCATCTGCAATTACATGACGCACACATGTTGGAGGATCACCATGCCAAACAATATGTTCGACCTCATTAAACTTAGCTAAAACAAGAGCAGCCCTATTCGCCGCTCTAGGACAATGATCAAAAGAAACACGTGCTAAATTACGACAAAGAAAAAACCATTATTCGTAGATGGATGGCGCTGCTCCAAGAGAGTTCCCGCCATTTCATGTAACCTCTATCACCTCCATACAATCTGCTTCAACCACGATCTTGTTGCATCCCGCCATACCAGAAAGATGGAGTCCATTCTGAAGGCCGTGAGCTTAAGCCGGTGCCACATCATCAACGTGATGGAGAGTCCATCGGCCAGCCGTAATGAACACACCATGGTGATCATGAATGATTACGCCCGTGCCACCAGAATCCGAGTCAATATCAAAAGCTGCATCAACATTAAGGTTAACAAGATCAACCGTAGGTTTCTTCGAGCCGTGTCTATCAGTTGCCGTCGCCCTTGCAGATTTTGCCCTTCTGTAATTTAGAGCCAAAGCTAAAATAGCTTGAGCCGAATGGCCAAGGTCAAAAGCTGGTTTACCGTGAGTGATCTTCTGTCTCTCCCATCAAGCGTATCACACAACAACAACAACAACAACAACAACAACAACAACAACAAGTAGATCAGTTCTGCGCAGGTCAGGGTGGAAGGAGCAAAAGCCGGGTCAATTAACAGTGTAATCAAAGCAGATACTAAAACACACTCACTCTGTTCTAAATTAGTTGTCGTTGATCCATCAACAACTACTATCGAACAGGGGATTATATGCTAGGGTTCGACACATGATTTGTGACTGACAATTGAAATATCATTATGTTTTGGGATCTTAATGGGACAATTTGTGGATTTAAAATCTTGTTGATGATATATATACACACTATATATATGCATGTAAATACGGCTGTAAGCTATTCAACAACCGATTGGAGATTAATAATCTACAACTGTTTCTGTACTTCTGGCGAAGAAGCAGTGAGCTGCTCGCTGTAGCACGTGATTTGTAACGTAATTTGATGTAACTTTTGAACCGGTTAACGGAATTTGGCAACTGATAGCGTTGAACAGGTAATGGAATTCCGCATCTTCTTCGTCACAACTGTTATTCAAATTCGTTACGATTTTCAATTAATTTTGAAAATACTGACATCTGAAAATATCACAGCGAACGTATTTCAAATATTTTCTCAACCGCTTATATAGTCGGAAATATCACAGCGAATGATGCAAACAATATACCGTTGGAAACCTGTTGAAATTGCGCAACCTTTTTACTTAACTTTTTTTCCAAATTCTGCACGGATTATAAGTAATTTTAAAATACACTAATCAACAACGTGCGAATGATATTTTATCCGCAGTTTCTCCACCTTTTATCGGAATGATGCAAATGAAATGACCTTGAAAAGATACTGAATATGCGCATGTTTTACGTTTTGGTCGATTTCACCAATTCTTTATGGTTTAAAAGTAATTTTAAAAGTTCTAAATAACAATAGCGGTGCTTCACGTAAGGTGCCGAGGTCAAATTGAGGAGTTAGGGATTTTAATTTTAATTTTAATTTATGGTGGAATCCCCAACTTAACGAAATTAGACCTCATATTGCACCATAGGACGTTTGGATAACAACGGTTGCTACGTCCGAAGATCAAATCAACGAGATTATTATGATATATTTTTGCCCCGAAAAACAGTGTGCATGCACTTCTCTCGACATATAAGTGAACTTATTGGTTGATACGTGTGTATTGCCGTCAAAAATTTCGTGATTATTGTTTACGAAAACAACGATAACTGTTTCATACGGTGTCTGTTTCATGTTTATGACCACTCAAAATGCTCGGACTAAAAGTACGCATCTAATAAATTTACCGGTAACGAAAAACTCAAGATTCGATTGGAAGCAAGTTTTTTTTTCATGATCAAAGTTTGGTCAAAACCTTTTCTGTTTAATAAACTATTTGTCCGCTTATCCGACATCAGAATCAAGTGATTTTAATTGCGTTTGTCACATTTGTACATGTCACATTTGTACTTATCGAAAGTGAGGCTTGTACTTCCCAGATTGTATATCCCAGATTTGTACATGTCAAAACCTTTTCTGTTCATGTCACATTTGTACTTATCGAAAGTGAGGCTTGTACTTCCCAGATTGTATATTTGTACTTCTAAATAGTTTTTGACTTCCGAATTAAGGAAAGATGAAGTCAGGGGCTACGAAAATTATAAAAAAAAATAGTAGAATTGCGAGTATTATTCACTAATTCATATCACATTTGTACTTCCCGAAAGTGAGTCTTGTACTTCACATATTATAGATTTGTACTTCTTGGCGGGATTTTTAATATTTTTCGGTGAACTTCCTAGTGGGATGTGAACTTCACGAACCGAAATTGTGTACTTCTTCCATAATACCATGTGTACTTCACGATACTATCATGTGTATACTTCGTGCCGACCGCGCACTTCCAAAATTGGTACATATACTTTCCGGAGTCACTGCGTGCACTTACTATATTTTTGATAGATTTTTTGTACTTCGGTAGGACTTTGTACTTTCGAATTCGAATATTTGTACTTCCCAGAGTCAATGTTGGTACTTCTAATATTTTACGTATGATTTTTTTGCAGTTCACGGGGTCTTTATTGGCTTTCCGACACTTAAACTTTGTACTTTGTAGATTAGACGGAAGGCTCGCAATGAGCCCAACTTTGAATTAACAAAGCCAACAACCGGCTAACAGTTACAACTTACAACACACACCAACCACACACACGCCTTACAAGCAACAAAGCAACACAAGGGAGAACAACCAAGCAGCTAAAAGAGGCTAGCTTGATCATGGAGACGCCTTGACTTCAGTTGCCCGCTGACGCCGTCGGAGGTATCAAAACCAACAGACCTCCACTGCGCCATCCCCATCACCACCAAAGACACGTCGTCGAGGAGCCGAGCAGAGCTGAAGAATCCAAAGGGAGGGGCTTACAGCAGCGCCTCCAAGAAGGAAAACGGCGTCCAAGACGTCGTCGTTGCCGGCAGAGATCCTGCAGAGCTTTCGCCAAGACCCCGGGACACCAACCCTAGAAGTAGGGCGATTCATAGACCGCTATAAGAGCCTTCACCAGACACCCGCACTTGGGAAACGGGGCGGAACAATGAGACGGTTTCCGAACGTCCAGTAAAAGGAGAGATCTTCATGGCGATGCCTTCAACAAGGGAACAACACCCGAAGGTGTTGTCATCGCCAGCACTGGAGAAACCAGTGCACGGTTTTCACCGAGACCCGTCCAGAACCAGACGTCGGCCACCCTCACGAGGACGCGGAGAAGAACACCAGAGGACGACATCACCTCCAAACCTCGGGAAAACTCGGTACGCTAGCCCAGCACACCGGAAAACACGTCAAAGACGGAGAGCAGGGACAACACAGGAGTTCGCCACCGTGCTCCATCGAGGGGAGGAAGGAGGAACACCCCACGCACGCACGTACACGAGGGACCTCCCCACCGCCACCATCAGTCGCAGCAAAAGCGGCAACCTCAGGCGACGGCGGGGGAAGCGGGAAGCGGGAGGGGGGCCCCAACGCCCAGACCAACCGCCGGCCGCCAGCAGCACACCACAGGCCGCCGGCCTGGGCTGCCTCCGCCGTAACAGGAACACGGACCGAAGCGTCTTGACGCGCGCGCGATTCAGCTCCACCCAGGAGCTGCAATGGCGCCGCTGCGAGCAGAAAGCTCCAGCACCATCAACCGCGACGCGCCAGCAGGGCAAGCCCCCTGAGGGAGCCGAGGCCCTGCTAGGCCCAGATCTGGCCCTGAAGACCAGACCAAGCCCACTCCGCCGGAACGGTGCCCTGGCCGCCACGATGACCACCGCCACCGCCACCGCACACCGCCGACGCCGCCAACGCACGGCCGCGCCGACGCGCCAAGCACCACCGGACCTCGCCAAGCAGCCGCCATGGGAGCCTGCGCGAGCTCCGCCTTGAAATCGCGTCCACCGCGAGCTCTCCCTTGCCACCCTTTTGGAGGCAAGGGGCCGCCGCCACCGCGGCGAGGCCGGCGGCAGCGGCGGCGACGAGGCAGCGGGGGGAGGTGAGCTGGGGCGGCGAGGATGGGGCGCCCCGGTGCTGCCCGAGGGCAGCACGGGGGCGAGGGAGGGACGGGGAAGGGGAGGGCGGGGAAGGGAGCGACAACGCGGAGGGCCTGGCGGCGGCGGCGCGGGGGGCCTAGCGGCGCGGCCTAGGAACCCTAGAAGGAGCGGGAGCGGGAGCGCGGCGCACATTGTACTTTGTAGATTTATTGTGCGTACTTTTTGCGTTCGTGAATTTTTTACATGTGTATCGTGTACCATCACTCTGTGTACTTCCACCCATCTATAGAAAGAACTAAACCCCACAATTTTGCAGGCTGCCTTTTTTATTCAATAATACTCCCTCCGTTCGGAAAAGGATGTCATAAAAATGAACTATAGATAGACTATTTTTGTGACATCCTTTTCCGAACGAGTGATAGTAAATTTCTGTGGCCTATTTGTTAATTATTCATATGCAAGAGACTGCACCCTCTCATGCATGATTCCGTTGCATCTCCAAAAGAATCAAGACGCGTACATATTGTTTCTCTCTTTATCAAATACAGTAGAACACTATTCATAATTAAATCAAAAGCTGACGATCATCAAGAAGAAATGAGCTGCTTGAAGTTGATGGGCGCTGCGAAGCCGAGCTTGACGGGGGCGGCGAAGATGGCCTTGGCGCCCTTGTTGGAGGTGGCTTGGGTGCCGTGCACCCCGTCCCAGAAGAGATGGTCGTTGCGGTTGCCGCAGTAGGTGGCGTTTGGCACGCATCCGGTCTGCACGCCGAGCCTTCCGCCGCCGCAGCACGCGCTTGCCACGTCCTTGAACCCGGCGGCCTCCGGGTGCTCCGTGAAGAAGGTCACCAGGTTGTATGAGCTTCCCACGGAGTACTTCATCCCAGGCAGCGCGGCGGCGAGGTTCGCCATCACCTCCGCCAGCGCGTCGTTGAACCCCTTAGCGAGGGCGTTGGCGGCGGGCACGCAGGCGGTCTCGCCGGCCGGGGACTTGGCGCGCACCACCGGCACGCAGCCGATGGGCGGCACGTCGACGATCCCGAAACGCCGGGCGCCGAGGGTGTAGAGGGTCTGCACGTGCTGCGTGTAGTTGGTGAGGAGGTCGGTGTAGAAGGACGGCGCCTCGGCCGCCGTCCGGTTCTGCGAGATGAAGGCGAACATGTCGTTGCCTCCGTCGCTGATGAGGAAGAGGGACTTGGACAGCAGCGCGTCGATCCCTACGGCGGAGCTGTTGCCGCTGTTGTATTCTGTCATCTTTGACTTGGTCGCCGCGAAGAATTCCACCTGCTTGGTCAATGTCAGGGTGTTCCCCTGATCGATCGAGCAATGCAAACGTGAAAGAAAATCAGTAACTCGATCGGTCCCGGACATAGATGAACCGAACGCCTCGTGCATGTGTTCTAGCTGCCAATTAACACTACTCACGGTGGTGTCGAGAATGCCGGAGCCACCGGAAGCGTAGTTGACTCCACGGAAGCCTCTCAGGATCTGATGGCTCGCTTGTGGCGTCAGCGACAGGTACGCCGGCGGGCTCCTCTTGAAACCCAGCAGCCTCGCTGCATTCCAGTTCGCGCCATTGCAGATTTGCGTTAGTTTCATGGGTAAGAAAGAAAAAACACTCCTTCGTCTGACAATTGAAACGGAAATTAGTTGAGTGCATGCGAGCGCGCGACGGACGTACAGATGGAGTCGGCGACGTTGTATCCGTTGCTGTACCTCCCGGTGGACCTCGAGTGCGGGAAGTCGATGCCGTAGGGGAGCTGCAGCAAGAAATTCCCCGGCAGGTACTGGTTGTTCCCGACGTCCACCGTCGAGTCGCCGAACACGTACACCGCCGGCACCAGGTGCACCTCCTCGCTCCCGCTCGCCACTGCTGCCGGCAGCCCGCCGCCGCACATAACAAGCATTGCCGCCACCAGTAACATCAGAGCCTTGTCGTTTGCCACCCTCACCCCCACCATGGCGCCTGCAGGTGTATCTGTACAACAGGAATCAGAATGGATTTGCTCGTACGCACCTTTTCCAGCTTAGCTAGCTACTCCACTATTGTGGGTTTCCTGACAGGAGATAAATTGCAGTGCAAGGTAGGCAATTGGTAGTAGATGCCCACGCCCCGGAATCTGTGCTTGGAATGGTAGCGGGGCAATCTACCTGTGAGTCGTTAGAGCAAAGCCCAGCCTCGCCTGGCCTATTTATACACGATACGATGTATAACATCTCGCACGCACGAGGTATCAAATCGGTTAGGCCTCTGTGAGTGTCTTGACCATGAAGGGATCAGGGCGTTGAATTAAAACACGGTAGCAAGAAGCGTGCAGCATCTCTTCTCTTTTGTGTTCTTCGACCCTGCCGATGATACCATCACCATGGAAGTCGTTTAAAGAAAACGAGTGGATGGTTTATGTTGGTCACTTGCAATTTCGTGGCTTCCTGTGACGAATTCCACTTCCTAAATGGCGCAACAGAAGACCATGACTACGACTGCTCTACTTTTCAACAGTATATATGCTACCTAACGGCTGCTACCACTTCAAAATACTCGGCTCTTTCGCGTGCACAAAACTAAAATGTTTACTAATTCACTGGCAACATGTCATAATTGTCAAGCACGAAATAATCTTACAAGGTATTTTAAAAATAGCTCATTTTGTAGAGGAATCATATGGATAGACCCCCGGCTTCTACACACATTTTATTGTGAATATTTCAGTCTATGACATGAAGTGTAAAAGAACTAGAACAACCGCAACAAATGTTATATGTAGCACTTATGCATCAATAATCTTATTATTGCTACACCGCCATCAAAATAATTTAAACAAACCATGTGTTGTCATCTACAAACAACTGCACCCATAGTTAATCCTGCACACATCCACACGGTGGAATGAGCATCACATACAAATCCAATATATAGCCTACAAAAAAATTCGAAAACTCTAGATTTGTTAAAATAATACCATTATGATAACATACGGCATAAGGCGCATACCCCCACCTAGATTTGAGCCTTAAGTTGCTTGCTCAGCCCCTCTCAACCAATTCTCAAACATATTCGAGATAGTGTTTGGTCGAGGTAGCAAGGTTCAAAGCCACATGAGTCGTTTAATTGTTTCATCATCATCACACAAACAACACTTCTTGTTCTCATTCTAAATTTGCTTAGCCAAGTTATCTTTAGTGCCATCATAGAATTTTTTATGTTCCTATGTTTCTCAATTTTCTTTGGACCAAAAGGTAATAAACATGTGTTTAAAATAGAGACCTAAAGTACCTCCACATTCTTTCTCTACCTTTAGAGCTCGTTTGGTACTCATCATTTTGGGCCGGAAGTATGGACTTCAATTAAGATTCCATATCCAACGTGTTTGGTTGTCACGGAACTGGAAACTTCATTTTTTTTAAATTCTAGCAATTGGTTTGGTATGTTAAGTCGATCAGGTCCCTAACCATGTTATTTCATTTCTAACAAATGAAATGAAACGAGCTCTTATTTCATTCTCACAAACATGTTCCGTGTAGACTTGTACCTAGTGATGTTAGATATATGTATTACTCGTTCCTTCCTATCTCATATCGCGTGCGCACGATTTTTTTTTTCAAAATGGGGAACAAATCCCCGGTCTCTGCATCAGAACCATAACCTTGTATTACCATGCGTGCAACACGTTGTGTGCCACCTACCCACATCATTGACTGACTGTAATAATCTCAACTTGTTTGGTACTAATTCAACCATTTTTTAACAGATTTGTCTTCCTACATCATGACCTCAAGATTAAACTATATGTGTTCTCTGAAATTCTCAATCAAGTAGGCACACAGAGCCAAACGAATAGAGCCCAAAAGAATGGTAAAATTTCTATGGTTTTTTCCTTTAAATAAGATCAAGGACAAACTTTGTATGTTTTTCCTTTCCTCCATCTCTATGAACCAAACGGATGAATAGTGCATTGTAGGAAAATTTCCTATTCTTGTGTTATTTATCCACTTTTCCTTTGAAGCAAATAGGTCATAAACATGTGTTCAAAAAGGGAGACCCAAAGTACCGCCGGACATTTTCCCTACTTTCAGTTCATTATCAGGTTCTCACAAACATGCTCCGTGTAAACTTGTACCTAATGCTAACCTTGTTAGATGTATACTCTTTTCTTATACGCGTACGACGTGCTGCTGGTGCGCAACGAGTAAGAGCGTTTACCTTCGGCACTGTCTGGCGGAGCAGGTGCTCGAACATAATCGGTCGTTATAACATGCATGCATTCGCCGCAATCTTGTATTGAGGACATGTATAATGATGGATAAGACGGTCTTATTTTAAACTTGCCATGTAATCTAGGTTTAACAATAAAATACGATGTACAATAGGTAAATTTTTAGTCTTATCTACAGTAACTAGATATTTCTAAATTTGTGGTGGAGAGTAGTGTTGATAAGAGTTGACCTCTTAGCTAAGAGAAGGTGATTTTTTTTCATTTCTCTCTCATCCAGCTCATGAATCATCCTACATGGCAATGACGTTGATAAGATAAAACCATTGTGCATGCCCTAATCATGCAGGCAACACGCTGTGCGCCACCTACCCACATCATTGACTGCTTGTAATAATCTCAACTTGTTTGGTACTAATTCAACCATATTTAAAGGGATTTGTCTTTCTACATCATGATCTGAAGCATAAACTATATACGTTCTCTAAAAGTCTCAATCGAGTACGTACGTGGAGCCAAACGAATAGGGCCCAAGAGGATTAATATACTTGATCATCGATGGAATAATTTTCGAGGCATTGCCCTAGGGAAAATGATCTGCCGACAGCGTGTGTGTCTATTCATCGACTCCTCATACAGGATAACCGGGAGACCGATAAGCCTCGTGGATTCACAAAGTTTTGCTACCTACCAGTACGTAACCGGGCCCTTGGCCATGCATGTGAGACGGCAGCAATGCAGCATGCATGTCCGTTCCAACGGGATATATCGATCCAACGACAAAGGCGTAGGACACGATCCCGAGACTGTCCAGTTCCTATCGAAGTCGAGATTTTCCGCTTGGCTTTGCTTGCATATTGTGCAAAGAGGTTAAATTGCCTGGAAAAAAGAAAAGAGGTTGCCTCCAAGGTTGTGGTCTCTCGAAGAAAACGATCTGCTTCCTCCGATTTGGTTTCGCCAATCGCCAGTGAGAAGGACGGCACGAGTGTGGCGGGTGAGATGTACACTGTATAGTATGGAGAAAGACGCCTCCTCTCAGCGAACACGACCGACCGATGATCATATATACATATTGTAAGTACGGAAAATCATCTTTGCCTCATAGCTGTGGGTGTAGATACACTCACCATCCAAAAATGATATTTTAAAATGTCAAAAAAATTCAATAAAAATATCGGATGTACAACCAGATAATCTATGTTCGCACAAAACGTTTCATAAAAAGAATGACGTTTTTTGTGGCTTGTGCAAAAATGACAAATTCCGGTGCTCCAAAATAAATTTAAACTAAACATATATTTGTATTTTTACACAGACCACAAAAAATGTCTTTTTTCAAAGAAATTTTATGTGCGAATATATAATGTCTGGATGTACACCCGACATTTTATTTGAATTTTTTTGACATTTTTAAAATATTTTTTATAATGGGTGCATCTACACCCACACGAGACAAAACATCGTGTCGTACGTGCTCCACCGGTACAAATGATGAGAGATCAGAACTCACAAGTGACCGGTGAGCTAGCAAGTCGTAGGCATAGCCAATCCAATAGGCAATTAGGCAAGCACATTGGCTCGTGCACTGCCCATGCATCCTGTGGATGTAACCAACCCATAGAGAAAACCGAGAAAGGTCACATACTTTTCCGCCAATTGTCGATCTCATGACTCGTCGTTCGCACAGACGACGATAAGTTAGTTGGCGATGTGTCTACAAATGATGCAGTTAATCTCTATTTCCTCTTATGTTCATTACTGCTCCAAAAGAGTCTAGATTTTTTTTTGATAAAGGGCTTTATCAGTCAACTGGTTTAAGTATTACACCCGTCCTCTGCATAAAAAAAATGCACACAGCCACAATCCAACAGAAAAGTAAAAAGTTGTGCAACAATAGACGCATTACAAGCAATAAGATAATGTAAAACGCCTATGTCATGGCTAATCTCGATGGCCTATGGAGGCCCAATCCGACGATCAAGCGGCCACCCATGTTGTGAGAAAATGTCCCTTGCCACCTCCTCCAGTCGTGCACACGCCTCCGTAAAGAGGTCTCGATGTCCCACACGTTGTAAGGTGGACCACATACGGAGAATATTGTGCAACGGTAGAGTACCTGCATATGAGAAACATTTTTATCATTGAAAACCTTGTCATTTCTACTAAGCCAAAGCGACCATATAACAACAATCGCTCCCACCCTAATAACCGTTCTAAGCCTTTTATCTATCCCATGTAGCCAGTTACCAAAAACATTGGCAACAGACTTGGGTGGATATAAGTTAGACGCTATTTGGATGGCTGACCATATAGAACGTGCGAAACTACACTCGAAGAATAAGTGTTTTATTGTCTCTTCATTTGGACAAAACATACACTTCGTACTTCCATGCCAATTTCGTTTAACAAGGTTATCCTTTGTTAGAATGACACCCCTACGAAGATACCACGTGAATACTTTAATCTTAAGTGGTATCTTCATTTGCCATATTTTTTTATTATCATCAACTGGCACATCGGAATGTACTAACGCCCTATACATGGAATCCACAGAGAATTTACCATTCTCACATAGATTCCAACGAAATTCATCGGGACCCTGTGTGAGTTGAACTGATCTCAACCGTGCCAGCAGGGAGTTCCAAGACGCTAGTCTTGGCCCGAACAAATCTCGCCTGAACGTCACATTCGGAGGAGAGCATTGCAAACGGTGGCAATGGTATCTCCCTTATGACGAACAATATTGTATAGGGCTGGATATCGATCCCGGAGGGTGGTGTTGTCTAACCATTTGTCCTCCCAGAATCTAATCTCCGAGCCATCCTTAATATTAAATACCCCGAAGCGAAAGAAATGTTTCTTTGTCGCCATCAGTCCAGCCCAAAAGTGGGAATCACCAGGTTTCCAATATACCTGTGATACCGCCTTTGTGCCAATGTATTTTCTCTTAAGGAGTGTTTGCCATATCCCCTCTTCAGTAAGCAGCTTAAAAAGCCATTTACCTAGGAGGGCTGAGTTCTTGACATCAAGGTCATGAATACCAAGCCCTCCCTGATCTTTAGGGCGACAAACAACATTCCATTTAGCCAGTCTGTACTTCTTCTTCTCACCATCTCCTTGCCAAAAGAATCTTGATCGGAAATAATCCAATTTATGCAAGATCCCTTTTGGTATTTGGAAGAAGGAAATCATATACAGTACCATGTTTGTTAGTACCGAATTAATGAGAACCAATCTTCCACCAAGAGATAGCAATTTTCCTTTCCAACTAGATAGCCTAGCTTGTAGACGTTCTTCGACGTGTCTCCATTCCGCATTAGTCAGTTTCCGATAATGTATTGGTATCCCAAGGTACATGATTGGAAATTGACCCTGCTCGCAGCCAAAAATATCGGCATATTGAGCAGCTGCTTCTTGAGCCTCACCGAAGCAAAACAATTCACTCTTATGGAAATTAATTTTCAATCCCGATAATTGCTCGAATGCTGATAGTATCAACTTCAGATTCGCAGCTTTATCTAGATCATGTTCCATAAAGAGGATTGTATCGTCTGCATATTGAAGAATAGATAAACCACCATCAACAAGATGTGGAACTACTCCTTCAATTTGGCCATCCGTCTTAGCTCGTTCAATCATGATCGTCAACATATCCGCCACTATATTAAATAGTATAGGCGATAGAGGATCACCTTGCCTTAATCCTTTTTTGTCTGGAAGTAGCGGCCAACGTCATCATTGACTTTTATCGCCACACTACCTCCGGTAACAAAATTGTGGATCCAAGCACACCACTCTCTGAGAACCCTTTCATTCTCAGAGTCTGTAGCAAGAACGGCCATTTGACTTTATCATATGCTTTTTCAAAGTCAATTTTAAATATCACCCCATCAAGTTTTTTGTGTGCATCTCATGTACGGTCTCGTGTAAAACCACAACACCGTCAAGGATATTCCTCCCTTGCATAAACCAGTTTGGGTAGGTTTTACCACATGATCTGCCACTGAATTTAACCTGATGGTCGCTACTTTTGTAAAGATTTTGAAGCTAACATTCAGAAGGCAAATTGGCCGATACTGTTGTATCCTTTCGGCATTCTGAATCTTAGGCAACAAAACGATCTCCCCAAAATTAAGGCGAAATAACTCAAGGTGTCCGGCATGTAAGCAGCCAAATAACTCAAGCAAATCAGACTTGATGGTTTCCCAGAAATGCTGGTAGAACTCAGCCGGAAAACCATCTGGTCCTGGCGCCTTATTATGCTCCATTTGGAAAACCGCCTTGCTTACCTCCTCCATAGAGAAAGGTGCAGTAAGAAAGTTGTTTTCCTCAGGAGTTACTTGGGTAATATCATCTGTTCGAGACTCATCTAGAGTAAAGTTCCCTTCCTCGGGAGCCCCGAACAAACCTTTATAGTAGTTCGTGATATATTCCTTGAGTTGATCCTGTCCTTCGATCAAGCCCTCATCCTGTAGGAGAGAATGAATACATTTCTTTCTATGTCTGCCATTAGCAACATTATGAAAGTACTTTGTATTCGAGTCTCCTTGTAGAATGAATTGAGCTTTAGATCTTTGGTACCATTTGAGCTCTTCTTCCCGCAACATACGTCCCACCTGCTCATTCGAGTGCCGTTTTAGGTCACTCTCATTTGCTGATAAGGGCGTACTTCTGCTAGTTGATCAAGCTCATCAATAATGGAACACAGGCGCTCCTTTTCTTTTTTAAGCATACCAGTTGTGTGTCTTGCCCACCCACGAAGGAATTTACGCAAATTGCGCATCTTATTATTCCACCGCTGGATAGCGCTATCACCCACAACCGGTTGAGACCATATCCTTTTAACCAAATCATCGAAACCATCCCGTAACAGCCACCTAATTCGAATTTGAATTGGTGCTTCCCGGGCGATGTCAACGTTCCAGTAGATAGGAGTATGGGGGCATGATCCGAAAAAGCCTCTATACGTTCGAGCGCACGAACCGTTACTAATGGATATTTATCCTCCCAGCGGGAGTCCATCAGAACCCGGTCCAGCTTCTCGTACGTCGGCTCGGGAGACTATTAGCCCAAGTGAATTGTCTCCCCGTCATATGAACCTCTCTTAAGGACAAGCTATCAATGACAGCGTTGAACAAGGTGGGCCAATGAGTATCGAATCTACCCCTACTTTTCTCGTGTAGTACCTCAGCAAATTGAAATCCCCTCCTATAAGAATAGGATATGGGTCATCTTTAGCTAGATTAACCAACTCTGTGAGAAAGGCAGCCTTATATTCTTCTTGGGCAGCACCGTACACAGCAACGAGACTCCATGTAAAGTTGTCGGACTTGTTGCGGATTTGAAATTTAATATGGAATTCACCATCCGAATGACCCAACAACTCCATGGTTTCCGTTTTGATGCCAAGTAGCATGCCACCTGATCTACCTCGAGGGGGACAGGAATGCCAAGTAAACTCCACACCACCTGAAAGGCGTTCTAGTAGAGTGCTTGGAAAGTCTCGTCTACCCGTCTCAGAAATAGCCAGAAAATCCAACTTATAATCTCTCACATGATGCGCAATATTCAAATGTTTAGCCAAGTCGCCTAGACCTCTGCTATTTTCGAATATGCCATTCATCGGGAAACAGTTGGGGATTTTGACTTTTTCGCGCTTTTACGCGAAGGTTTGTTCTTTTTATTTTTTGCGGATTTGGATCTTCGGCCGGTAGCATACAGGTCATCAAAAGATCCCAGCTCAGCCTCGTCCATGTCCACCTCGGTCACCTCTCGTACAAGATGTGATAGAAGCTGTCCATCTATTGTGGCATTCACATCATCATCATCTATAGGTGAGGGTACCGGCCTAGTCGAAACAGTAGGAGAAACTCTACGACGGTCATACTCTACGTGTTTCAGAACCTTAGCCGATAACACTACCTCTTTTTCATTTTTGCCCATGCACATCCCTACCGCTGACAACCTAGCAGATAAAGTAGGCGTAGACAAGGACAAAAAAGATTGCGTGGAGCGATGCGTACCAGCAGGGGGAGTGGAGAACAAGGCTGCCTTGCGACGCATTGCCTTGGCCATGGTATCCTCATCAGTTGCAGATGCACCGTCCTCGCCAGCCTGGTGACGACCACTACGCCTAGGAGCTCCCTTCGGCTGTGGACGACCCCTAGCTGCATCGGACATAGTGGGAGAGGGCGTAGGTGTGGTCGCAGCCCTCTCGACCACCGTGTACGTACTCGGCGTCACCGGAGAAGCCGGAGTCGCCATGGCCTCTGAAGACACCACGGGGGAGGACATAGTAGGTGTAGAATCCCCCTCCGCCCTGGAGTCACCGCGGGTGGTACCCGTGTCGTCACCTGTCATAGGGCAGCACAGCGAGCCGACCACCATGCACCTGGATGGCGACTCGGTGCTCGCAGCAGCCGCGGAGTCGACGGGTGCGCACACCGCAGCAGCACCCGACCCGCAGCCGGCAAGCGAGAGCTCGTCCTCCGGCGCCCCACCGAGAGAGTCAGCTCCAGTCGAGCTGAGCAGCAGCCCACCGGCAGCGCACAGGTCCAAGGCCTGCCGGTGATCATGCGTCGCTCGGCCCAACACGCTGGTCGGCGTTACCTTGTTATCCGTCTCACGGTCGGCTACCAGCAGCCCTTCCCGCACCGGACTCCCACCAGAAACAGCCCGCCTAGACCCCCCAGCGGCCAGGATCCGTGCAGCTCCCAGTGAAAGGGCATGTGTTGCCCCATGCGTGGTTTTGGTAATTAATGACAATCCTTATGGACTAATGTTTGCATTGAGATATACTTGTAGATCTTGTCCATAGGAAAAGATTGGAGTTCATGTGTTGGACTCTAGAAGATTTCATGATGACCAAGATTCCATCCAAGGGTTTATATGAAGAATGGGCATGTGAAGAGTTGAGCTTACTGCAAGCATGGCTTGGAAAAGAAGATTGAGTGAACTTCATGTTTATCTCCAAGCCATCATCTATATCAAGATAAGAATATGAAGTGCAAGTGGATTCATGAAGACGGAGTTTAGCAAGGCTTTCCCATAATGGTGTATGGGGGGTATTTGGAGAAGTCTTCATCAAGCATGTGCTAGCAAGCACAATCAAGAAAGGTGTTCCAACTTGAGAGGTCAAGATCGTCATCATCGAGCTCAAGTGGAATACGCAAGGCAAAGGTATGATCTTGATAGATTTTCTATTTTACCGGTCTCGTGTAGTGGGAGACCGGGTTATAGGATACATGGCGTACTATCAAGAGGGGCTCTCAAGTAAGTAACTTGATCGCACCTTTGTAGAGAGCTCAAACCTTTGCATATTTGGCATATCATCTTTCTTGGTTCTTATTTGGCTTTTATTCATGTGAGAATTTAGAGCTTGTGTTCATCTCCATACCAAGCTCTAGTTCATCAAAAACGGATTTCATTTGGATATCTTGTGGTGTTTTTGAAGTTGGAGGTTTTACCGGTTCGTCTCTTGTTGAGAGGTCAATCTCTCCTCTTGTGTTATCCTCCTCACATGATGGACTATGATGTGTATATGCATGATCTTTTAGTGCTTGTGATTATCTTCGGAGCAAGCCCAAGATCATTGAAAACAGAGTCCGGATGGAAAACTTGTTGCGTTCTCAGTGTTGGAAATATTACCGGTCCTCCTCGAGATAAGATCCACACCTCCCATGTGTGATATCTCCTCCATATTTGTGATTATCTTTGGAGCAAGCCCAAGATCCTGCTCTCGTCTTTATCTTTCCAACAAAGTTGGTTTCATTCCATTTGGATTTTTCTAGAAATAGTTATGGTTTTTAGAATGTTTGTTTCTGCGCAGGCCGGCTCCCAGGCCGGGCTGCAGGCCGGGCGGCTCGGGTGGCAGGCCGGTTCCCTGGCCGGCCCAGGCCGGGCTCCAGGCCGGGCGGCTCGGGTAGCAGGCCGGCTCCCTGGCCGTCCCAGGCCGGGCCACAGGCCGGCTCGCTCAGCCCAACTCGCGAAAAAACTCCCCAACGGCCATTTTTTCTAGTGGACTATTTAAAGGGGTTTCTTCCCCATTGTTTGATACATCTCTTGAGCAAGTTTTCTCCCTCTCTCCTCCATTGTTGATCTTTGGAAAAAGCTTGCCTTCCTCTCATTCCCTTATGTGATTCTTGCATATCTTTGAGGGAAATTGAGAGGAGATCTAGATCTACATATTCATCCAATCCTTTCCTCCTCTAAGTAAGGGGAACCTAGTAGATCTTGATCTTGAAGTTCCATTTGTTGTGTTCTTCGTTGTTCTTCCTCTCTTCTACCCCCATAAGCATTAGTTGCTTGTGGTGGGATTCGAGAGTGAATGATTTGAGCCTTGTGCTCTTGCCATTGCTTCGTTGCATCGATTTGTGCTCTCCACGAGGATTCGTGGAAGTTGAAAGTTTGTGAACTTGTTACTCTTGGGTATTTGGACCCTAGACGCCGTGTGGTGGTTGAGACCCTTGTGTGGTCACTTGTAGCTGTTCGGGAGCCCCCAATCCCGTTGTGGGTTGTGCCCCGGATCGTTGTTGAAAGGCTCCGGATTTCTGCCTTGAAGGATTCCGATAGTGGAAGGTGAACCAAACCCTTGTGGTGCGGTTCATCGGAGAAGAAGATGAAACCTTTGTGGTTGTTGAACCATTGTGTTGGTTCGCACCTCTCCAACGAGACGTACTCCCTTAACAAGGAGGAACTCGGGAATACATCCTCGTCTCCGCGTGCCTTGGTTATTTCTATACCCGAGCTTTTTACTTATGCACTTTACATTGTGATAGCCTTCGTGCTTGAAGTATTATATCTTGCTATCTCCTTGTTGCTTGTCTTGCTTAGCATAAGTTGTTGGTGCACATAGGTGAGCCTAGTTTATTTAGGTTGTTGGCTTGTTAATTTAAACACATAGTTTTATTCCGCAATTATCAAGCCTAAACTGGAAAAGTTTTAATCGCCTATTCACCCCCTCTAGGTGACATCCTTGTCCTTTCACCCAGGGCAGCACCCGGGGACGAGTTGGCACCAACATTCGGCCCACCAATTCCGCATGACTCCCTCCATTTCTTCACTAACTCGATGGCTCTTGGGGTTTTGGGGCTGGGATTAAAAGGAGTGACAGCCAGACTCTTCAGCATATGAGTTCTTGGCGCTCCTTGTCCCTGTCCCCCACCTGTAACCGGGCCCTGGTCGATCATCATATTAGTGGCTCCCGAAGTATCACCAACGGAACCACCATGCTCTGTTTGATCTCCCGACCCGTCTTCCCCTAGGCCATTATCGTCCGGGTCATCCTTTCCCTTGCGTTGCCAAACAAACGGAACGAAATCCGCCTCCGGGATATAGTCCTCTGTCTCTGGCCGGAAGGTGAAGTCGTACCCTTTCAGACGCAGCACCGCATCAGTTCTCATGTATGGCCCCAAATCATCTGTCTTCTTGAAACTATCAGCATCCATCATCCCAACTAAGATACGGACCACTCCTCGTCGCCGAAGGGAGAGCATATCCACATCAATAGTGGTACCAATGAGAGACCCGACAGCCCACACTCCCCAGAAGTGGCGCAACGGATTTGGCACCCCAGTCACATGCACCCAAACCTGATCAAGTTCCAGCTTGTGCTTAACATCTTCCGTTTTCCACTTGCTGAACACCAGTCTAGTGTCCTGAGACGGGACCCCTAGTTCGATACCATCAAACCTCATCAGATCATCTTCAGTCGGAAAGTTAACCGTGAAAGAGTCCTCCCCACTAGGTATAGCTTCCCAACACCAGGACTTCACCGGACACAGTCGGGCCACCTGGGTTTCCACCTGTTTTGCGGTGGCGGTCGTGCCATGAACCTTCACTAGGGCCCTCGGAGTGTCTTTGGGCAACAAGTCCGCCATATACAGATTGTCCGGGAACTGAGTAAAGATCGTATCCCTGTGTCCTTGTCCAACCGCAAACACCATCGGCCTTGGGAGCTTCAAAGACGGGCACATAGGAGTTGGATGTTTTGCGTTCTCACAAATATGACAGTAGTGTTTAACGGGACACTCCTTAGAGCTGTGATCCTTCACCGCACACTTCCAGCACCAAGCGTTGGCCTTCTTGATCACTTGAGCCACTGCAGTCACCGGCGCCACGTCCGTCGCCACGATCAGAGGAGTGACAACGGGCTGACCAGTTCCCGGGATCATCGGGTGTCCGCCCGCAAGCGGCTGCTGCGTCAAAACGGGCCCTTGTGCCGTCTGCAGCTGTGGACCTGCAGCGGCCAAGACCCCTTGCTGAATCCCTTGGTTCGTGTTCGCGGTGGTTCTCTTCTTTTTCTTCTTCCGAGCCAGCGCTTGAGCTGCAGCCCCGAAGGCGAACCCCACAGGAGGCGGAGGTCCACCCGTGGGCATCGGGCCTTGCTGCGGTGCGCCCTGCTGTCTTGGCGCCGCCGAGGATGGGTCGGCGGCGTTTCCGAAGATGACGCCGGGACCGCGCGCCTGAGCACCGGGGTTAGCCCTAGGAGCCCATGTCGGAGGGCCATGCCCAGGAGGCGCCGCCATGGACGGCAACGCAGCCGCGACCTCCGCGAAGGATCGCCGGAGGGACGGCGTGAGGCCCGAGCTCGGGGAGGCTGGCGTCGGTGAAGGAGCTGGCGCAGGAACGACGGCAACGGGCGGCGATCGCAGCGACGGGGACGTACATAGCGATGGAGGCTGTGGTGGTCGTGATGACCTAGGTTCACGATCTTCTCCCCACAGCCCTCCGTACCAACGCTCCAGATACTCCCAGAGCGATCGATGGCTGACAGCCGCTGACGCCTAGGGCCCACTGGACGCCTGGGGCCCACTGGACAGCGAGTCGCGATTTTGAACAGCGTCCATTTCCGCGCCCACCGCCGTGATCTGTGCTGCCCCGATGCCCGCCCCGTCCGCCGACGTAGACCCGCCATCGTGTTCCGCCATGGGTGAGTTCATCGCCGGAAGAAAATCTCCGAGGCACGGCGGCGGCGTGATCCTAGGCCGAGGTAGAGGACCCCGCCACCCCATCCGCACCGGCCGCCTCAGGACCCTAGCATGGGCCGAGCCACCCCTTTCTTCCCCATCTCCGGCTGAACCAGGCGAGTGCGGCTTCTCCGGCGACCTGCACACAGAAGACAAAGACTTACCTCGGGTGGCGTCGGTGCTCGTCGAAGGAGAGTGCTCCCAGAACCTCGATGCCGGCGTCGGGTAGCCAACCTTCTCCCAGAACTCCGCCGCGATCTCCTCATCCGACTTCGCCGGCCAAGTCAAGTCGGATGAGGAGATGTCCTATATATTGGTCACTACATACTTCGCCGATAATATCAGCTCGGGTGACAGACTTGGATGGGAACGTCTGCCTAGTAACTGAAAAGTTGTTTGTGTTGGCCCTCGGGCACCTTGTCCTAACCAAAGCGGAGAATGTAGTGACCAATAATATCATTGACCTTAATAAGGCTCACACTTTCAACAAACTCTGCAACACAGTTAAATCACCCCAGTGCAAACCTCTTTCATGTGAAGATTTTGCTATAACAAAGGAAATGTAACCTTATGGTAAACCTTCTCAAAATCGACCTTAAAAGTCACTCCATCAAGCTTCATAGAGCGTATCTCATGGATGGTTTTATGCAGGACAACAATCCCTCTAGGATGTGCCACCTGGGCGTGAGCTCCATTTGCGTTGTCCGAACAACATTAGCAACTATCTCTAAAAAAACATTAGCAATCGTCGTTATCCGATTGGCACACACTTCCGTTGAAATGTTGAAGCTAACATTCAATAGAAAAATATAGGCTAGCATTGCCGAATCTGCATCGCACCCCTTTTTTAGGCAGAAGGATAACGACGCCAAAATGTAATCTCAAAACAAAAGCAATGTTCTAAACATGTGTTTCACCGCTGGGACCTTTCTCTCCTTTTGGTTCACTCTCACAAACAGTAAACTTGTACCTGATGCGACTTTTGTTAAGTGTATTTCGTTTACTTTTTTCTTATATTATACGGGTACGCAGGAACATGAATTATCGATAGTCCATGCAACACGCTGTTTGCCACCTGACCACATCATTGACTGCTTTGTAATAATCTCAACTTGTTTGGTACTGGTACTGATTCAACCATATTTAAACGGATTGATCTTACTACATCATGACCTCAAGCATAAACTATATGCGTTCTCTAAAAGTCCCAATCGAGTACGTAAGTGGAGCCAAACGAATAGAGACCAAGAGGATGTTGGCGGGATCTATGGAATAGTTTTAAGAGGCATTGCTCCTGGGTGAAATTATCTGCGGACAGAGTGTGTCGTCTATTCATCGATCCTCGTAGGATGGATAATATCTCCCGAAGAACGATAAGCCTCGAGTGTATCCATAAAGTTTTGCTACCAATACGTACCCCCCCCCTGGCCATGTGAGAGTGCTGTGCGTCCAGGAGTCGCGAGGGAACGCCTCACGTTGTCCGTTCCAAAGTATAATTGGCTTTGCCAGCCCCTCGCCGGAATCGATCACACGACAAAGATGTACGACGACACATTCACCCGAGACTGTCCAGTTCCTATCAAAGCTAAGATTTTCCGCTTGGCTTTGCTTGTGCAAACTGCTAAGAGGTTTGCCTGGAGAAAAGAAAAGAGGTTGCCTCCAAGGTAATGACCTGTCGAAGAAAACGATCTTGCTCCCTAGCTACTCCCTAGCTCCGATTTTTTTTTTTAACCAGAGGAAGGACCCGAAGGGTCCAGACTCAGGGTGCAAGTGGGAGCGGGCTACCCGCGGGGCCCACAAATTTAGCCCACTTAAATTACTTTGTGGGCGCCCACGGGTGAGTTGCTAAGATATGTGGGAAATGTGGGCTGTCCCACAGGCCCGCAACCAACCCACATAATCCCACTTAGTAAGGAAGCTCTGAATACTCCTCAATCCTTAATTGATCCCTCGGCTGCAAAGCAAAAAATGGCCGCGTCTGTCGGCGGCGAGTATGCAGTACGCTAACCGTGATGTGCTGCTAGCAGGTCGTGCACGCAACACGTGTGTGGCGCTGGTCGGCTGACGACATGGTGTGCAACAGCCAGCAGTTTGCGAGCTACTCCGTATCTTTCACATGGGAATGCGGGGGTGCGTGGCTCATCAGCGCACGAGGCGGGACACAGTGGTGCGGGCCTGTGGGACGCGGCTCGGCAGCGCGCGAGACTGGGCGCGATGGTGTGGCCTGCAGCCCGGCTGCTCGCCGGGAGAGCACGACGACATCGCCGTTGACGAGAAGTGGTACACCAGCTAGCAGAGCAACTCGCCCAAGAGCACGGCGACAACGCCCGCCGCCGCCGGAGAGAAGCAACACAACAGCAAAGCAGCTTGTCCGTGAGCACGACGAAACCACCCGGCATTGCCGGCGAGAAGCGACACAACAGCAAAGCAGCTCGTCCGAGAGAACGACGATGGCGTGCCGTCGCCAGCGAGAAGCGACACTGCGGCACAACAGCTCGCCAAAGAGCACGGCGAAGCCGTGCAAGGGCAAACTTTTGATTCATATGCGGGCGTATGTGGGCTTCGTGGGCACCCGCATTTGTTTAGTGGGCTACCGCGGAATGCCCATTTATCATGTGTGGGACTGTGTGGGTATTAAGCGGGGGCCCGTGAGCAGTCCCACCTGCACCCTGAGTCCAGACTGCAATTTTTCGCCAATCGGCAGTGAGAAGGACGGCACGAGAGGCAGGTGAGACGTACGGAGTACTGTATAGTGTGGAGAAAGATAGTTGCTACTCTCAGCGAACACGACGGATGATCATATACCGGTTGTGCGTACTACATCAGTACAAATGATGAGATAGATGAGAGCATCTCTACCGGCGCCATCCAAATGACCATCCAAAGGCTCATTGGGGTCTGGACGTCAAAAAAAACATCCACATCGACAACCCAAGTGCTCGCTCCGAGCAAAATCGTGTCTGACACCCTCGAAAGGGCCCCTAAGTTTGGAGACCCTCTCGGGGTGTCGGACATGGGGCGGACATGCCATATGACAGGTATGGCCACCCGTCATGCACACAACGTGCCGCGCCCGTGTTAATTAGGCCTGCGCAGGAGCCGTTCCGCCCAATTAATGGCGAGGCGAGGCGACGAGACGGCGTCACACCTATCAGCACGCGTCGCAATAACGCCGCGCCCGTTCCCCTGGCGGGCGCAGAGCGAAGCGACGCGACACAATAACGCCGCACCCGTTCCCATGGCGGGCGCAGACCGAAGCGACGCGTCGAGCCGCGCCGTCCGCGGTAGCTTCTTCCTCCCCGCCGGCATGCGGGAGCCACCGCCGGAGTGATTCGCTTCGGATGACGAGCGTGCCCGCTCTGACGACGATGACCCACAGATATCCGATCTCCGTTACAAACCGGCGCCGACAAGTGCAGGTGAATCTTCCACGGCAGCGTCATGGTCACCGGAGAAGGGGGCGCAGGATGAAGCCGGAGAGGCTTCCCTCCGCCGTGGTAGACGACGAGGGTAGATCAAACCCCACCACATGCGCCGGCTGCGAAACCAGAAGACACAGCCGAGACAATTTTCCAAAGGCCGTAGCCGGCGACAATAGCATATGAAACTTCCTCATCGGCGCGGCAGATCTTTGAGGCATGCAAGTTTCTTGATGCTGCGGCCGGCTCTGGGATGGACATCTTCCTCACCGGCGGCGTCGCCGGCGTGTAGTGGTTGGCAAGCCGCCGGAATAGGCCTTCTCTCACGCCGGCGGTTTAAATTTAGTTTGTTAAATTTCGTTTAGGTTTCAAAATGTAAGTTTGTTAAATTTTGTTTAAGTGTTAGACGAGCCGCGGCTCAAATATTGTACAAATATTTTGTAATATGCACTAAATTACGAATGAAATTTGAAATACTTTTAAATTACTTTGAATTCAATATTATTTTTTGGTCTTTGGGGGCGCCGCCGTGGGTTACACGCTCCATTCGGGTGGACACATCGGCACTCCTAATTGGGCCTCAATTAGGGGTGCCGGACGATGGAGGGTGCCGGTAGAGATGCTCCAAGAACACAGATCAATGTTACCGGTGAGCAAGTCGTACGTAGGCATATCCAAATTGCTAGGCAATTAGCCAAGCATATTAGCTCATGCACTGCCCATCCGTCCAACCATGGATTGCAACATAATTTGCGACTTGGCCCTCCACCAGCATAGGCATACTTACAATTTCTCATGATGATATGTAATTCGTCTTTTAAGTTTTTTAGAACGTTCGAACTTGTTGCGGCTGTGTACATCTTGATTATGCAGAGTCTAGATGTAATACTTAAACATTTTAAGTAATAAAACCTCCCTTTATCTAAAAAAAATCCGTCCCATGAAGAAAACCGAGAAAGTGCACATGCTGTTCCGCCGATTGTCGATCGCCTGACTGCAGATGTATGGCCGATCTCGCGAGAGCACGAGATAAGTTGGTTCGTTGGCGATCGATGTACCGCGAAAGCTTAGGGCCCGGCGCCGTTGCACCTGGCGAGCACTAGCGGCCGCGCACATCAAGACAGGAAGGAAATATAGCGTGTACGTGTCTCACTTCACTCGATCGGTCGGTTTGTTTCACCCCATCCGATCGATCCCTAGTGCGGTTTAGTGGTTAGTGCCACACTGCCTCCGGTGGTCACGATGCATGATGCAGAGCTATCTCAGCTATGTACTTTCTCCGTTCTAAAATACTTCCCTCCGCCAATAATAACTGTCTTAATTTTGTTAAAAAGTGAATGTATGTAGACATGAAACATGTATAGATACATCTACTTTTGTGCAAACTTGAGACACTTATTTTGGGACGGAGGGATGATTTTCATTTGTCTACATACGAATGTATATAGACATCTTTTAATGTGTACATACATCCATATGTGGATATATGAAAGTCAAATAATTTGGAACGGAGGGAGTATATGCCTTTTTCTTAGGTTAGGCACCTTTTGGAGAAACGATTTCTCTAGGCAGGACAAGTAGTGCAGTTAGTGGGTGTGATCCAGTGGGAGGTGGCAAGTTAAACCGACCGAGAACCGCATTTCTGTTTCCGAGCAACATGTGGATGGATGGACGCTCTGATCAGGTTCAACGACCGACCCACGAGCTACACACGATCACATGTTTTGTACGACGCAGTTTGTCGAACATATAAGTATGTACGTGAAAGAAGTATAGACAGGAGCGTAGCCAGGATTTGGGTATAGGGGGGCGAAACGATGAAGATCGTAATTGATACTCCCTCCGTTTCAATTTAATTGATTTGATATGTACCACATGTGTGGATATATCTATATATAACATGTCTAAATACATCCACATTTGGTGAATAGAAAGTCAATTAAATTGGAACGGAGGGAGTATATACTATATCAAGATTTTAAGTTAAAAAATAGCATATTAATGTGTGTTTAGCAATAATATTGTGTGAATATAAATGTATCTAAATAACATAGATATATAATTAACAAACCGTGACAAAAGGGGGGAAAAGTATGCTGGAACCACTTTATAAGTCCAAATAGCCACCACCAATCACATCTGAATTTTTCATACAGGCCAGATTCCAGAGTGAAGTAATAGGGGGGGGGGGGGGGGGAATAATTTATATGAAAGATTATCTCTCGTGACTGCGAAGTATAGGTAAATTTGAAAATTAGAGTTAGATTGGAATAGGTAGTAAATATAGTGTACCTTGATGAATAATCCGATGGTGCGTACATCCGGCAAGCGGGCGAAGATCAATTATCCGGCAAGTGTATAGTGTACCTTAAGAAGTGTTGGGACATTATAAAAGGGGATGTCATGCGCGTGATAAACCTATTTGGCAACCTCCACGCCGAGAATTTTCATTGGCTAAACTCCACCAACATTGCCCTATTGCCTAAGAAAGAAGGGGCGGAGAGGTCTCCGATTTTCGGCCTACAAGTCTCATCCACACTATTGCCAAAATCATTGCCAAAATGCTTGCTCACGGCTTGGGCCGTACATGAACGACCTTGTCTCCAACGGTCAAAGCGCCTTCATCAAGAAAAAGAAGCATTGATGACAATTTCCTTTCATGAGAAGAACCTTGCTCAATGTTTCCACGAGAACAAGATCCCCGCGCTTTTATTCAAGCTTGACATCCTCAAGGCGTTTGACTCTATCCGATGGGAGTTTATTTTCGACCTCCTCCAACGTCGTGGGTTTCCTAGCTGCTTCCGGAATTGGGTGGCCGCGTTGTTCTCCACCGCCTCCTCTTGTGTGCTTCTCAATGGCTTGGCCGGGCCCCCAATCATGCATGGCCGTGGGCTTAGGCAAGGGGACCCCTTATCTCCCCTTCTCTTGTCCTCGCCAATCGAACCCCTCACACAAATTTTGGAAAATGCCACAAGAGACGGTCTTCTTCACAAGTTGTCGGGAGGGTACCATCTTGCGAAACCTCTCTCTATGCGGACGACGCGGCAGTGTTTGTGGCACCCTTCAAGGAAGATATTAAATCTTTAACGCAGTTCTTGAAGCTTCTGGAGAGGTCACCGGTCTTTGTACTAACTTCGACAAGAGCTCCGTGCAAGTGTGCCAATATCAATCTTGATGACGTCCTTGAGGACATACCGACAACTAGGGCCTCCTTTCCGTTGCATTACCTTGGTCTCCCTTGTCGGTTTGGCGCCTTAGCGTGCAGAATTCTAACATTTTAGACAAGTGCGTTGGCAAGTTCCCCACTTGGAATGGAAGGTACATCGCCACGGCGGTAGGGCCGCTCTTGTGAAGTCGGTCATCGCCTCCCAAGCAATATATTACTTGAGGCCTCTCATCTCCCTCCGGCAGTATGGCTTTCATCAACAAGATCAACGCGTTTTTCTTGGTCGGCGAAGGACACCACAACCGGGAAAGTGTAAAGTGAATTGGGAGTTAGTTTGCCGCCCTAAGGGGCTTGGAGGGCTCGGTATGCTTCATTTGGACAAGTTTGCGGCGACTCTACGTTTGCGTTGGCCTTGGCTTGAGTGGAAAGATCCCGGGAAATTTGGGTGGACAAGGAAACCCTTGTACCCGTAGGATATGGACCTCTTCCACTAACCACCTGGAAATGGCCTGAAGACCCCTTTTGCATGCGCCTTGGTTGGAGGGTAGGAAGCTCAAGATATCGCTCCTCTCATTTTTGAATCCTCTAAGAAGAAAAATTGCTCCATGGACGATGCCATGAATGCAAACACTTGGGTACGCAATGTGCGCCTCGATGACACCTTCACCAATGAACACCTCTCCCAATTTACTGACCTATGGATGCTCCTTCTCAATGTCCAACTTGTGCCTCACATCACCGTTGAGATCCGTTGGAAGCTTTACGGAAAATGGAGAATACACCGCGAAGACGGCATACACGATGCAATTCATGGGGACCATAGCCTCTCCATGGATAAGGCGACTTGGAAGACTTGGGGCCCTCCGAAGACCAAGTTCTTTGCATGGCTTGCGTATCAAAAACCGTATATGTAGGAAAGATCGTTTGGCAAGAAGAGGGTGGTCAAATTGCGGTTTATGCCCTTTTTTTTAATCAAACACGGAATCGGTCACACATTTGTTTGCCCATTGTTGGGTAACGCGACAGGTTTGGAGCCTCGTCATCAAGTGGTTGGGCCTTCACACATCGCAACCGCACACGTGGACAACACTCTCCTTCAACGAATGGTGGCACTTGTTGACGGATGGCTCTTCTTCTAGTCGGAAGGCTCTCACCCTCGCCCTTCTCACCACTTGGGAATTGTGGACCGAGCGGAACGCAAGGGTCTTCAAGCACAAGAGTGCACCGCCTCCTATTATCTTTGATAGAATTAAGAATGAGGCTCGCTTGTGGGTGCTCGCGGGTGCCAAATATTTGGGCAATTTGATGCCTCGAGAGTAATCGTTTGTAATAATAACTATGTTCCAACTTTTCTCTCTTGCAAAACTCCTTCTTAATTAATGATTGTGGTAAAGCTTTTGCCCCCGTTTCAAAAAATATAATCAGCGGACGGCTGCTTGGTACGGCAGGATCCCTAAGCCGTAAGCACTCTGGCAGCGGTAGATTGATGAATCGATCTTTATCTGATTCAAAGCCGAGAACATACGACCTGAACCGGGTAGGACTACACGATCTATCATCGTTGAACTAACCTTACGGGCTAAACATGGGTAGATAGGGAGATGTGTGTTGCCTATTGGCTTCCGTGAATACAGAACTAAGGGTGTGTTTGGTTGGGTGGCTAGCCACCAAGTGGTTAGTGTAGCCATTTTTTTAGGTGGTTAGCCCCTGTTTGATTTATAGTGTTGGGTGTGTGGGTGGTAACCACATTTGGGTATATTCCCTCCAAAATGTGGTTGAGCTCAACCACCAAAAAAGTGGTGGTTGAGGCCAACCACCCATGGCGGGCTCGCTAAAATCACCCGCGAATCAGTCTTTCGGTCGCTCACCTCCCTCGAAAACATGAACGACGACCTTATCTGTTTCCCTCGTTTGTTTTCCCCTCCCATATGTTGCTGAACTGAGTTATTTTATGTATAATACTTGATGAACTGAGTTATTTTATGTATAGTACTTGCTTAAATGAGTTCTTTTATGCCCAATACTTGCTGGAATAATTCATCTTTTTGGAAACCGAGCTACATATAGCTCGTTCTCGAAAACTGCTCTCACTATGACATGTTCTATTTGGAAATTGTCTGCGCTATTGAAGCATGTTGCTGAAACTTTTGTTTCTTCGTGTCTAAAATGGAACGTTGATGTCAAAATATATTATATTTTCGAAATTCTTATATTTCATACCATACTTTAATCGATTATGTAGCCAAAACTCATGTTGTGAGGGTATTCTCACCATCATATCAAAGAGCCCATATCACCCCCACACCTCAAACGATGGCTACCCATAACCACTTTTTATCACTTCAACCAAACACAAACTTGGCTAACCAAGCCACACAACCAAATATGAAAAGTGGTTACCACCAACCAGGTGGTTGGGGTACCCCAACCACTTTTCATAGCCACTAAACCAAAACAACCCTAAATGGACCAGTGATTTCTGCCAGCGGTGGGCTCTAGTCGAAGTAAATACGTGATTAGCATGGCAATCAGTACGTATATACAGTATACATATAATATATGTACTGTAGTTTTTGTTGGGAGGGAGGGCGAAACCATTGAACCATATGTGTGTGTGTGTCTGACCCCAGCTAGCCACTGTCTCCGCCCCAGAGTATAGATACCCCTGAAACTATCAAGTTTGGGGCGGAGCACCCACTGGGTATCACTTAACACCCGAAACTTTAAAAAAAAGGCAATTTCCCCCTAATCCCCTCTAAGGCTGTTTTGGACAGCGGTATTGCATACAATGGAGTACACAAGTGCAATTAAGGCCGCAAACGGCTCGATTGATTCTGTTTAGTTGCATCTAAGCATGTGCATCTCTCGTGATTAGTACTGCAAAGGGCTGACTTCATCCTGGCCATCTTGTAGAATAAAGAGCATCCTCTGCCTCCATGTGAATGAACCTTAGTCTATGGTTGGTCTTCTTGGTTCTTCCTCGCGACAAATCGGGAAGCATGTCCATCTCGAGCATCTGCTCCTTCGATCAATGTGTCACTCACGAGTCATCACTGATCAAGCAGCTTCTTCCAGAAAAACAAAAACAAGTCAGTGATCAAGCAGCTCTTGTTGAGCGTGCAAATGGGCCAAGGTGGCCCGGCTTGTTGGCAGTATGCTTGTACCAGTGCATCCAATGGGCTCGGTATGTATGGGCGTGTTGTTGGAGATATGCCTTAGAGGCAAATAAATAACAAGGTTTTATTGCATTATCTCATTAAGTTTATAATTAGTTTTATATCATACTATAGCTGTATTAATCGGAATTGTTAATATACGTGTGGTATGTGAAACAAACCAGAGTCCCTAGTTAAGACTCTATATAAACTAGTCCATTAGTCAATGGATGATCGTGGTTTCCCGATCATTGATTCATAACATTGATGCTGGAGTCATTTTATTGGAAGAATAATTTTGATGGACATTACCCACCAAAGTATTGCATAAGGATCGTATCACTAAGTTCAACACTGCAATAGGGAAGTAACGTGATAGCTTATTCCTTAGACCGTGAGATTATATCAAGTCGCTGCTTCTGGAAAATACTTTAATCGCATCAAACGTCATATCTTATATAGTGTGACAATAAAGGTGACACTTTCGGGTATTGGAAGGAAGTAGTCGGGAGCGGAGTGATCAGAGAGGGATTTGTTCATCCGTGTGATGGAAGATACTCTGGACCCACTCGGTGAGATTTTATCTATAAAAACTGCGCGGTGTATGACTAGGTCATTGGAGATATAATATCATTGAACGAGTTAAAGAAACCTTGTCGATAACGAGATAAACACAACATAGGATAATTGACGATCGTATCTCGGACAAAGGTAGTATCGATGGAACAAAGGAATGAACATATCATGTTAACGGTTCAACGACGATTTATTCTGGAATGCACAGAGACCGTCATAGTCATCCAAATCTCACTGACAGTCATTGGCGAGCGAGAGTATCGACCATGTCTGGAGTATTCCCGAACCGTAGGGTAACACATTAAGGTCTTGACGACGCTTGGAGATCGTTTGAAATTATTGGAATAATAGAAATAGAGAGAAAATTATCCGGAAAGGTTCCGGTGGAATCGGAAGGGTTCCGGGGAATGTCCGAAGATAGTTCGGGTGGTCCGCAATTGTTTCGGAGTCACGGGAGATTAAATAATATACAAATTATTAATTATGAATTTATATATTATATTAATTAAAAAGGAGGAAAATAGGTGCAGCCCACTTAATGGGCCAAATCCCTAAGGTGGGGCCATGTTAGCACCACGAATATTTTAATTGAATGCCTATTTTTTTTAAGGTTGCAATAGTCTATTACCACAACCAACTTTCGTTGCCACATGTTAGCACCACGAAAAATTATTGTTGCGTTAAATCTCAGTCGCCACGCTTACCTGTTTTGTTGCACCAGAATGTTACAACGGAACACTTTTATTGTCGCAATAACTTGGCGCCACATTTTTTTCTGTATGTTGCGATAACTGTTTGACGCCACCAAACTAGCTTTTGTTGAAATAGCGTGTAGCCACAAAAAGTTTAATTGTCGCAATAGCTTCTCGCTACAAACATTTTGCCCGTTGCGATAACTATTTGGCACCACAAAACTAAATTTGTTGAAATAAGAGTATCGCCACGAAATGTTCAAATTGTTGTAATAGTTTCTCGCTACAATATTTTGGCAGTTGCGATAGCTGTTTAGTGCCACCAAACTAAGTTTTGTTGAAATAGAGTATTGCCACGAAAAGTTTAAATTGTCGTAATTTCCTGTTACAACGATTGGAATGTTTGTTGCCATAGTTTATTGCCACAGAAGACTATGCGCCATGAAATCACCGTCGTTGGCATAGGTTGTTGCACGAATGTCTATCGCCACGAGCTATTAGTTGCCACGATTCTTTGCATGTTGCATTAAAGCTATCTCCACAAACCAAATTGTGGCATCAGGTGAGTGCTGCCACGGGAAAAAATGTGGCAACTTTCCACATGGCTGTTGCAATAGCGCACTTTTATGCCACAATTGCTTTTTCATGGAGGTAACCTATTACCATGCGTCCAATTGCAACGGCTGCCAACGAAAGTCGTTTCGTGGCAATAGGTACCTTTGCCACAAATCGGCATGTATGCGACAAACGATTTTGTTGCAATAGACCGGAATCCTTGTAGTGCATGCATGTGGCGCATGGGCCAGCATGGGGCCCATGGACACTACGTATGACATGCATGGCGGCTGCTGTCGTCGGTTAGTCACGGCAGATGCCATGGGGGGTGGCTTAACTCGGGTGTGAGCCAGGCGATGTAGGATTCACGAAGAGGTAGCACACGCGGAGTTACCCAAGTTCGACCCCTCTGTATGAGGTAAAGACCTACTCCTACTTGTATGTATTGGATCTGAATGGGGTGTACAATGGTGTGCGCAACAGAGCTTGCGGGTGCTCCGAAGGCTATGGAATGAGATCAATCTGCCTCTAGGGTTGCACCTTGCCGGCTTTATATAGGGAGCCGGCTAGGATTTTACAGGGAAATGACGGGTGCCGCTAGCGGCGCTAGCTATCCTGCCTACAAGTGCGGCTGCTTGAGGCGCACTCTTCAGGATACACAGATCGTAAACCGATTCGGAGATATCCGCTGCCGCCTTCCCGAGCCGACGTACCGGATCCTCGGGGACCCGGTACCCTGGAAGATGCTCTCCAGGTGGGTTTTGGGCCACCCGGCCTTGTGAGCCGACGGGGTCCTGGGCCTACCCGGTTGGGCATCCCCCCATCATTAGCCCCCGAGTTCGTCATGGACTCGCCTCCGGCTTGGCCTTCGTCTTGCGAGCTGCCGGGTCGTGTCGACGAACGAACTCCTGAAACAAAGAGAGAACAAAGGCTCAGAGTGGTGGATTTTGGCGTGTCAACGTCCGGTCTGACTCAAGTTGTTTGATGACGGCTCGTGCCCGTTGGGACGTTGGCCATACGACTCGCCTCCGTGGGTTATCGCCTCGTATTCTCCGGCTGACGTCACTGTTTCTTGACCGCTTGTCCTGTAGTGTTTGTCCATCTGACGCCGAGTCGATTGATGGGACTTGAGCGTATCGACTGCCTCCTTGCTAGCGCTAAGTTGACGAGGGAATATCTCCCCGGCAACAGCACCAGAAACAATGCTTGTACGTCACACGTCCAGTTGGGAACCCCAAGAGGAAGGTATGATGAGTGCAGCAGCAAGTTTTCCCTCAGTATGAAACCAAGGTTTTATCGAACCAGTAGGAAAATGAGGTTGCTTCGAAGGTGTTGGTGAAGGAGTGTAGTGCGGCGCAACACCAGGGATTCCGGTGCCAACGTGGAACCTGCACAACACAATCAAATTACTTTGCCCCAACTTAACAGTGAGGTTGTCAATCTCACCGGCTTGCTGAAAACAAAGGTTTAAACGTATCGTATGGAACATGATGTTTGTTTGCATAAAACATAGAGACAATGATTGCAGTAGATTGTATTTCAGATGTAAAAGAATGGACCGGGGTCCACAATTCACTAGTGGTGTCTCTCCAATAAGATAACTAACATGCTGGGTAAACAAATTACAGCTGGGCAATTGACAATTGATAAGTGTGGGGACCCCGGACTAGCTGTCCGAAATACCCGATTATGCTTAACACAACGATCCTGTGATCAGTCTGTCGTTGCACATAATCCGAATTGGATACCAAAGTTCACATCCATTACAATACCGAATAAAAAGTCTTACATAAATGGTCATTTAGACCAAGTCTTACATAGGTGCCTTCATGGGCCAAACCAAAATATCAGCGGAAGCTACGGCGTAGTAGACATCATATTCTAACGATGACAACCCGACAGGCAGCTGACTTGTGGAGATCCTTAGTTCGCATAGAAGTCGCCATACTCCTGCTCGGCGTAGTGTTCCTCCTCGTAGTCTGGCTAGGACAATAGGCAGGGACGAAACCAATATGAGTACATTTGAATGTACTCGCAAACTACCCCAACATGAGTATGCACTAGTTTTATTTTAGTTAACAACTTTTATTTATTTAAAACATCTCTATAACTTTATTGAAAAAGATAAGAAAGAGTTTTATAACTATCTTTAAAGAAGTCACCATTTTTTTATCTGTTTCTCCAAAACTCCTCCTTTTTCCGACCATAGCCCGTCATGGTCCACTTTCATCCAACCACCTCATACCGATCCGTTGGTATAGGTGTAGGAAACAATCTCCACTTCATTTTTCTTTTAAAACTCAAAGTCTTTTAAAAACTTGCACAAGGTCTTAGGACAGTCTCCCAATTGTCCATATCTGAGGACTCGGCTATTCGAATAGTTTTAACAATCTGCAGAGGTAGCACGCTTTTAGCCCACATCCATCCGGCAACTCATCGTGTCTGCCACGTCTTGCCATACCAGGTGTATGCGAAGTAGCCGCCGGCCCTAGCCTCTTATTTGCTCATGCTAGTATAGGATCCTTCCCTTATGACACTTTCCATCAACACCCAGTCCGGTTTCCCGTCAGAAACCCTAAGTGTGAGGACTCATAGTTTTGTCCGGCGGTTTATGGTGGAACCTTCTATCCTCCCCACCAACTTGTGTGAGGACCCGGGTCAGGGGGTAGGTCCTCAGACCATCCCCTCATGCATAACGGAGTCATCTCCGTCGATGAGGTATCCCATACTAATAAGAGCAAACTACATGACTAAGCCTTTTTCCCATATATGGTAAATGTGGTCGCACAGGGTAAGATTGGTCGTCATAGTACTAGGACACTGTGCATTTTTCATAAACATCACCATTTTTCCACTTCTCCATTCCAACACCGACATCTCGACATATCATAAACTCACAAGTAATTGCAAAGGAGTTTTGAATAAACCATATTTGTTTTTCCCATCCTATAATTTGATATAACTATCCTATATTTCTACATAGGTGGCTAAATAATTTCCATATACTTTTGAAATGGGTTTTATAAATCTTGCCTTGAGAGTAAAACATGTTATGAAAGTAGATGCATAGTTTGTAGTGCAAGCTCAGAGAATAGCTTGCCTTGCTCGGCAAAGTGACCTTGCTCTTGTTCTTCAATTTCAGCAAACTCTCCTTCCTCGATATATCCGACAACGTTCTCGTCTAATTAATAAACAAACAATGCAAACAATCACTAATATACAAGCAATCATCTCAACATAACAATCATGAACATCACAAATAGCTACTGCACACACAAACCATACAATTTGGTTTTCAAATAATTGAACTAAACCTTATTTAATTACTTCTAAATTATGGCAGAAACTTGTTGAACAAGTTTAATTCCATAACTTGAGTTCTGTTGGTCAAAAAATACAAACTAAAATTCTATGGAAAGCTACTGATGTGTAGAAGACAACACAACTTGATTTGGATCAAATGGAGTTACTAAACTCCCTACACATTTGTTTGAATCAAGTAACTTAATAATGAAGTTTTAGCTACCAATTAAGTTCTGTTGATCCTAAAATTAAATCCTTTTAGGGGTAACTAAAAATGGCTAAATGTGACCTAAAAAAATTGGTCCTATTCATTTGGGTTAACCATCAAACATATTTAAATGTTTGAGTGCAGAAGGGTGTTTAAACTTTAACTTAATACTAAAAAAACCTACTGCACAATTAATTCTACCAAAATTAGGGAAGCTAATACAAGGCAGTACTAAGCTAACAAAATTGATTTGGAATTATTTGGACTAACAGAGTATCAGAAACAAACAAGTTTAGAATTTAAACCTTCTGGAGTATTTTTAATAATACTTTTGATTTATTTAATTAAATGGAATGAATCCAATTGAGTTGGTTAAACATTTGCATAAGCTTTCAGAATAATTGAGTTTGATTTCTTTGGATTCCTAAATCTCAAGATATTGAATTTTGAAGTTAGGTCCAGTACAGTTTTTCACATTTCCATTTTAAACAGAGAAATCCAGTTATGGATAATGTTCAGATTTTGACTAGTGGGACCTACATGGCAGTGGCACAGTGTGCGCGCGAGTATTGATTTAAAACCTGACAGTGGGTCCACTGGTCAGTGGCTTAACACGCGAAGCGGTACGCTACCGTGGATTTAAGATTAAACGGTCCACGTATGCCCACGTCGGCGATGAACGGCGGCGACCTAATTTCGGCGGCGCTGCCACACCGTCGACGGTGGTGAGGACGGGCTGCTCACCTAGGGTGCTCGGGAGGTCATGGAGATGGCGCGAAACGACGGCGGCGACGTGGGGGAAGCTCCAGGCTGAGTTGCACGTGCTGGGGTGGACTGGTTCGTCGGCGGCGATCTCGGGTCCTTCCTCGGCGTGTCGCGGACGGCGACGAGCTCCTGGCGTCTCCCCTATGCACAAAACAGAGGGAAAAGCGGGTGCGTGAGTGCGGTGGTGGTGGAGCAGAAGATGCAGGCCAGAGGGGAGAGAATGGAGCAGAGAGGCGCTGCGGCCGTGTCCGACCTCGACGGCGGCCGTGGCGCAGCAATGTCCGCCCTCCTGGCAGTGCACGGTGACAAGGGTGTGGGGGAGAGGTAGAGGGGGTGGTGTGGAGTGTGCTGCAGGTGATCAGGGGATTTTTATAGGGTCGCAGCCGGCGTATCGTGGACGGAGCGCACGGACGGCGTTCATGCGCCCGGCGAGATCTTTTCTTGATTCCACGTCGACGGTGGAAGGGATCGAGGCAATGAGGTGTCGTGAGAGGTTCTAGTGTGTTCTAGAAGGTCGGGGTCGAGTGGCGCGTGTCGGGGTGCAACGAGTGCGGAGAATTTGGGCCGGCTTCGCCGCGGTGCCACGGCGGAGAAACAGGGGACAGGGGCGGCATTGAGGTCAAGGGAGAGCTTGAGTGATCTCCTCTGCGTGCAGGAGGTGCAGAGGCACGAGGTGCGCGTGCAGGGGGGCTGGGCGGCTCGGAAATGGCGGGGGCACGGCATGGCGACACGGCGGCACGTCGGGGCGAGGGAGAGAGGTTGGGACGATGCTTTTGCAGAAAACCCCCTGCCTCCTCTCTGCTTCTTAATTTCCTTCTTCTTTTCTGTATTTCTGTTTCAGTCCTTCTGTTAATTCCAGTAGCACTTCTTGAATTTATTTGAGGCACTAAAACATTTTAGAAAAAATTGCAAATATTTGTGGGGCTTTCCCATAACATGTAGAAGCTCCACAAAATTTGGCTTTGCAAACTAAAATGTTTTGAATCATTTTCTTTCATAGGGTTTTATTTATGGCATTTTGTTTTATTTCAATTGTTTTTTTTTTTGAATTTTAAAATAGGTGTAAAATATTATTTGGAAGAGATAAGTGATAAGAATGTAAATGAGAGGTTTCATATACCATTCCTCTGAATTTTGTTTGGAACAATTTTGAGTTTCTATTTGTCACTTTTATTTTTCTTGTTTCACTTTTGCTTTTGCATTTTCTTTTTATCAATTCAAGCAAACAAGCAACACAAGCAACAAGAATTAATTACCACAAGCAACAATTGACAAACAACACATAAAATCAACAAAAGTTTTTGTTGGCTCTCATTTTTGGAATATAATACTGATAATATTTTGGGATGTTACAATCCTTCCCCCCTTAAAATAAATCTCGTCCCGAGATTTGCTAGGCTTAGGTACTAAAGAGGTCTGGGAATTCGCTCGAAGATAATCTTCGCGTTCCCAAGTTGCTTCTTCTTCAGAGTGGTTAGTCCACTGGACTTTGTAAAACTTGATCGCACGTCTTCGGGTAACACGAACATCTTCTTCGAGAATCTTGAGAGGTCTCTCACGATAGTCAGGTCTTGGTTCAGGTCGATGGAGAGGTGGTCGATGTTTTTGAAAACATCAGGCTGGTCAGGAACTTCAAGACACTTCCGGAGCAAGGAAATGTGGAAGACATCATGATAATCTCCTAACTCCTGGGGCAATTCCAGCTGATAGGATACTTCTCCTCGACGAGCAATGACCTTGAAGGGTCCAATATACCTTGGCGCTAATTTTCCTTTGACATGGAAACGCTGCATTCCTTTAAGGGGTGTCACTCGGAGATAAACATAATCTCCGACGTTGAAGGTGAGGTCACGGCGCTTGGTGTCAGCGTAACTCTTCTGACGGGATTGGGCAGTTTTGAGGCGTTCACGAATAAGCTGAACTTGCTCTTCAGCTTCACGGAGGGTATCTGGTCCGAACAATTTGCTTTCTCCGGTATCGGACCAATTCAGGGGTGTACGACACTTCTTGCCGTAAAGGGCTTCAAAAGGGGCCATTTGCAGACTAGACTGATAACTGTTGTTGTACGAGAACTCTGCAAACGGAAGACAATCTTCCCACTTGGAACCATAGGATAGAACACATGCGCGAAGCATGTCCTCCAATATCTGGTTCACTCGCTCAGTTTGGCCATCGGTCTGGGGATGATAAGCTGTGCTAAATGCTAACTTGGTTCCGAGGGCTTCATGAAGGGATTTCCAGAATCTTGAGGTGAATTGCGTGCCTCTATCAGATACAATCTTCTTAGGCACACCATGCAGGCTCACTATTCTGGAAATATACAGGTCTGCTAACTGAGCTCCGGTATGAGTGGTCTTGACAGGAACAAAGTGGGCAACCTTGGTCAGTCGATCAACGATGACCCAGATTGAATCATGGCCTCGGTTGGATCTTGGAAGTCCGGTAATAAAATCCATTCCAATCTCATCCCACTTCCACTCGGGAATTTTCAAAGGTTGAAGCAATCCAGCGGGTCGCTGATGTTCAGCCTTAACTCGCTGGCAGATGTCACACTTGGCTACGAAGAACCAATCTCTCGCTTCATTCCATGCCACCAAAATCTTTCTCGAAGGTCTTGGTACATTTTGGTTCGCCGGGGTGGATTGAATAAGGGGTCTCATGGGCCTCCTTCAGGATTAACTCCTTAAGTTCCGTGACATTGGGCACACAGATACGGTCATTGAATTTCAGCACTCCTTCAGCATCTTCGGTAAAACCGGGTGCTTTGCCGAGGGAAATCTTCTTCCTAATTCCTCAATGCTTTCATGACCTTTTGGGCTTCTTTGATTTGATCCATCAGGGTTGGGGTTAACTCTAAATTGGCGAGATAACCATGGCTAACAAGCTCTAGTCCAAAATCTTGGAACTCTTTGAACAAGGCTGGCTGTTCGGCTTGGATCAGGGCATTCAGGGTGCAAGGTTTGCGACTAAGGGCATCGGCAACTACATTAGCCTTTCCAGGGTGATAATGGATTCCAATATCATAATCCTTGATTAATTCCATCCATCTCCTCTGTCGCAGGTTCAGATCTTTCTGGGTGAAAATATACTTCAAGCTTTTGTGATCTGTATAGACCTCGCAGCGATGTCCCGCAAGATAGGGACGCCACGTTTTGAGAGCAAGAACAACAGCAGCTAACTCCAAGTCATGGGTTGGGTAATTCTCTTCATGCGGTCGCAACTGCCGGGACAGTACGACACAACTTTGCCTTCTTGCATCAGAACGCAACCAAGTCCGAGGCGTGATGCATCGCAATACACGTCGAAACTCTGGGTGACGTCTGGCATGATCAGGATTGGGGCTGAGGTTAGTCTCTTCTTCAGTTCTTGGAAACTATCCTCACACTTCTGAGTCCATTCAAATTTCTTGTCCTTCTTCAACAGTTGGGTCATAGGTTTGGCTATACTGGAAAATCCTTCAACGAACTTGCGGTAATAACCGGCAAGTCCGAGAAAGCTTCGGATTTCAAAACATTGGTTGGGGATAACCAGTCAACAATGGCTTGATCTTCTCTGGGTCACAGAAATTCCTCCGGCAGACACAACATGTCCGAGAAATGCCACTTACTGAGCCAAAACTCACACTTGCTAAGCTTGGCATACAGCTGGTGCTCTCGGAGAGTCTCCAAAACTAGACGCAGGTGTTCAGCATGCTCTTCTTCGGTCTTGGAATAAATAAGGATGTCATCAAGGAAAACTACCACGAACTTGTCGAGGTACTCCATGAAAATCTTGTTCATGAGATTCATGAAATAGGCTGGGGCATTGGTCAGACCAAAAGACATCACGGTGTATTCAAACAAACCGTAACGAGTGGTGAAGGCGGTCTTGGGAATGTCTGTCTCTCGGATCTTCAACTGATGGTATCCTGTCCGAAGATCGATCTTGGAAAAGACTCGGGCTCCGTTCATTTGATCGAACAGATCCTCGATCTTGGGAAGAGGGTACTTTTTTTAATGGTCACGTCATTCAGCTTGCGATAATCCACACACAGGCGTGTGGTACCGTCTCTCTTGTCCACAAATATAATGGGTGATCCCCAAGGTGAAGCGCTTGGGCGAACAAGTCCTTTGCTGAGCATATCTGCCAATTGCTTCTTCAACTCAACCAGCTCTTCCGGATTCATCCGATAAGGTCTTTGGGATATAGGGGCGGTTCCTGGGATAAGCTCAATTATGAACTCAATTTCCCGGTCTGGCGGCATACCAGGCAATTCTTCTGGGAAAACATCCTTGAACAGGTGAACAACACGGATCTCATCTAGGGCAGGTCGAGCTATGCTCTCATGGCAGCCTGGGTGAGATTGACTAGTTTCAGACACATACTCCACTTCTACTTCTTTGTCGGTGGTGATGGATACAGCTCTTCTAGCACAGTCAATTCGACCATGGTACTTGGCTAACCAATTCATACCGAGTATAACATCGATGCCTTGGGTTCCCAGAACAATTAAGTTAACTGGAAACTTTTCTCCTTTGATCTCAAGGGGTACATCGGAGCAAAACATCTTGGTCTCTACGGTGGATTCTGGGATTTGGATGACCATGGGTTTGGGTAAGAGGCTCTCGACTAAACCTCCCTTAGCAACAAATTCTTGGGTAACAAATGAATGGGTAGCACCAGAATCAAACAGAACAGTTGCAGGTACTGAGTTGACAAGGAACGTACCCAGCACAACATCCGGCATCCTGAGCTTCTTCAGCATTGATGTGGTGCAGACGACCCTTGGCAACAGCAGCATTTCCGCGGGGTGCGGCATTCTTGCCATTTCCATTGCGGCCTTGACCATTGTTCTGTGCCGGCGCATTGGGGCGCTGGACATTCCTCTTGGGATTGGGACATTCTTTGGAGTAGTGACCCTTGTTGCCGCATTCAAAGCAGATCACATTGGGATTGCGGGTGAAGTTGTTGAAGTTTCCTCCGGGACGGTTATTGTCATTGGGGCGGTTGAAGTTGTTTGGGCGGTTAGGGTAATTGGGGCGTGGAGCTTGGGGTGGACGATAGGCAGGCCTGGTGTTCTGCTGAAAGATACGAGGTTTCTGGCTGCTCGAACCTTCCTGAGCATTCATCCTCCTCTTGCGACCTTCATACATAGACTTGCGCTTGGTCTCCAGCTGGATGGCTTTGTCCACAAGTGACTCCAGATCACGGAAGTCATGGATAACCAGCACACTGCAGTTCATCATGAAGTCCACTCATGAAACGCTCCATCTTCTTCTCTTTGTCGGTGTCATCAGGAGCATACCGAGATAAGTCGGTAAACTCATCCAGATAACCGACCACATCTTACTTCCCTGCCTCAGCTTGCGGAACTCATCCTTCTTCCTCTCAATAAGTCCTGGGAATATGCTTCTTGCGGAACTTCTCCTGGAACTCAGCCCAGTTGATGACATGACCAGCTTGCTGGAGAGCCTTGGTAGTTTCCCACCAAGCTCTTGCAGGTCCAGCGAGATAGTGGGTTGCATACAACACTTTCTCATTCTCTCCCACAGCAGCAACTTCAGATTGTTGTCGATGGTGCGAAGCCAATCATCGGCTTCAGTGGGTGAAGTCCCTTGGAGTAGGTGGGTGGGTTGGTTTCTGAAATCGCCTAAGGTAGATCGCTGGTTTCTCATCATTGCCATTACCACCATTGTTGTTGTTGTTGTTGTTGTTGTTGTTGTTTGTTGTTATGTTGTTGTTGTTGTTGTTGTTTAAGCGGCTGCGAGTTGTTGTAGGGCAGCGAGATGAGCTGGCGCTCTGCGGGCATTTTCACGTTCCTCCATGATAAGTGCGAGAAGTTGGGTGGGGGTTGGGTCCGGTGGTGGTGGTGCTGATCCTGATCCTTCCGCATTGCTGCGACGGGGCGGCATCCTGAAGCACACCGGGTATAAGAGCAAGGCAAGAAAAGTTCGACTAAGGGAAAAGACGATCTTCGCAAGTGGTTGATTAATTTAAGGATTTATGAAAATATTTCACACAGATAAACAAGACAAACATACTTATATTTCACAAACACATCAAGGAGTTCACATCAACATCAAGCTTACAACAAGCTACAACATCACTTACATCTAGATACATAACATCTGGTTTCCAAAAGAACCACTATTACGACTCGACTAGATAGGGGTCAACCTAATCCTGCGGTAGTGATCAAGTCACTCGCCTACTGAGGTGGAACCTCCAGCTCTAACACGTCAGCATCTGACTGGTAGGTGGCTCCTCGGGATCCTCCTCCTCGTCCTCGAGAACTGCCTCGAGTGGCTCCTCCTCCTCGTCAACTAACTCCTCCTCATCATCCTCCTCCTCACAGTCCATCTCCTCCACGAAGTCATCATCGTCACTGAGGAAAGCGTTGTTCTCCTTGCGGAGATCCTCGCCTCCTCCTCCATCTCGTCAGTATGGTGCTCTAGATCCTCAATCAGCCCGTCCTGCTCGCCACCTTCGTGCGGAGCTTCACGATAGTCTCCTCAGCTGCCCTCTTCCTGAGAAGAGCGACCTTCTCCTCCATCAGCTTCACCTCGTTCTCGCGAAGCTCAACGAGCGACTCGCGGTCAAAGTGGAGCTGAATCCTAGTGCGCAACAGATCATCCTGAGTGCACTGAAGTAACATCTCCATGTCCATGATGTAGCTCCCAAACATCGGGTGGTAAGGTGAAGGAGTAGGGTGTCCATCGCAGTTGCGCCTCCCGTAGAACCGGAAACGGGAGTCTACTAACTCCGCCTTGTGCTCCTCACAAAGTCGGGCTAGCATCCTCTGTGTAGCAGTACAGAGACCGTCAACCCAGTGGCCTCCTTGGTGGTGAAGATGAGCGTCCTGGAACTGGGAGACTTGATGTTCCTGCGAACTGACGACCTGATGAGCCAGCTCAGCCTTCCGACACCGTGAACATCAATCTGAGCTCCCTCAAACTCTGGAGCGGGGCGACCTAACAGCTTGGTCAACTCGAACAAGTCCCTCTCAAACGTCAGCTTGCTGTCCTTCTCAAGCTGAACGAACTCAGTCCAATGGAGTGCCATCTACAATTTTTAACAAAATTTTAAGTTAGTTAGGTGACAAGTGTATCAAAATTTTAATATAGTAGGGCAACAAGTGAGTCAAATTTTAAGCTTAATGAGGTGTGCAAAATTTTAGGATTAAGGAAAATGTAATATTTAATGAGAGTAAAATTTTGCATAAGTAAGAGGATTGGAGATAAGCAGTTTTCAAAAATACTTCATTCTTTCTTTTTAGAAATTCATCTTTTTGTAACATTTGAAAACGACCATGCTAACTAAGGTTTCCTAAAGTCAGGATGGCTCTGATACCAAGTCTGTGGGGACCCCGGACTAGCTGTCCGAAATACCCGATTATGCTTAACACAACGATCCCGTGATCAGTCTGTCGTTGCACATAATCCGAATTGGATACCAAAGTTTACATCCATTACAATACCGAATAAAAGTCTTACATAAATGGTCATTTAGACCAAGTCTTACATAGGTGCCTTCATGGGCCAAACCAAAATATCAGCGGAAGCTACGGCGTAGTAGACATCATATTCTAACGATGACAACCCGACAGGCAGCTGACTTGTGGAGATCCTTAGTTGGCGTAGAAGTCGCCATACTCCTGCTCGGCGTAGTGTTCCTCCTCGTAGTCTGGCTAGGACAATAGCCAGGGACGAAACCAATATGAGTACATTTGAATGTACTCGCAAACTACCCCAACATGAGTATGCACTAGTTTTATTTTAGTTGACAACTTTATTTATTTAAAACATCTCTATATCTTTATTGAAAAAGGTAAGAAGAGTTTTATAACTATCTTTAAAGAAGTCACCATTTTATCTGTTTCTCCAAAACTCCTCCTTTTTCCGACCATAGCCCGTCATGGTCCACTTTCATCCAACCACCTCATACCGATCCGTTGGTATAGGTGTAGGAAACATCTCCACTTCATTTTTCTTTTAAAACTCAAAGTCTTTTAAAAACTTGCACAAGGTCTTAGGACAGTCTCCCAATTGTCCATATCCGAGGACTCGGCTATTCGAATAGTTTTTAACACTCTGCAGAGGTAGCACGCTTTTAGCCCACATCCATCCGGCAACTCATCGTGTCTGCCACGTCTCGCCATACCAGGTGTATGCGAAGTAAGCCGCCGGCCATAGCCTCTTATTTGCTCATGCTAGTATAGGATCCTTCCCATATGACACTTTCCATCAACACCCAGTCCGGTTTCCCGTCAGAAACCCTAAGTGTGAGGACTCATAGTTTTGTCCGGCGGTTTATGGTGGAACCTTCTATCCTCCCCACCAACTTGTGTGAGGACCCGGGTCAGGGGGTAGGTCCTCGGACCATCCCCTCATGCATAACGGAGTCATCTCCGTCGATGAGGTATCCCATACTAATAAGAGCAAACTACATGACTAAGCCTTTTCCCATATATGGTAAATGTGGTCGCACAGGGTAAGATTGGTCGTCATAGTACTAGGACACTGTGCATTTTTCATAAACATCACCATTTTTCCACTTCTCCATTCCAACACCGACATCTCGGCATTTCATAAACTCAAGTAATTGCAAAGGAGTTTTGAATAAACATATTTGTTTTTCCCATCCTATAATTTGATATAACTATCTATATTTCTACATAGGTGGCAAAATAATTTCCATATACTTTTGAAATGGGTTTTATAAATCTTGCTTGAGAGTAAAACATGTTATGAAAGTAGATGCATAGTTTGTAGTGCAAGCTCAGAGAATAGCTTGCCTTGCTTGGCAAAGTGATCTTGCTCTTGTTCTTCAATTTCAGCAAACTCTCCTTCCTCGATATATCCGACAACGTTCTCGTCTAATTAATAAACAAACAATGCAAACAATCACTAAGCTATACAAGCAATCATCTCAACATAACAATCATGAACATCACAATAGCTACTGCACACACAAACCATACAATTTGGTTTTCAAATAATTGAACTAAACTTATTTAATTACTTCTAAATTATGGCAGAAACTTGTTGAAAATGTTTAATTCCATAACTTGAGTTCTGTTGGTCACAAAAATACAAACTAAAATTCTATGGAAAGCTACTGATGTGTAGAAGACAACACATTTGATTTGGATCAATTGGAGTTACTAAACTCCCTACACATTTGTTTGAATCCAGTAACTTAATAATCAAGTTTTAGCTACCAATTAAGTTCTGTCAATCCTAAAATTAAATCCTTTTAGGGGTAACTAAACAGGCTAAATGTGACCTAACAAAATTGGTCCTAATTCATTTGGTTAACCATAACATATTTAAATGTTTGAGTGCAGAAGGGTGTTTAAATTTAACTTATACTAAACAAAACCTACTGCACAATTAATTCTACCAAAATTAGGGAAGCTAATACAAGGCAGTACTAAGCTAACAAAATTGGTTTGGAATTATTTGGACTAATAGAGTATCAGAAACAAACAAGTTTAGAATTTAAACCTTCTGAGTATTTTTAATAATACTTTTTATTTTAATTAAATGGAATAATCCAATTGGTTGGTTAAACATTTTCATAAGCTTTCCAGAACAATTGAGTTTGATTTCTTTGGATTCCTAAATCTCAAGATATTGAATTTTGAAGTTAGGTCCAGTACTGTTTTTCACATTTCCATTTTAAACAGAGAAATCCAGTTATGTATAATGTTCAGATTTCTGACTAGTGGGACCTACATGGCAGTGGCACAGTGTGCGCGCGAGTATTGATTTAAAACCTGACAGTGGGGTCCACTGGTCAGTGGCTTAACACGCGAATCGGTACGCTACCGTGGATTTAAGATCCAACGGTCCACGTACGTATGCCCACGTCGGCGACGAACGGCGGCGACCTAATTTCGGCGGCGCTGCCGCGCCGGCGGCGGCGGTGAGGATGGGCTGCTCACCTAGGGGGCTCGGGAGGTCATGGAGATGGCGTGAAACGACGGCGGCGACGTGGGGGAAGCTCCAGGCTGAGTTATACGTGCTGGGGTGGACTGGTTCGTCGGCGGCGATCTCGGGTCCTTCCTCGGCGTGTCGCGGACGGCGACGAGCTCCTGACGTCTCCCTGTGCCTGAAACAGAGGGAAAAGCGGGTGCGTGAGTGCGGTGATGGTGGAGTAGAAGATGCAGTCCAGAGGGGAGAGAATGGAGAAGAGAGGCGCTGCGGCCGTGTCCGACCTCGACGGCGGCCGTGGCGCAGCAATGTCGCCCTCCTGGCGGTGCGCGGTGACAAGGGAGTGGGGGAGAGGTAGAGGGGGTGGTGTGGAGTGTGCTGCAGGTGATCAGGGGGTTTTATAGGGTCGCGGCCGGCGTATCGTGGACGGGCGCACGGACGGCGTTCATGGCGCCCGGCGAGATCTTTTCTCGATTCCACGTCGACGGCGGAAGGGATCGAGGCAATGAGGTTGTGTGAGAGGTTCTAGTGTGTTCTAGAAGGTCGGGGTCGAGTGGCGCGTGTCGGGTGCAACGAGTGCGGCGAATTTGGGCCGGCTTCGCCGTGGTGCCACGGCGGAGAAACAGGGGATATGGCGGCATTGAGGTCAAGGGAGAGCTTGAGTGCTCTCCTCTGCGTGCAGGAGGTGCAGAGGCACGAGGTGCGCGTGCAGGGGGCCTGGGCGGCTCGGAAACGGCGGGGGCACGACATGGCGACACGGCGGCACGTCGGGGCGAGGGAGAGAGGTTGGGGACGATGCTTTTGCAGAAAACCCCCTGCCTCCTCTCTGCTTCTTAATTTCCTTCTTCTTTTCTGTATTTCTGTTTCGGTCCTTCTGTTAATTCCAGTAGCACTTCTTGAATTTATTTGAGGCACTAAAACATTTTAGAAAAATTTGCAAATATTTGTGGGGCTTTCCCATAACATGTAGAAGCTCCACAAAATTTGGCTTTGCAAACTAAAATGTTTGAATCATTTTCTTTCATAGGGTTTTATTTATGGCATTTTGTTTTATTTCAATTGTTTTTATTTTTTTGAATTTTAAAATAGGTGCAAAATATTATTTGTAAGAGATAAGCAATAAGAATGTAAATGAGAGGTTTTATACCATTCCTCTTGTTGTTTGGAACAATTTTGAGTTTCTTAATTGTCACTTTTATTTTTCTTGTTTCACTTTTGCTTTTGCATTTTCTTTTTATCAATTCAAGCAAACAAGCAACACAAGCAACAAGAATTATTTACCATAAGCAACAATTGACAAACAACACATAAAATCAACAAAAGTTTTTGTTGGCTCTCATTTTTGGAATATAACACTGAGAATATTCTTGGGATGTTACAATAAGTGCATAAAAATGCATATGCGAGTTGTGGTGTCTACTATGAGATTCATTTGGGCATTACAACAAAGTACATAGACCGCTATCCAGCATGCATCTATGCTAAATAGTCCACTTTCCGGTTAAATCCGTACCCTTCCAGTATTAAGTTGCAAGCAACAGACAATTGCATTAAGTAATGTGCGTAATGTAAACAATACATTCATCCTTGAATAAAGCATTACTGTTTTACCCTAGTGGCAACAACACATCTACAACCTTAGAACTTGCTGTCACTATCCCAGGTTAAATAGAGGTTGAACCCAACTATCATGCATAAATACCCTCTCTTGGAGTCACAAGTATCACTTGGCCAAGGCTTCAACAAGTAACGGAGAGCATGCAAGATCACAAATGACATAGACATGATAATATAATATTCAGCTCCACATAGGTATCAATATAAGTCAGATCCCAGCAAACACAACATGTAGCATTACAATAAGATGATCTTGATCATGATAGGCAGCTCACAAGATCTAAACATGATGGCACAAGTGGAGAAGACAACCATCTAGCTACTGCTATGGACCCATAGTCCAAGGATGAACTGCTCACGCATCACTCCGGAGGCCGGCATGGCGATGTAGAGCCCTCCGGTGATGATTCCCCTCTCCAGCAGGGTGCCGGGAAGAGCTTCAGAACCCCCCGAGTTAGGGTTGACGACGGCGGCGGCAGCGAATATGTTCTGGATGAAAGGCTCGGTGCCTTAGGGTATTCACGTCTCGGGGAATAAATAGGCGAAGGGGCGATGTCGGCGCACCCCCGAGGGGCCCAAACCACCAGGCGGCGTGGTGGGGCCCACTGCTGCGCCGGCCTGTGGTTTGGCCACCTCGTGGCTCCCCTTCGTCTCTCCTTCGGACTCCGTGTACGTGTTGGAAAAATAGGGACTTGGCCTTTTGTTTCGTGCAATTCCGAGAAAATTTCCAGAAGTAACTTTCTGAAACCAAAAACAGCAGAAAACAGGGAACTGGCACCGTGGCATCTTGTTAATAGGTTAGTCCCAGAAAATGCATAAAGTGATATGAAGTGTATATAAAACATGTAGCAAATGGTATATATAAGCATGGAACAGCAGAAATTATGGATACGTTGGAGACGTATCAAGCATCCCCAAGCTTAGTTCTACTCGTCCTCGAGTAGGTAAAACGATAACAACAAATAATTTCTCAGGAGACATGCTTTCACAGAATCTTGATCAATATATTGCAAGGCTCATGTCATGAATGAAGTGACTCAACGCAATGGTCTATAGTCTGGTAACAAATAGATAAAGAGTAAACAATGAATCATATAAGCAAAAACTTTTCATGAATAGTACTTTCAAGACAAGCATCAATTTTTTTTTGCATAAGAGGTAACTCATAAAGTAATAGATTCAAAGTAAAAGGCATTGAAGCAACACAAAGGATGATAAAGTTTCAGCAATTGCTTTCAACTTGTAACATGTATATCTCATGGATAGTTGTCAACATAAAGCATTATAACAAGTGTAATAAGTAAACATGTAAGAATCAATGCACACAAAGTTGACACAAGTGTTTGTTTCTAAGATAGAAAGGAGTAGGTAAACTGACTCAACATAAAATAAAAGATAGGCCCTTCGCAGAGGGAAGCAGGGATTAAATCATGTGCTAGAGCTTTTTAAATTTCGAAAGCATATAGAGAGCACAAATAAGTATTTGAGAGGTGTTTGTTGTTGTCATGAATGGTAGTGGGCACTCTAACCCCTTGTCAACCAGACTTTCAAGAGCGGCTCCCATGAAGGACGTTATCTCTACCAGCAAGGTAGATCATCCCTCTTCTCTTTTGTTTACACATGTATTTTAGTTTCTTTATAGATGACACTCCTCCCAACCTTTTGCTTACACAAGCCATGGCTAACCGAATCCTCGGGTGCCTTCCAACATTCACATACCATGGAGGAGTGTCTATTTGCAAATTAAGTTGCTTACTGAAAATCAGGGCAAAACATGTGAAGAGAATTATTAATGAAAGTTGTAATTAATTGGGGCTGGGCACCCCGTTGCTAGCTCTTTTGCAAATTATTGGATAAGCGGATGTATATGCCACTAGTTCATTGGTTGAAAGTCTGTCAGAAGTAAATGACAAGATTGAAAGATAAAACACCACATACTTCCTCATGAGCTATAAAACATTGACACAAATAAGGAGTAATAAAGTTTTGAATAGTTTAAAGGTAGCACATGAAATATTTACTTGGAATGGCAGAGAAATACCACATAGTAGGTAGGTTGGTGGACACAAATGGCATGGGTTTTGGCTCAAGTTTTGGATGCACGAGAAGCATTCCTCTCAGTACAGAGTTTAGGCTGCAAGGTTGTTTGAAGCAAACACAAGTATAAACCGGTACAGCAAGAATCACATAAAAACATATTGCAAGTATTATAAGACTCTACACTGTCTTCCTTGTTGCTCAAACATTTTACCAGAAAATATCTAGACCTTAGAGAGAACAAATATGCATCCAAGTCTCAACAAGCTCTACGATAGTTCTCACTACTAGGCTTTAACTACATGATGCAAGAGCTTAAACATGATCTACTTGAGAGCTCAAAACAATTGCAAAGTATCAAATCGAAACAAGACAATGATCTACAAGAATGCATATGTCTTTTTCCAATACCAACTACTACATGTAGCATTTTCTTTCTTCCAACAAACACCAATCAATTTATTTAAACATAAACTCTCCAAAT
>CAMZMU010000081.1:19633741-19796136 GCA_947311845.1 Poa pratensis | reverse complement strand
TTAAACAATTTATAAAAATTTGGGAAAATTCAGGGTGCCTCCCAACATCATGCAGAAGCACCACAAAAATTTGGTTTGGCAAAATCAAAAGTTTTGCCACACTTTTGTTCATAGGGTTTGTGTATGGCATTTTAGGTAAAACAAAATGAAATTACTTTGAATTCTTGAACCAGTGCAAAGTGTTAAATCTTTAACCCTTGGAACTTCCTTGACAAAATATGATTTGCATTTGTATTTGGGTTTGCCAAAGCAAACACATTTGGACTTGCAAGGATTGAATTTAATTTGTGACATTGCTCCCATTTGTTTTAATTTGTTTTCCTCACTTGATTTCAACTTGAGCAATAAAACAAATGATGCCATGATGCAGGTATGAGAAGCAAAAGTGAAAATTTGGTTCAAATTTTACAGTACCAAGAGTGGGGCTTTACAGCTTGTAAGCGCCATCGGCACCGTTCACCTGAGACCTAGCCTACCATATAAAGGCTAGGAGGGTCCTTCATCTAGGGTACGCTCATAGCCGCCACACAAACCCTAGCGAGATTGCCATCTCGCCATTGTAGCCACAACTCACCATCAATAACCAGACAAGCAGGAAGTAGGGTGTTATCCTCCGGGAGCCTGAACCTGGGTAAACGCCTTGCTTGTCAGCCGTCGTGATCACCAGCGCTCATCTCTCTCCCCCTCAATCAACCCGGGTGCTTACCCAGGGATTTGCCGAGTCCACACCTCGTCATAAAGCCTATTGGGCGGTGAAAGAACTTAATAGAGACTTTAAACTTGCCGGTAAAAAGAGATTGCTTAATTTGAATTCTTTAGATGAATGGAGAAATGCAGCTTATGAAAATGCTAGGCTGTTTAAAGAGAAAGTTAAGCAATGGCATGTAGAAAGAATTCTTAAGAGAGAATTTAACGTAGGTGAAAAAGTTTTATTGTATAGGTCTCGTCTCAGATTTTTTGCAGGAAAATTACTTTCAAATGGGAAGGACCTTATATCATTGAGGAGGTCTATCGCTCAGGTGCGATTAAAATCAATTCACTAGATGGGGACAGACCACAAGTGGTTAATGGTCAAAGACTCAAGCATTACATTTCTGGAGATTCTTATAATGAAGATGTTGATCTTATCAAAGTGGTAACTCCAGAGGATTTTATAAAAAGTCAAATTCAGACAACTGCAAAAGCTGATTTGGAATAGGTAACAGTTTCGGTAAGAAAAAGTTCGCGATTTACTTTTCAACCTAAATATTTTTGTTTTTACATAATATGGAAAATTATGAGTCGGAAAAGGGTAGGAAACGGTGCCCGAGGGCACCACACCACCCCTGGGCGCGGGCCCCACCCTGGCCGCGCCGTGGGTGCGTGTGGGCACCTCGGAGCCCGTCTCCGACCCCGTTTCGTCCTGTACCTTCCTTTTGTCGTAAAACTTTTTGCTATATAATCACCCGGATCTCCCGAGGTCCGTATATCGTGTTTTCGTCGAGTTTTGGTTTCGAGCTGTTTTCTGCCAGGAAACTATTTCCGGATTTAGAGCGCCATGGTCTTCTCCAACGACAACGAGAGCAAGGAGGGCGTGGAGGACATCATGGACCAGAGGATCGAGGAGGAGGTCAAGAGCGAAACCGATGATGAAGTAGAGGAAGACTCAACTCCACGTCCTCGCGCTACTATTGCAAGCATCGGGGTGACTGCCAACCCTTTCAATCCTGTGAAGAACCTGAACATGGGTGGTGAGGCATCGCGTCATGCCTTTGCACCCAAGACACTCGCCTCAAACTCCAGTAACCCTTTCCATACCCTCATCCATAAGTATCAATTTGAGAGAGTTCCGGAGATGGAGTTGCCTACTTGTTGGGATATAGATCGATCTAACAATGCAGGAAAAGAAAGCCCTAAGTCCAGTGAGAAGTGGGGAAACAATTCCAAGAGCTGGGACTCACCTTCTGACCAGTTCATGAACCGCATCGAACACAATTCGGAGATGATCCGCATCCTCACATACAAGATAGATGAATTGAAGGATTTGGTCGAGAAGCTCATTAGGGCGTCGCCACCAAGAGATCAAGCCTAAATCGTCGGGGTAATGGCACTCCCTTGGCTTGTTCCAAGCTTGGGGGAGTGCCCAGTATCATCTTTATCCTTTCGTTTTTATAATTTCGTGGTCATATCATGAGTAGAGAAGTTATCTTATAAGATGGTTTGCGATGTGGAGTGTCAATCCTTTAGTTATCCATGTATCCGTTGGTTTGAGTGTGTCTTTGTTCAGAATATTAATGAGAAGTTCCACCTTTACTTTCGGTACATTTTATTTTAGCCTGCAATCTTCTTTATGTGCTGATCTTGCCATTAGTATTGACGCCACTTTTGGGTACATTAAGTAAATTATATTAGTTGTGGCAAACTTAGTATTGGTCATTAGTAGCAATACCATGAAAACTTAAGTAGAAGGAGGGAATTACATGCAAAAATATTATCCCTTTATCTTTCTTTCTTGCTAGCCAATAAGATTAGTATTCTTTGAGTTAAAACATTTGTGCTTACAGGGAAGATAGCATGGTTGCTTCTATTACATATATATTTGTGTGTATCCCCCAACTTTTATGCTTGCTACATGACCTTGCTAGCCTTAACCACCGTACTGAGAGGGAATGCTTCTCGTGCATCCAAATCCTTGAACCAAACCCATGCCATTTGTGTCCACCATAACTTCCTATATGTGGTATTTCTTTGCCACTCCAAGTAAATTTTTCATGTGCTACCTTTAAATTATTCAAAATGTTATTATTCCCTTTTGTGTCAATGTTTACTAGCTCATGAGGAAGTAGTGTGGTTATCCTTTATTCTACTTGTCAAACAGACTTTACACCTGGACTAGTGGCATATACATCCGCTTATCCAATAACTTGCAAAAAGAGCTGGCAACGGGATGCCCAGTCCCAATTAATTACAACTTTAATCGCTTAATTCTCTTCACACTTTTGCCCTGAATTATCAGTAAGCATTGACAAACAGTGAAATATCTGCGTGTGTAAACCAAAGAGAAAGAGGGATGATCTGCCTTGCTGGTAGAAATAACGTCCTTCATGGGAGCCGCTCTTAAAAGTCTGTTTGACAGGGAGAATACTGTTTTCACCCGCTACCATTCGTTGACAATTAACAAACACCCTTAAAACTTAATTTTTGCTCTCTATATGATTTCAAAAACTTAAAAGCTCTAGCACATGACTTAATCCCTGCTTCCCTCTGCGAAGGGCCTTTCTTTTACTTTTCATGTTGAGTCAGTACACCTATTTCCTTCTTCCTTGAGCAAGCATTTGAGTTGTTGTGATTCAACCATATATATCATTAATATTGTCAATCATGTCTTTATCCTTTCTTGTCTTAGCACAAATACTTTTGCCTCTAAGAATATAGCTTTGCAAGTTATCAATGACTGTAAAGAAGGTGTGATAATTGAGTGTGGAAATTCTGCAATATAAGCTCTAATATAAAGACTCCTTTCGAAAGATAAGTATTGATTGCTTATTGTTCTATGACCAAGAATGAAGTGTGCCATTACTAATCTATAATTTCCTTCGTGTATTTTTATTGTGGTTGTTTCACTACTCATGTTCAAGTTAGGTTATATGAAGAGTAGTTGCTGTTTAAAATGAGTGTGTTGTTTAGTAATTACTGATGCTTCTTGTCCGTATTCTTTATTATCGACGCTTCACTCCATAAACTTTTGTTCTAGTTTACTGAGCTCAGCTTTCGCTTGGGGACAAGCGAGGTCTAAGCTTGGGGGGGTTGATACGTCCATTTTGCATCACTATTTTATAGCATAATTTACTGTTATTCAATGATATATTTCATATTAAGAGGAGTTACTTATGTTATTTTGTCTTATTTTGCATGTTTGATGATCATTGGATAATTAACTGCCGGAGTCAGATTTCAGCTGGAAAAAGCAACGTCAAGGCACTATATTTCTGGAGCACTAAAAATATTTCCGAGAAGACAGATGTTCCTATTTTATCAGAAGATGGACTAAGCCAAAAGGGGAGGCTGAGATGGGCCAGGAGGGGCCCACACCACCCCTGGGCGCGGGGCCCACCTTGGCCGCGCCCTGGCCAGGTGTGGTGCCCCTGGCCCACCTCAGGCGCTCCCCCTTCGCGTACTTCATCCCCCAGAAACCCTAAGACACGGGGAGTCCGTGAGAAAATATTCCGCCGCCTCCACGAGGCGGAAACCACAGAGAGAGAAAAGCTCTCCGGCAGGGAGAAATCTGCCGGGGAAATTCCTTCCCGGGGGGAGATCATCGCCATCCTCATCGTCATCGCGCTGGACTTCATCGGGATCATCATCATCATCATCTCCACCGCCATCACCACCATCACCGCTGCACCATCTCGTTCCGCTGTAACATCTAGGGCTATACTTTGTTTAGTTCATAGGGGAAACTCTCCCGGTGTTAATTACTCCTTGTGGTTGATGCTATTGAGTTTTATCGGTGAATTAAAGTATATGTTCAGATCGCTATCCATCATTATATCACCTCTGATCATGATCCATATGATGTCTCGTGAGTAGTTCGATTAGTTCTTGAGGACATGGGAGAAGTCACGCTGTTAGTAGTGGAATTATGTTGAGTAATATTTAATGGTTTGATATTTAAGTTGTGGTGCTATTCTTCTAGTGGTGTCGTGTGAACGTCGACTACATGACACTTCACCTTATGGGCCTAGAGGAGTGCATTGTGTATTTGGTTGCTAAAGAGGTATAATCACAAGTATGTATTAGTCCAAGTAAGGGCGGTGCATTAGCATAGGTTCACCCACACAACACTTATCCAAACAATAAAGATTAATCAACTATGTGAAGCGAAAGCACTTGACTAGAATCCCGTGTGTCCTCAAGAACATTTTGCCATCATAAGTAAACCAACCGGCTTGTCCTTTGCTCTAAAAAGGATTGGGCGACTTGCTGCAATTATTATTACTGTCTTTTACTTACTCGCATTTTATTTACCTGCTATATCAAAAACCCCTAAAAACTTGTCTGCTAGCATTTACAGTGAAATCTTTACCGAAACTCCTTGTCAGCACCTTCTGCTCCTCGTTGGGTTCGACACTCTTATTTATCGAAAGTACTACGATACACCCCCTATACTTGTGGGTCATCAGCGAGGAAAGAGGGCCTCGCCGCCATCGGGGACCCGCTCTGACGAGCCAACGCAGCCAGACGAGACCCCCGCTGCCATGGTCCGCACCACCGCTAGCCGCATACGCCCCATGACGAAGCCCTGACACGCGGGTAGAAGAGATCCGCCGTCGGCACCACACGGGCTTAGCCCGGCGGCTCCCGCCGATGGCAGCCGGGGTCGGGGAGGCAGCGCTAGGGGATTTTGCCCTGAAAATTCATAGCCGTGCGATGTGTATTTTTTTTATGGTCGCGTTGTGTATTTGTTGCACAATGCAACACATGTTCCTACTATTTTTGAACATTATATAAGCTTCTCCTTATAAATTGCTCCCACACTCATGAGAAACTGTAAATGACTCCCGAGCTACATGGAGCTCGTTTTTTCAAAAATTAAAATCGGCACTTTGAGTTTCAAAAAATCGTGAACAAATTCCCATATGAAGATAGTGTCGAGATCTACAAACTTACAAAATTTTAACTCAAAATTTGTTGTATTTTGGGCTGCACAAAAAGAAAAATCGAGAACAATTTCAAGTTTTTGAAACTATGTACTATTCACCACCCATTCGTCATTTTTGCCTAGTCCATAATACAACGTATTTCGATTTAAATTTTTGCACACTTGTAGATGTCGTTATTATATACGTCTGGAATTTGTTTCACGATTCTTGGAAACTCAAAAGTGCCTTTCAATTTTTTTTTTAAACGAGGTCCATGTAGCTTGGGAGCCATTAGTCCACTCTCCCACACTCATTGCTTATAAGTTCCTCTCACTCTATTCTCCTTTGCCTACTTGACCATGGCTTATGTGTTTGGACCTTTGTTTACTTGCCTTACCTTGGTGATTGTGTCACGTAGGACGAAATGGGATCCCGGGTATGATTTAGCTATTCCCAGAACAACACAATTAGCATAGAAATACATATTTATTATTGAAAAGATAACATTTCACATTTATTATTACAAGCGTAACAACACAAGTTTATCTGAGTCGAATTTTACGTGCCCCACACAATTGGCAGAACCAAGGTGCCAATATTTGTCACTTATACTCCACAGTTGTGCCCCACACAATTGGGAGTAGCATATACTCCGGGTAATACATAATAATTCGAACCGCACAATATTACTGTACATACAACCATAACTTTTTCTTCATCCGAAGTGTGACCATTGTAGCTTGTACTGATTTTGTGGAAAGTCGTCGATGTTTAGAGACGTGCACGCTTTGGCACCGGAACATTTCCCTTTTGCTGCAGGGAAACCACCGTGTCATGCAAGCTTTCCCTGATTGGAGTGAACATCAAGCCCAAGTCCTTGAGCCTCTGGCTGGAGAACCTGTACGGCTTCGCCATCGGCTTGCCGTCATGTTCACACCTGCCAGAACAAGAACAAGAACAAGAACAAACACGTCGATTTCCGATTAGAGAGAGAGAGAGATGCCTTCTGGCAATATACAGTAATAGATTTGCGGTGAACCAACGTGACGTACTTGGCGGTGACGGGTAGCGCGGAAGAGGTCTCGAAGATACTGGATGAACTGGCCACGGTGCAGCACGTCTCCGATGCATAGGTATCGTCCGCGCGCATCGGGGTGTTCGTAGACGAGGACATGCGCGCGTGCCACATCGCGGACGTCCGTGTAGGCGGCCACGGCGTTGGGGTAGGTGGGCTTCACGCCCGTGAGGTAGCGGGCGACATGGAGAACGCTGGGGTTGAGCGTCAGCTGGAGTCTGGGACCGATCGTCACCGGCGGCACCACCACCGCCAGCTCCAGGCCCCTTTTGGCGGCCTCCTCTGTGGCTGTGACCTCTGCCATCATTTTGGCACAGCAGTACAGATTCTGCGTACAGTACGTGAAGAACCAGATTGACAAACAAGTTGGGTAATCATGTTCATGCATGGGCTTGACGGAGGAGGTGGAACTTCACAGAAGATTATACGTACGCCTGTAAGTTTGCAGAATTCGTAGTCACTCCAGCACATCTCGTCGACAACGGTGTCGGGCTGCGGTTCGGGTCCATGTGTACGGCGCCATAGGAGGAGGTGAACACCACGCGCCGCACGCCCATATCCGCCGCAGCGTTGATCACGTTCCTGGTTCCCTCCACAGCAACCGCCATGACCTCCTGCTCGTGGTAGAGAGTCGGACCGATCAAGCAGCGTTAAGCAAAGCACTCCATGTATATTGACATGGGCGCCGTATATACGTCTTCAAGCTAAGGAATTTGTAAACTTACGGGGTCGTTGGTGACTGGGGAGGCGACATGGAAGACTCCGTAGCATCCGCTGAACGCTGCACGGAGGCCGTCGCAGTAGGAGAGATCAGTGCGGCACAGGGATAGCCTCTCCTCGGCTCCCTCCAAGGCAAGCAAGTGGGCGTTCTTGTCATCAGCTTCACATTCATAGTACACACGACTTAGTCATCTCAGGTTATCTATCTATTTTTTTGAGCTTAAGGTGGTCGATATCCACCACCCAATTACATAGAATAGAGTTGATCCAATTTTTAAGAGAAACCGAGTCATCTCAGGATATCTATCTATTTTTTTCAATTGCAATGTCCAATTCTTTTTCTCAAGCTTTTATACATCGATATTGCATAAACTTGACAAAGTTATAAATTCCCGGTCTCCACAAATGTTGCAAAGAGATGTGATAACACAAGTTCAGATAAGCATAAATTTAGTAACATCGGATGTGTACAGTTTATCATCTAATGTGTAATAAGGGTGCTAAAGATACAAATACTCTTACTTACCAAGATCTCTAACAGTTCCCCTCACACAGTAGCCACGGAGTAGGAGCACCTTCACCACCCATGAGCCAATGAAGCCTCCTGCTCCAGTCACACAAACCAGCTGCTCCTCGCCAATGTCGCTAGCCTTGGATTCAAGATAGGAAGACATGGCGAATATTGTTGATCTAACTGAACAGGAGTATCATAGCAGTGCACGTGTGATGCACTTATTTATAGAACAAAAGCGAAAGGGCTGTTCAGAAACCCCAAATGGAGCCCGATCTCCTAGGATCTTTTTTTATTAAAAAATAAATGCAAATCGGAATTTAGGTCTTAAAAAATCTAAACAAATCTTTGATGTAGATAATGTTGAACTTTACCAGCATGCAAAATATAATGCAAAATTCGTATTATTTTAGCCTACGCGAAAATGATAAATCTGGCAAAAAATAAGGTTTTTCAAAATATACTGTTCACATATCCAGATTCACCCATTTGTCATTTTTGTCCAATCTAAAATATAACGCATCTCGGATTGTTTTTTTACACACTTGTAGATCAGATCATTATCTACATCTTGGTATTTTTTTTCTGATTTTTTAGAATTTTTAAATGTGGATTTTAAACTTTATACCGAGCTCCATTAAGTCCGGCCTCCAAAACACTAGTTACTACTCCCTCCGTTTGGAAAAGCATGTCTTACATATATCTAAATTTGGATGTATATGTATAGTAAAATATATCTACATACATCTGAATCTAGACAAATCCAAGACATTCTTTTCCGGACGGAGGGAGTATAATGTAAAAAGGTTACTCTCATTTGCTGGTTATGTTTATATACACTCCTTTCCCGGTAAGTAACTAGTAACTTTTTTATACACTCCTTTGCTGGTTAGTACATTGTAAAGTTATGTTTGCTTTTATCCATCAGTATAAATTAGAAGTTAACTAACTAAATAATTAGTCTGATGAGTGTGCGTTAGCTCATCGTTTGGAAATGAGGGAGCGTATTGGAGTTGAGCAAGCAATCATATACCAGTACAGGCAAATCAATGAGAATCAACGTGATATGCTTGACCTCTTGGCAGTACTTGTCGGCAGTGGGACCACTCCGTGTTCAGGAATCAGCTCGTATAAGTTGCTGTTAAGATACGTGAGATTGAGATCGAATATAAAAAATACTCCCTCCCGTTCGTTGACTCACATAAGTAGATGCGGACATATCTATCTAATACTAAAACGCGTCTAGATGCATCCGTATGTATATACAAGTGAGTCATCTAATATGAAACGGAGGGAGTATTAGATAAGTTGCCCGCTAAGTTGAAAGATATATTTGAGCCTATAGTCAAAATTAATATAGGTATCAATGAGCACTACTAGGAAACTAGTTATAGATAGAATCACTTTTTGCGACGCACCAAACAGCCATGCGCCACAGTTTTGCATGCGCCACAGAAAATTTGGAATTATGTGGCGCATGGGGCCTCATGTGCCACATAAATATCTCTTTCTGTGGCGCATGTGTCTAGATGCGTCACAGAAAGCCACATTGATTTTATTTTTTGAAGGTTTTATCATTTTCTTTTCTTGTTTGCAAAACTGAAAAAACGATTCAGGGGGATATAGACCCATGCGCCACAGAAAGAGTCATTTCTGTGGCGCATGTGGCCCCATGCGCCACAGAATTGTTGAAAACAGATTTCACCCCCATGGATCGCCTTTTCAGTTTTGTAAACAAGAAAAGAAAATGATAAAACCTTCAAAAAATAAAATCCTTTGAAATATGGTTAGCTTTTAGTGTCTAGTAGGTATAGAAATTTTTTAAATATGAATTTTGACCTTTTTGCAAAAGCCAGAAAAAAAATTAAAACAGCCATAACTTTTGCATACGACGTCGAAAAAATGCGTTTAATATATAAAAAAAACTAGAGAAAAAAGGAGCTCGATTTCGTCCGGGTTTACCCGGTGAACTTCTCTCAGATCCTCGAAATTCCAAAAGAAAAAAGTTATTTCAAAAAGAAGATTTTTTCTACAAAATCAAAAAAAAATCAAAAAAGACAATTCTGTGGCGCATATCTACATATGCGCCACAGAACTGTTGGGCGGGATTCGAATTTGAATCCCGCTGGCTCCCCCTTCTCCCTCTCTTTTCTCCTTCTCCCCTTCTCTCTCCACCACCTCTCCACTTCTACTCCCTCCTCTCCTCCACACATCTCTCCTCCACTTCTCCTCTCCACTTCTCTCCTCCACTTCTCCTCCCTCCTCCACCTCCACCTCCGGCGACTTCCTCCACCACCCCGGCGACCTCCTCCTACTCCTCCACCACCTCCGACGACATCCTCCTCCACCTCCGGCAACATCCTCCTCCACCTCTGGCGACATCCTCCACCACCTCCGGTGACCCCCTCCTCCACCACCTCCGGCGACAACCTCCTCCACCACCTCCGGCGACATCCTCCACCTCCTCCACCATCTCCGGCGACCCCCATCCTCCACCCACCCACCTCCGACGACCCCCATCCTCCACCCACCCACCTCCGACGACCCCCCTCCTCCACCCACCTCTCCGTCGCTTCCTCTGCCTTCTCCGTCGCTCCCTCTGCCTGCTCGCCGGGACGCCGCATGCGCGCCGAAATCGTTGTTGCCCTGTTCTCTGTCCGCCGCCGCCGTTTTACTCGCCGCCGGCGACTCCGGCCACCAAATGGCTCGAAGCGTCGCCCGCCCTGTTCCCCTCAACCTCCTCGCGTAGATCCAAGCCGTCTCAGCCCCACGCGCGCGCACGGCTGCTCTGCCGCGAGCTCGGCACCGCGTTTGCCGCCGACGACAAACGTCACAGCCTGACGTCAGCGCGGACCCACCAGTCAGACTTCTCACATTTCCAAAAATGATTTCCAAAAAAAACCCTGACATGTGGGTCCCGCCTATCAGCTTTTTTTTAAAATAAAAAAAAGAAAATGCTAAAAATTGTAAAATTCATATACCTTCTAATCCGTAATTAAGAAAAAAAAGATATACCAAAATTTTCACAAAAAATAAATCTTTACAACTAACACATTTCCCTGCATGAATAAACACCTTAAAAAATTTAGAATAACTAATACAACATTTTTATATAAATTATGGAGTTTCCATAAATATGTTCCCCTACTTTTTTTATATCCTGCCACAGTCCGACTTAATTAAGCCTACTATCTCTACGAATATTTCTTAATTATACTCACTCCCCCCAAAAAAAACAAACACAACAATTTGATAACTTCGTGTACACAACTTTTAGAGCATCAGTAAAATCTTTACAAATTTCTGACTTCCAGCTTCATTTCATCTCTTTTGGAGTGGATGCGCTCAAAATTGAATTACAACCATATTGAAACATTCTAATTCAAATTCCAAATTTCAGTACTTTGGAATTTTAAAAGCCTTTCGCACCTAATCATCTCACAAACATGAAAATAATTCAAATCTTAATAACTTTTCAATTTGAACAATTTTTGAAACCTAAACATTTTCAAAACATAAAACTAGCTATTTATGACAAAGAAACTAGCATGTTTGGAAAATTCAAATTTGCCAACTCTTGAATAAATTTAAGAAAAAATATACCCATATTTAAGCATTTAAATCCAAATTTCAGATTTAAGACCTCCATAAATTTTAAAATTCTTTCGAATCCGATCATTTTATGAACGTAAAAAGAATTCAAGACTTAATACATTTCCACTTTTACCAATTTTTAAAATCTAAACATTTTTAAAACGTAAACTTTTTTTGGATTGCAATAATTTAAAAAATTTGAGCAACCTCTAAAATCCGACCATTTTTAAAACGAAAACTTTTTCCAATTTCAGATATTTCAAAACGTAGACAATTTTAGAACGTCACCATTTTCAAATTCGAATTTCACCAAACAGGCGTGGCATTTGCCGCGCCCAGTTGCCTAGTATTTCTTAACGAGCAGAAGCACGGTCACCCATGACCATACTAGCGCTCGTACCGATGATACACTAAAGAGTACTGAAAACCAGAAGGGAGGCAACATCGATAACGAGCAGTGCTACGGTGGCAACCCGCGCACCGTCTTTTTTTTTTTTTTGACGAAAAGGCAGTTTGACTGCATTTCATTGCGAGTAGGGGGTAAAAGGTCTGAAGTTACAAAACCGTAACTCCAAGGGAGCAAGAAAATGAAAAGAAAACAAAACTTTCAGAGACAAGGTCTCGGAGCCAGGAAAGTGAACCAAAATCAGTTAGGTTCGAGGGGTCTTTCGATCAGTGCCCGCACTCTTCTTCTCCCAGCCTGTACCCAGTCTCCAGCCTCCGTCGTGATGCGCTGGAACACCTGAGTCGCTGATGAGATTTTGTGGTTGAAAATTCTATCATTTCTTTCGATCCAAAGGCACCACCAGACCAGCGGCACTCGTAACCCGCGCGCCATCTTACCAAGGATAAGAATCGGACACTCGTAACAGAAAAAAATTAAGGACCATGGTATGGCCGCGCCCGATCTTACGTGTGACATACTACGTCATATATCAGGTATTGAGCGCCCATACCAGGTAACCTTGCCTCCGTTGTTTTTTCCACCTCCAAACCTTAAAGGTTCTACTCGCCCGTCTGTTTTGGGTTCAATTCCTCGCACACAGAAAATCTATGATATGTTTGTCCTGCGATCCTCCATGTCTTATGACTCCTGAAGGTTGAAATGGCTATGCTAGTAGAAGTAAATTGTCAAGTTATCATATTCAGTGGGAAATAAGTCTTGATGAACATAGTAAGATTTTTAAGCATTTAATTGTTTTTGTAGCTCTTACTCTATTTTTTTTGTTAACTGAGTCTTGCGTTTAATTTTAATTTGATAAACAAGTAGAACCAAAGAAAGTCTTTCAAGTGAAGACTTGAGTGTTGACGATAATGTTTTTAATTAAGAGTCTAGTTCGAGAGGTACTCAACCCCATAGCACTTGATGTTTTTGACTTGAATGCTGCCTTTGGAAATAATTGTCTGATAAAACATATGCTTAGCGGTAAATGAGACACATTCCAAATTTTGTCTTGTTAAATCAAAGTTCGATATTGATTTATGCTTGTCCCACACCATTGTCGCACTCCATGGGAGGCCGACAAATCCGCTGGCTTATGAGCGATCTTCTCAGAGTTAGTTATCAGATTTCTGCCATGAGTTGATCATCAGTAACAACCATGTTATGATAGGTAAGAATATCAACTTTCTCGTAGGTCTGCGAATATCTAAATAAAGCTAAACAGTCCTCTGACTCTTGAGCGCTCAACTACTCGAATAAAATCTCAGATATTAGTCATGAGTGGATCCTAACCGTAACATCTCTGTTATACTTGGTACTTTAACCTAGACTTCACAATACCGATTGACATATACTAGCCTTAAGCGAGCACGAGTAACATCGAGCAAGTCAAGGACACACTCCTTCCATGCATGTTCGCGAATTGAGCATTAATTCCGTCGCACGCGCTTGTCCTAGACATTTTCACCGGGGACGGCAGCGGAAGACGGCGATAAGCTGAAAGTTTTCGACGCTGAGGCGATAGACACGATCTTGAATTTCTTACCCGCAAAAAAGAAATATTACTAAGAGTGGCTTGATGTACATGTCTTTATTTTAGTATAGATGGAACTACGAAAAAATCACTCGTTGAGATGGTGCACCTTTTTCTTATTTATTCGAAAGTTCTACAAATAATAATAGAAAACACCAGGATTTCAAAATGCCAAAATTAAAGAGAATGCATTATATATGACGTGGCAATTGGCAAAATACCACCCTCTACCCTGTGACCCATGGTGGTACACAACAATCCAAGGTACTGTACTTGGCTAGCTACTAACACGAGCTCGTACGTCCGAGCCTGACTAGCCACTAACACGCGAGCTCGTCGGCTTGCGGAGTCCGTGTCCTTGAGCCGTTCAGCGGCAGAGTCCGGGTGGGTGGCCTCGATCGGAAACGCAGCCTGCCTCAAACGAGCACGAGCAACGAAGTGCGCGTTCCCGTCGCGGGAGACGATGAAGGCGACGGATGCAAAGTTATCGACGCTGAGGCGATGACAGGATCGATCTTGAATTTCCTGAAGCGACGACAGACGCGTACGGCATGGGAGGACGCATGGTGGTCGCGGGCATGACATGCATATATATGGCATTGTCGAAAAAAAGGACATGTATATGGACTGTTATTGGTCACACAAATATGATCATAATGTATATTTTGACGTGGCAAAACCATCACCCATTACCCATAATAATTCAGAAAAATCCAAACCGTCCGATTTGGCAAAACCTCATCCACTCGCGCGGATCAAACGGCAAAAGCGCAAGCACACGAAAAACCTCATCCATAGGCTCGATCGCAGCCGTCCATGGCGCCGATCCGACGGCCGGCCTGCCCCGCGATCCCCCTCACGGCCTCATCCTATCCTCGGCCTCTCCGCCCCACTTCACTACTACTCCCGTCTCCGTGCGTGCTCTGCTCGCGCCTGGCTCACACCCTCACTCGCTCGCTCGCTCTCCACCGCACGTCCAGCCCGGAGCCAGGAGCCACGCCCGGCAAGCAACAATGACGTCCCTCTCCTCCTCCGCGGCCACGGCGCGCGCCACGTTCCTCCCTTCCTCCTGCCGGGCGGCGCCGAGCAGGAGGTCGCGCCTCCTCGTGGCCCGGGCGTCGGCGTCGAGCCCGAAGCTCCCGGGCGGGCGGCGGCTCCGCGTTGCCGTGGTTGGAGGCGGCCCCGCGGGCGGCGCGGCGGCGGAGGCGCTGGCCAAGGGCGGCGTGGAGACGGTGCTCATTGAGCGGAAGATGGACAACTGCAAGCCCTGCGGCGGGCCATCCCGCTGTGCATGGTGTCCGAGTTCGACCTGCCGCTCGACCTCGTCGACAGGAGGGTCACCAAGATGAAGATGATCTCGCCCTCCAACGTCGCCGTCGACATCGGACGCACGCTCGCCCCGCACGAGTACATCGGGATGGTCAGGCGCGAGGTGCTCGACGACTTCCTCCGGACACGCGCGCAGAAGGCCGGCGCCGAGGTCCTCAATGGCCTCTTCCTAAGGTATTGTACACCACTCTTCGTACAAGTTTTGCACTACACTATCACTGAGCACAAGAGCTGAAATGAAGTAAGATTAAGAGAGTGGTACTATTAGATTTGCATGACGATTTTAAAACGAGAGACTGCGTATCTAATACTTGACCTGTGTTGACTATTTCCCCAGCATGCATGCATGTTGTCAACAAGACCCAGCTTCCAGTACTTATGCAAGACTATACTAATTGACAAAGATAGCTGTTGTTTAACCATCAGTTCGAATGTAAGATGAATTAATTGAATACCAATCATCAACTGAAATATACATACTACAAATGTGCAAAAATTTATTTGCCAAAATGACAGCCCAGTTGTGCGAAAATGCCAAAGGCTAATCAAACCCCGCTCTGAATATCTCATCTCTGTTTTGAGATGTAAGCAGTGTCTAATCAATCAATCATCTGAGCTGACTGCTACCGATCTTCAGATACGAGGAGCCCAAGGAGCGAAACGGCACGTACACGGTGCACTACAACCACTACGACAGCTCCAACGGCAAGGTGGGCGGCGAGAAGCGTTCGTTCGAGGTGGACGCGATCGTGGGCGCGGACGGCGCCAACTCCCGCGTGGCCAAGGACATGGGCGCAGGCGACTACGAGTACGCCATCGCGTTCCAGGAGCGCGTCAAGATCCCCGACGACAAGATGCGCTACTACGAGGAGCGCGCGGAGATGTACGTCGGCGACGATGTCTCCCCGGACTTCTACGGCTGGGTGTTCCCCAAGTGCGACCACGTCGCCGTCGGCACCGGCACCGTCACCCACAAGGCCGACATCAAGAAGTTCCAGGCCGCCACCCGCCTCCGCGCCAAGGACAAGATCGAGGGCGGCAAGATCATCCGCGTCGAGGCCCACCCCATCCCCGAGCACCCACGTCCCAAAAGGTAATTAACATTCCACTGTGTTTTCTTTTGCCCGGCGATCACTTGGGGTCCGTCTGATCGTGTTCTATGATCGTTGTATATCAGGGTGTCGGGGAGGGTGACGCTGGTGGGAGACGCGGCGGGGTACGTGACCAAGTGCTCCGGCGAGGGGATCTACTTCGCGGCGAAGAGCGGGCGGATGTGCGCAGAGGCGATAGTGGCTGGGTCGGCGAACGGGACGCGGCTGGTGGACGAGGGCGACCTGCGCAAGTACCTGGCGGAGTTCGACCGGCTCTACTGGCCGACCTACAAGGTGCTGGACATCCTGCAGAAGGTGTTCTACCGCTCCAACGCGGCGCGGGAGGCGTTCGTGGAGATGTGCGCCGACGACTACGTCCAGCGGATGACCTTCGACAGCTACCTCTACAAGCGCGTCGTGCCGGGGAACCCGCTCGAGGACATCAAGCTCGCCGTCAACACCATCGGCAGCCTCGTCAGGGCCACCGCACTGCGCCGGGAGATGAAGAACCTTACCTTGTGAATTTGTGATCATCATCGAGGAACCTGACATCTACTTCCAACTGCGGTGGATCGATCGGTATAGTAGAGATTCCCGGCTGATCGAACAGATTTGGGACGGAAGAGGGCAGAGAATAAGGCTACCTGGATCGATCGGAAAAAGGTTGTGTCGTCTTGGTCGATCCTGTCCGATTTTCTTGTACAACATACGCACAGTGATGTTCAGACTTCAGGGCAGTTCGCCTGGATTACTGAAGCACGCCAATATTCAATATGTGAATGAATGTAGTATAAACAAAGGTCCCCTGTTTCTGATGCTCCGTCGAACGAGGGTAGAATGAAGCAATACTACGGAGATCCGCCGCATGCCTGTCTTAGGATGCGGCATCACTCAATTTCTTCACCATGCATGATCCTTTTTTGTTTTGAAACAAAGGCAAATGACTTGCCTATTTCATTGATTAAGAGGGGTTTTAGAGTACAAACCTATCCCAGAGGCTACGGAAATAAAAGCCTACTCTCACAGAAAAATAGCCCTCAAGGGCCTCGCACCCGCGGTGCCCCAAAGCAGGCAAGCCACTTAATGGCCAAAATTACAAAACGTGGCATGGATGTAACATTTCTAAAAACCCTCGCATTTCTCTCGTTTCGGATTTCCCAAGCGGAGAGAATGAGTACAGATGAGAGCCCCATTCGCAGCCGGCCGTTTACCCCGTGATCGAACACCACCACTCCTTAACCGTGGCGAAATTGCTCCCTTGCGTCGTGTCGAAGTCCATCAAACTAAGTCATTCCTTAAGCTCATTCCAAATGTGAAGCGAGTACCTACACTTGAACATGATGTGGGCCGCTGTCTCCGGTCCCCTCTTGGAAAGTTGACTAATGACACAATGGGGACAGCCCCGCCGGGCAAGCCGATCCAACGTCCACACGTGATTTTGGAAGATCCACCAAGTAAATAATTTGCATAGGGAGGAGGGGGGGGGGGGGGGGGGGGGGGGGGGGGGGGCTATTCAAGCCGCGGTGTCCTTCCCATCATTTGTGAGTGTCCACGGGATAGAATGCCGAGAGCCATCGATAAGGTGGACCTCTTGAATTTTGCTCCAAAGGTTGTAGAACTCGGTGATACGAAGGACCAAAATTCCACCCACGAGATTCAAATTCCTCACCCAAAAATCTTTGTACAACCTTATGCACCGTGAAATTCTTTTGCTTAGATATGGAAAAAATGGAGGGCGCCAAATCTTTTGGCTTAAGGCCATCTAACCAAGTCGAGTGATTAAACTTGGCGGTTTTCCCATCTCCAATGGTGATGTTGGTGGAGGAACAGAAAAGCTCCATGACCATGTCATCACAAGGATGCCTGAAACCGACCTAGGCGCGTTCGGGCTCCGTCCGTTCATACCATGGCCATCTTAACCTCAAAGGAATCGCGAAATTTCGGAGGTCTAGAACTCCAAACCCTCCCAAGTTCTTTGGCCTATACACAGTTTCATCGGAGACCTTGTCCGAAGTCGCCCAAAGAAATGCGCTCTCAAGCTCGAGCATGGCATTCATGATGCTTTTAGAGGGACCAAAGCGATGAGGGGGTAAATTCGTTGTGACGTGGTCACAGACTTGATTAGCGCCAACAAACTCGCCGTAGTGTCAAATTTTCCATTTACCAGTAGGTAATTTCTTCGCCATTATCTTGTCCCCAATAAATTGAAATCAACACTCCAGGGACGATGCACCGATACCGGGAGCCCCAGAATTGAATTGGTCGCATGTTTTGTTTTTTATGCCGGACGGATAGAATGAAATGATAGTGGTTGAATAGAGATTTTATTGATAAGATTATGGTTATGTGCATCAAATGATGCAGAGGTCGAGAGGCTTCGCCTTCCTATAAAAACCCATATGTCGATGTGTCATCCCAGCCCTTTTTTTATTCCTTTGTATATTGTGCGGTGTTTTATTCCCGATATCACAATTTTGCCAATAAATAGTAGGCTCTGCTATTTTGTAAAAAAGAAATTGTGAACATATTCATCAAGTAGCCGTTCAATTGAAAAGAAAAACTGCAAAATTATGATTTGTGTGACTACTTTACAAAATACCATAGGTGAAAGATTAGTACTTCCGTTGGTTAAATACAAGACCACTATGAAAAATACAATTTGTTAATAGAAATGATTATTTGTTTGCCTCATGGTACGATTGTGTACATTAATACAAACATTGCATGCATCAAAAGAGGCACAAAATGCAACATGTTTTAGCCCGAATACAAGAGTTTTTTCACACAATTAATCATGTTATTAATTAGTTGGATTTGTTTGCAAAATAAGATAGTGGTCTTTTATAAAAAAATACCAGATGGAGTATAACTATACGTACACATATGTCACTAGTACAGAACGACACTATCGAAACGGGTCAAAACCCTTATCGGAAACAAAAAATCCCTACGTTTCCCGAGCCTCGTTACTGATGTGAAGGCACTCATCGGGAAACGAAGGTTTTAACCGTCACCGATGAGACCTCTTTTTGGCAGCGGTTCAATAATTATCCCCGTTGCCGATTTGTAGGGCACGTCAGTAACGGAGTATGTGGTTCCGCTCGTTTGCACTGAGTTTTTCTCATTCGTTTATTCGTGTGTCTATAGCTGGAATATATATGCCACATCACATTAAGATCTCACATCACAATCAGCAAAAGTAATATCATATTTCATGCATAAAAAATTGCAAATGTCACCATTACAATATGACGAATTACAAAATTATTAGCCTAACTAAAATTTCTCATTGAGAAGACACAAGGCTGGAAAACCTTATTATTCTCCCTTGATTGACACAACTATCGCCTTCGGCCGTGCTGCGTGCTTGCAAGTCCATAATTGTTTTTCTTGGTGGTGGTGATAGTGAATGGATTGCTTTTCTTGCCCCCAAATTTTTTTATGCAGTGTCACCGAAATATTCTTTTGCATTTTAAACAAGTTGTTTGTTAGCTAATTGTGGAGTTCCATATTCAAACATAAATAATATAAACATAATTAGAAACTACTCTACAAGTACTATAGATCCCTGAGGAGATATAATCGTCTAAAGAGGACATACAGAAGATACACTGAACTAGAGAAACCTTAGTTCAATGGCACGAAAGCCGGTCACACAGAGATTTATACCTTCCACTTGGCGGGAGTACATCCTCGTCCTGCTCCTCTGGTACGACAGGTTCCGAGACAGGTGCCATGTCCGTAGATCTACACGCCATGCGCCCGCATCTGGCACACGAGAAAGACTATATCTGCCCATAGAAGAGGCAAAAACGACTGAAGGAAGCCGGATATAGCAAGCGTCGGTGGGCTACTTCGTCGTTCTCGCCTCCCGGGCCGCTCGGAAGAGATGCGCGGTGGCGCTGATTAGAGCCACCGCCATACTGTGTTCAGATCGAGTATAGTGAGAGTGAAGAGTGAGAATGAAAGAGTTAGGGTTGCCAGTATCTATCATTTATAGCACAAGTACCACATCGAAAATGGACACGCCGAAACACCATATCCATTAACTTGGTCTCACTGACCAGCTAGGCCTACTTACATAGGATGCAGAACAAGCAATTTTTTTTAAAATTATGTTCATAATAATGTATAGAAGAACTACTACTACTACTCAACTCGTTCTCTTTCCGTGCTTCCTCCGCGCCATTGTCATCCTTGGCACGGCGTCGCTTCTTACCGGTTGACTCTTGTGCCCGCTCCTCCTCCGGCTCGTGCTCCTCGTACTCCGGTGCCTCCTCCTCCTCCAGCCCATGCTCCTCGTACTCTAGCGCGTCCTCCTCCGGCACGTGCTCCTCGTACTCCGACGCGCGCCTCCTCCTCCGGTGCCTCCTCGTCGTCGGAGTTGTCTTGTTCTTCCCTCGGAGACAGTGGGTCCGATTGTCCTCCTGCGGTGCCTCCTCGTTGTCGGAGTTGTCTTCTTCATTGCTCAGAGACGGTGGGTCTGAGTCCTCCGACGGGTCCTCATCATCGGGGTCTGAGTCCGACGGCGCCCCTTGATCAAACCATGGACATGGCCCTCGCCGTTTTCAGTGCTCGCGTCGTCGCTTGGGATGTCCTCGTTCTGCCACACTAGTACAGAACGACACATCAGAAACGGGCCAAAAACCCCATCGGAAACGGAGAAAGGGTCCGTGTCCCCGCTTCCGATACTGATGTGAATGCCTTCATCGGCAACGGTGGCAGAACACCGTTTTCGATGTGAGATAATGTTGGCATCGGAGCCTTCGGCCCTCCATTACCAATGTGTGACCTGTTCGACAACGTAGGGTTGTGTCCTCCGTTATCAGTGTGGTATCCTTTCGGCAACGGCTATTTCTGTTTGCTCGTTTCCGATGTATAATTTCAAGCTAATAGTAATTAGCTGCGCTTGCACGCCCGTGCTACAACAATTATTTAGCAGACATTCAATAATACACATGAACCAGCCTAATATTTAACTGCAGCACACTATAAAGTTTACAACAATCATATGAACACAAAGTTTACATCAAATGTTGGAATACAAGTTCACATCTATTGCTATTGCTCGAAATACAAAGTTTTCAGCCATTGTTTGGAAAAAAGTGGACACAATTTATCGAAGTTACATCACAACAGTGACAACAATTGTTTTGGAAAATAATATCGTCTCACCAGCGAGAATGCCGGTATGGACAAGTGAACAAATACTGAATAGGATCTCATGATCATGGAATAGGGTCGTATAGTTTTCCCTCCTTGCTTACGATTTCTGTAAGGACGAACGCAACAAACATGCCTCTCACCAACGTAAGAACATCGTTCTTCAAAGGTGCACTCCCCATTCCACTTATAAGCTGCATGCAGATTCTTAGTTAGGTATCTTTCGTCATGTATGTCTGCAAATATTGTTAGGAAACATGAATTGTTGATGATGTCGTGGATTACTAACCGAATTGAGGCTTGACAGACTTTTCGAGGTGGGAACGATTTTCAATATTGCATGGCACACATAAAACCCACAAAGATTTGTACCAGGTGGTTGCTGAGGGCACTGTAATGTTGGTGACAAAATCGCTCAATTAGTTTGGTTTGCTAACAGGTATCTGTGAAAACTAGGAATAAAGTTGCAACTGTTACCGGCTTAACCACTACGTGTGTCAATTTGTCCTTCTCTTCTCCTCTCTTGGCCAACGGTCTCTTGATTATCGTCAGGTACTTTTCGAACACACTACAAAAGTAATGAGTTGGCGGATTAAGAAAACAACACGTGAAAGTTAAATCATAAAAAAACTAGGGAACGATGTAATACCTGTCCAAGAATTTCTCTAAGGGTTTATATTTCAAAGTTCCATGTAGGGAATCTACATACAATACCTTGTTCTGTTTAGGAATGATGATAGCTAAGATCCAGTGAAAACTGCGAAGGAAAATAACAAACTTACGCCTGATGGTAAGGAAGCAGGATGTACAGATAATTTTTAATAACAAACTTACTCCTGATTGTAAGGAAGCGGGATGAATTCTTTGTCTTGATAATGAGTCAACACATTCACAGCATAGTCGAATGTACTTTCATATTGATGGCTGCAGATGTTCGTGTAAGCGATAAGAGCTGGGTCAAGGAAACCTACCGGTTCTCTCCTGCGGTCGCACTCGAATACCTGGCTCCTAAGTACAAGAAAGAGAATAGTTAGCATGTACTGAACAAAAGAAAGCTATTAAAATGTGAAAAGTATTTGTAAGGCACATACAATGTGAACAAACGCATGAACGTGCCATCAACAGTATTCAGGTTGAAAAGGTTGAACATCTCTGAAAACTCAATGCCATAACGAATGCCCTCTACGACGCCGTGATACGTCTCAAACGTATCTATAATTTTTGATGTTCCATGCTTGTTTTATACCAATTGCTACATGTTTTGCATCTACTTTATATCACTTTTATACATTTTTTGGGACTAACCTATTAACAAGATGCCGAAGTGCCAGTTCCTATTTTCTGCTGTTTTTGTATTCCAGAAAAGCTAGTCTGGAAATATTCTCGGAATTGGACGAAACTACACGGGGGTCCCTATTTTCCAGAACAGACCTGACGGAGCGAAGGAGCAACAGAGGAGGGCCACCAGGAGGCCACACGCACCTAGGGCGCGGGCCCCCTTCTGCCGCGCCCTAGGGTGGTGTGGGCCCCTCGGGGGTCCGCAGCCGCCGCCCTTTCGCCTACTTATTCCCCCCGACGCGAAAACCCTAAGTACCTGAGCAAATATCCACGAAAAGTTCCAGAGACGCCGCCGCCATCAACCCTAGCTCGGGAGGGTTCAGAACCTCTTCCCGGCACCCTGCCGGAGAGGGGAATCGTCACGGAGGCTTCTACATCGCCATGCCTGCCTCCGGAGTGACGCGTGAGTAGTTCATCCTTAGACTACGGGTCCATATCAATAGCTAGATGGTTGTCTCTCCACTTTGTGCCATCATGTTTAGATCTTGTGAGCTGCCCTACATGATCAAGATCATATTATTGTAATGCTACATGTTGTGTTTGCTGGGATCGATGAATATTGAATACTATGTCAAGTTGATTATCAATTTATCTTATATGTTATTTAAGATCTTGCATGCTTTCCGTTACTCGTAGATGCTTTGGCCAAGTAGATGCTTGTAACTCCAAGAGGGAGTATTTATGCTAGATAGTGGGTTCATGCCTCCGTTTAACCTGGGATAGTGACAGAAAGTTCTAAGGTTGTGGATGTGCTGTTGCCACTAGGGATAACCTAACGATGCTATGTCCACGGGCATATGTGTTTGTTTACATTACGCACTTTACTTAATGCAATTATCCGTTGCTTGCAACTTAATACCAACGGGGGACTCGGATGACAACCGGCGGTGGATTATTAGTCATAGATGCTGTTGGATAACGGTCTATGTATCTTGTCGTAATGCCCAATTAAATATCATAGTAGTCAACATGTCATATATGCATTGTCATGCGCTCACTATTTGTCAATTGCCCAGCTGTAATTTGTTCACCCAACATGTTAGTTATCTTTTATGGAGAGACACCACTAGTGAACTGTGGACCCCGGTCCATTCTTTTACACTGATTAAACAACCACAAACTGCAAACTGTTCCTTTTTCATTCTCTGCAATTTAATACTCATTTTCCACCCATACGTTTAATCCTTTGTTTTCAGCAAGCCGGTGAGATTGACAACCTCACTGTTTCGTTGGGGCAAAGTAGTTTGATTGTGTTGTGTGCAGATTCCACGTTGGTGATCGTGTTGCGCCGTGCGGCCACCAACAACCTTCTGAAGAGTTGCTGCTCCTACTGGTTCGATAACCTTGGTTTCTTTCTGAGGGAAAACTTGCTGCTGAACTGCATCATACCTTCCTCTTGGGGTCTCCCAACGAGCTGTGATTCACGCCATCAAGCTCTTTTTCTGGCGCGTTGCCGGGGAGTTAGAAGCGCTTCAGCAGACTGCCACTGTTTGCTCTCCCGTCAACACTTTTCTGGCGCCGTTGCCGGGGAGACAGCAGTCTTCTGCAAGGGGAGTTTCACGCTTCCAATCTCTTTACTTTGTTTTTGTCTTGCTTAGTTTATTTTATTTTATCTTGTTTGCTTTCAATTATCAAAAACACAAAAAAATTAGTTACTTGCATCTAGTTTACTTTCAAGTTATTTTCTGTCTGTTTTTAATTTCTGCTAAAATGAGTACTCCTGAGAACACTAAGTTGTGTGATTTCACTAGCACGAACAACAATGATTTCATATGCACACCTATTGCTCCACCTGCTGCTTCAGCAGAATTTTATGAAATTAAACCTGCACTTTTAAATCTTGTTATGAAAGAGCAATTTTCTGGTGTTAGTACTGATGATGCTGCTGTTCACCTTAATAACTTTGTTGAACTTTGTGAAATGCAAAAGCTCAAGGAAGTAGATGGTGATATTATTAAACTGAAACTTTTTCCTTTCTCCTTGAGAGGACGTGCTAAAGAATGGTTGCTATCTTTGCCTAGAAATAGTATTGATTCATGGACTAAATGCAAAGATGCTTTTATTGGAAAATATTATCCTCCTGCTAAGATTATTTCTTTGAGAAGTAGCATAATGAATTTTAAGCAATTTGATAATGAACATGTTGCTCAAGCATGGGAGAGAATGAAATCATTGGTTAAAAATTGTCCCACTCATGGACTGACTACTTGGATGATCATCCAAACCTTCTATGCAGGATTAAATTTTTCTTCAAGGAATTTATTGGATTCGGCCGCTGGAGGTACCTTTATGTCCATCACTTTGGGTGCTGCAACAAAGCTTCTTGATGATATGATGATTAATTATTCTGAGTGGCACACCGAGAGAGCTCCAACAGGTAAGAAGGTAAATTCTGTTGAGGAAACCTCTCCTTGAGTGCCAAAATTGATACTATTATGTCTATGCTTGCAAATGGTCAAACACATGTTGATCCAAATAATGTTCCTTTAGCTTCTTTGGTTGCTCAAGAAGAGCATGTTGATGTGAACTTCATTAAAAATAATAATCAACAACAATGCTTATAGGAATAATTTTGGTAATAGCAATTATAGGCCCTATCCTTCTAATAGTGGCAATGGTTATGGAGATTCCTATGGTAGAACAAGAATGCCTAGTGAGGAAAGGATGCTAGAAATTGAAAAGGCCACTAAATTTTTTATGCAAAAGCAATATGAGCAAAACCAACTGTTTACTAGAACTATGGATGAACAATCTGCTATGCTAAAAAATATAAGCCATCAACTTGAGAATTTAATAGGGAATTTCTGGTTTGCAAGGTAAAATTTCTCATGCTGAAACTTGTATTTCGATGATCTGAAACACAATCCTCTTTGATTAATAAGATGGCAGCTAAGCCCGAAACAATTGAGAGTAATACCTTTGCCGTAGCCAATGCTATACAAGTTAAAATTGATAACAATGTGAGGATGTTAGCTGAATTGCATGCTAGATGGGAAAGAGAGGATGAAATTGCTAGAAAGAATAATATTGCTAGAGTTTATACTATTACTACTTCTGAAAATGCTTCAAACTCAAGTGTTAACAAACCTCCTACCATTAATGGCAAGATAGTTGGTGTTGGTAATGTTTCCACTTCTATTGCAAAATGTCCTAAATTGCCTGATAACTCTGAAACTGTCCTTGATAAAGATGCTGAAATTTCTAGCAATAAGGAAGATAATAATCCCATTACTTTTGATATAATGACTTTGATTTTGATGGTTGCAATATTTCTGAAGTAATTAAGTTCTTGCAAAAGCTAGCTAGAAGTCCTAATGCTAGTGCTATAAACATGGCTTTTACTAAACATATTACTAATGCTCTCATGCAAGTTAGGGAAGAGAAATTAAAACATGAAGCTTCTATCCCTAGGAAGTTAGAAGATGGTTGGGAGCCCATCATTAAAAAATTGAATGACTTTGATTGCAATGCTTTGTGTGACCTTGGTGCTAGTATTTCTGTTATGCCTAAAAGATTATATGATATGCTTGATTTAGCACCTTTGGAAAATTGTTACTTGGATGTTCACCTTGTTGATTCTACTATTAAAAAACCTTTGGGAAGAATTGATGATGTTCTTATCATGGTTAACAACAATTATGTCCCCGTTGATTTTATTGTCTTGGATATTGAGTGCAATCCATCATGCCCTATTGTGCTGGGAAGACCTTTTCTTAGACTGTAGGTGCTATTATTGATATGAAAGAAGGGAATATAAAATATCAATTTCCTCTCAAGAAAGGTATGGAACACTTTCCTAGGAAGAAGATTAAGCCACCTTATGATTCTATTGTTCGAACAAATTACAATGTTGATGCTTCTTCACTTGGTAATACTTGATGCATGCTTTGTGCCTAGCTAAAAGGCGTTAAAGAAAAGCGCTTATGGGAGGCAACCCATTATTATTTCTGCAATTTTTCTTTTATTGAGTCAAGGAGTGTTTACTTCTGTAGCAACTCCTTTGTATCTTTATTTTCTCGCATTGTTGTGCCAAGAGTAGCCTCTAATGTAAGATGATGCTTAATTTTGATTGCTGCGCAGAAACAGATTTTTGCTGTTCACTGTACGAAATTCCTAAAATCACCAGATTGTTAATTAAATCTGAAATTTTTTGCGTAATCTTTATGAATGTCTGAATCTTTCATTCAGAGTTTTCGATCTGAGCGTCGTAAGTGCCTCGAAAAAATTCGTCTTTGCGGACTGTTCTGTTTTAGACAGATTATGCCTTTTTATTTTGCATTCTCTCTTTTACTAGTGTTGAGTGAAATTCTTTTTTGGGTGGAAGAGCTTCACATAACATCAGTGGCTGTAGCTAATGTTTAAAGTAACAAATCATATTGCGTCTTTATAGAACATGTGATTTTTGATTATGCACTAACCCTCTAATGAGATCTACTTTGAGTTTGGTGTGACGGAAGTTTTCAAGGGTCAAGAGAGAAGGATGATATAATAGGATCAAGAAGAGTGAAGAGCTTAAGCTTGGGGAGGCTCCCATGGATCTCCCCAGCATATTTCAAGAAGACTCAAGCGTCTAAGCTTGGGGATGCCCAAGGCATCCCCTTCTTCATCGTCAAAATTATCAGGTCATCTCTAGTGAAACTATATTTTAATTCTTTCACATCATATGTTTTTCTTGGAGCGTCTGTGTGCTTTTATTTTCAGTATTGCACTTTTATTTTCAATAAAGCTTGACTGGACCCTAGCATTCTTGATTGGGAGAGAGACACGCTCCGCTTTTTCATGAGAATACTCCTATTCTTCACTTATATTTGTTGAGTATTCATATCTAGCGCTGTTCAGCTTTTAGCTCTTGTTTTCATGTATCTCTTGTCAGAGCTATTAGCTTTCTTTTGTAGAAAGTACTCTCTTGCTTCACTTATATTTGTTTGGAGAGTTGATGAAATAAATTGATTGGTGTTTGGTTGGTTCAGAAAATGTTGCATGTGGTAATTGGTATAAGGAAAAACTTGCTTAATCTTGTAGATCACTAATGGATAACTTGATGCTTGTCAATTGTTTTGAGTTAACAAGTAGATCATGATTAAATTGTGCATCACATGAGTTAAGCCTATTAGTGAAGAACTACCGTAAAGCTTGTTGAAAATTTGGTTTGCATCGGTGGTATCCTAAGGTCTAGATATTTTCTAATAACAGGGTTTGGTTAACAAGGAAGACGGTATGAAGTCTTATAACGTTTGCAATATGTTTGTCATATAAAACTTGGTGTACGGGTTGATATTCTTGTTTGCTTACATAACCTTGCTAGCCTAAACTCTGTACTGAGAGGGAATGCTTCTCGTGCATCCAAATCCTTGAGCCAAAATCCATGCCATTTGTGTCCACCATAACTACCTATATGTGGTATTTCCTTGCCACTCCAAGTAAATTTTTCATGTGCTACCTTTAAATTATTCAAAATGTTATTATTCCCTTTTTGTGTCAATGTTTACTAGCTCATGAGGAATTAGTGTGGTTATTCTTTATTCTATTTGTCGAATGGACTTTTACACCTGGACTAGTGGCATATACATCCGCTTATCCATAACTTGCAAAAAGAGCTGGCAACGGGGTGCCCAGTCCCAATTAATTACAACTTTAACCAATTAATTCTCTTCACACTTTTGCCCTGATTCATCAGTAAGCAATGACAAACAGTGAAATACCTGAATGTGTGTAAACCAAAGAGAAAGAGGGATGATCTGCCTTGCTGGTAGAAATAACGTCCTTCATGGGAGCCGCTCTTAAAAGTCCGTTCGACAGGTAGAATACTGTTCTCACCCGCTACCATTCGTTGACAATTAACAAACACCTCTCAAAAATAGATACTCCTCCATGGTATGTGATTGATGGAAGGCACCCGAGGATTCGGTTAGCCATGGCTTGTGTTAGCAAGGTTGGGAGGAGTATCAAATATTTTATGCAATCTCTATATGCTTTCAAAAACCTAAAAGCTCTAGCACATGATTTAATCCCTGCTTCCCTCTGCGAAGGGCCTTTCTTTTACTTTTATGTTGAGTCAGTTTTCCTATTCTTTCTGTCTTCCACAAGCAAACACTAGTGTCAACTTTGTTACAACATGCGTTATATGCAATGTATTGGACTTGTTATACTACTTTGTGTTGACAATATCCATGAGATAAATATGTTGAAAGTTGAAGCAAATGCTGAAACTAAATTCTTCCTTTGTGTTGATTAAATACCTTTTATTAGAAACTATTGCTTTATGAGTTAACACTTATGCAAAACTGTTTGATGCTTGTCTCGAAAGTACTATTCATGAAAACGTTTAGCTTGTGTGATTCATTGTTTACTCATTATCTATTTGGTAGCAAATTATAGACCATTGACTTGGATCACTTCATTCATTTACATGTGCCTTGCAATATTATATGATCAAGATTATGATAGTAGCATGTCACCTCAAAAATTATTTTGTTTTTATCGTTTACCTACTCGAGGACGAGTAGGAACTAAGCTTGGGGATGCTGATACGTCTCAAACGTATCTATAATTTTTGATGTTCCATGCTTGTTTTATACCAATTGCTACATGTTTTGCATCTACTTTATATCACTTTTATACATTTTTTGGGACTAACCTATTAACAAGATGCCGAAGTGCCAGTTCCTGTTTTCTGCTGTTTTTGTATTCCAGAAAAGCTAGTCTGGAAATATTCTCGGAATTGGACGAAACTACACGGGGGTCCCTATTTTTCCAGAACAGCCTGACGGAGCGAAAGCAGCAGAGGAGGGCCACCAGGAGGCCACACGCACCTAGGGCGCGGCCCCCCTCTGCCGCGCCCTAGGGTGGTGTGGGCCCCTCGGGGGTCCGCAGCCGCCGCCCTTTCGCCTACTTATTCCCCCCGACGCGAAAACCCTAAGTACCTGAGCAAATATCCACGAAAAGTTCCAGAGACGCCGCCGCGTCAACCCTAGCTCGGGAGGGTTCAGAACCTCTTCCCGGCACCCTGCCGGAGAGGGGAATCGTCACCGGAGGCTTCTACATCGCCATGCCTGCCTCCGGAGTGATGCGTGAGTAGTTCATCCTTGGACTACGGGTCCATAGCAGTAGCTAGATGGTTGTCTCTCCACTTTGTGCCATCATGTTTAGATCTTGTGAGCTGCCCTACATGATCAAGATCATATTATTGTAATGCTACATGTTGTGTTTGCTGGGATCCGATGAATATTGAATATATGTCAAGTTGATTATCAATCTATCTTATGTTATTTAAGATCTTGCATGCTTTCCGTTACTCGTAGATGCTTTGGCCAAGTAGATGCTTGTAACTCCAAGAGAGAGTATTTATGCTAGATAGTGGGTTCATGCTCCGTTTAACCTGGGACAGTGACAGAAAGTTCTAAGGTTGTGGATGTGCTGTTGCCACTAGGGATAACCTAACGATGCTATGTCCACGGGCATATGTGTTTGTTTACATTACGCACTTTACTTAATGCAATTATCCGTTGCTTGCAACTTAATACCAACGGGGGACTCGGATGACAACCCGGTGGATTATTAGTCATAGATGCTGTTGGATAACGGTCTATGTATTATGTCGTAATGCCCAATTAAATATCATAGTAGTCAACATGTCATGTATATGCATTGTCATGCGCTCACTATTCGTCAATTGCCCAGCTGTAATTTGTTCACCCAACATGTTAGTTATCTTTTATGGAGAGACACCACTAGTGAACTGTGGACCCCGGTCCATTCTTTTACACTGATTAAACAACCACAAACTGCAAACTGTTCCTTTTTCATTCTCTGCAATTTAATACTCATTTTCCACACCAGACGTTTAATCCTTTGTTTTCAGCAAGCCGTGAGATTGACAACCTCACTGTTTCGTTGGGGCAAAGTAGTTTGATTGTGTTGTGTGCAGGTTCCACGTTGGTGATCGTGTTGCGCCGTGCGGCCACCAACAACCTTCTGAAGAGTTGCTGCTCCTACTGGTTCGATAACCTTGGTTTCTTTCTGAGGGAAAACTTGCTGCTGAACTGCATCATACCTTCCTCTTGGGTCTCCAACGAGCGTGTGATTCACGCCATCACGCCGTAAAAATCCTCTTTCCTGACAGTGAAGGTCATCTCCTTATCCTCTTACAATATCGGAGGTACTTTCATGAAGCTTCTGGCAAGCACGCCTGATCTTTGTAATCCATCTTCAATCAACAATGGTTGTCCATGCACGTATGTGGGGCAACTTTGCCCCTCCATTGTATTTGTTCTTAAATTCTCATCATCTAGGTATGGTCGTTGACACTCGGTCCTGTAATTTTTCTATTTTTAGTGGGTCTTGAGCTTTGGCTTCATCGAGTTCTATTTATCGGGGCCATCTTGGCGTCGTCCTTCGCCCGGACGGTGTGGTGCTTCTACGTGTCCGAAGAAGTTGGGGCGGAGGCGGCAGATGAGCCTGCTGTGGCTGAGGAGGCAGGGACGACAGTTGAGCCTCCTGTGAGAGGCGGAGGCGGCAGATGAGCCTCCTGTGGTTGAGGCGTAGGCGTGTTAGTGTAGCTTCAACCAAGTTGGTGGTGTTGTTCACCCAAGGGCAGTAGGTGAGTTACATCGGCAGGCGGTGTTGGTGTGGCTTCACAATTCTGTGCAACCATTGTATCTTCAACTGCTGGTTCTCTGGAAGGTTGTTCGGTCACAATATCAAGGAGGAGCTGTGCTGAACGAGGCCTTCAGACGACGCCAACTGTCGAGAAGCTGTTGAGGGGATGGCATGGCTTGAGAAGAGAAATGTGTTGAGGTGGATGGCAGTGCGCAGATACACTGGACCACATTGCTTTATCTCATAAACAATGTGTACAATTAGATGGACCATTACGTCGAAAAACGAAGGGGAAGAACATCTCCAGCTGGCAGATAGTATTCACAACATCTTCTTGCAATCTATCTAGTTTTAATGGATCTATTACCTTCTGGTATATAGCGTTGAGAAAATCACATAACCTCATCAGAGCCTCTCGAACGGGTTTAGGCAACATATTTCTAATTGCCACAGGGAGCATCTGTGTCATCATCACCTGGCAGTTATGTGACTTCATCCCAATCAGTTTCTTTTCTTCAAACGACACCAGACTCCTGATGATTGCGCGGTATGCTGACGGAACTTTCATATCATACAAGAATTGCAAGAGCTCATTCAACTCTTCCTTCGATAACTGGTAGCAAGCAGGTGGGAGGTACCACTGGCCATTAGCCTTCTCTTCTGGCTTCAACTTTTTCTTTTATATTTCAATGCAAGAATATCTAGCTGTGAATTCATACCATCCTTCGTTTTATCCTTGTTATTCATTAGACATCCAAGAACACTCTCAGTTATGTTTTTCTCGACATGTATGACATCGATGCAATGTTGAACGTCCAGATATGCCCAATACTTCAATGCCCAGAAAACGGATCCTTTCTTCCACACTACCTTCTCACGAGGTTGGGGTTTCTTCCCCTTACCAAAAATTAGTGTGCACATCCTTCATCTGTTTATCGACTTCCGCTCCTGAAAATGGTTCTGGCGTGTCACCGGTCTCAATCGTATTATCGAACTGGGCCTTCAATTTACGATACGGGTGATTCCTTGCCAAAAACTACGGTGGCGCATGTACACTGTCTTCCTTGAATTCGGCAGCCAAACACTTCAGTTCTCCCTTTGCAAGTGACACATGCAAAAGATCCCTTCAAACTCTGCCCTGACAGTTTGCAAGTGCATGATAATCTTGAATTGTCAGAAAACAACATTGCTCTGAGATCAAACTGTCTGTCTTGAACGCATCATACATTCTTACCCCATCCCACAGTTACTTGTAGTTCTTCGACAAGTAAACTCAAGTAAACATCAATGTCATTCCCATGTTGCTTTGGTCCTTGAATAAGCATCAACATCATGATATACCTCTTCTTCATGCACAACCAAGGAGAAAGGTTATACATTGCTAAAACAACTGGCCAAGTGCTATGTCTGCTGCTCATGCTGCCAAAAGGATTCATTCCATCAGTACTCAGTGCAAACCTTACATTTCTGGGGTCACTGCCAAAGTCTGGGAACACATAATCGATAAGCCTCCACTGTGGTCCATTAGCCGGTGTCTGAGCAGTATATCATCTTTCCTTTTATCGGAATGCCAACGCATCAGCTCTGACTGCTTTGGGTCTGCATACATACGCTTCAATCTGGGTATTATTGGCAAATACCACACAACCTTGTAAGGGACTCCTGTCGTGACCTCATCCTCGCCCTTGTGTTTGTCTTTTGCTAGGTTGCGTTTGTAACGAGGAAAGTTACATATGGGACAACGCCGCATATTTTCATTTTTCCCTCGGTACAGAATACAATCATTCTTACAAGCATGTATCTTCACGTACTCGGCTGGAATGGGGCAGATCACCCTCTTGGCATGGTATGTGTTCACTGGCAAGTCACTTCCAGGTGTAAGTAATAATGCAACAAGTTTTAACACTTTGTGAAGCTCACATCGGATAAACTACTCTCCGCCTTGTATTTCAATAATTCTAGTGTCGCATCCAACTTGCTGAGCTTGCATTCCGGATACAAAGGTTTCTTTGAGTCCGCCGACTGATAGGGAAATTCTTTATCTCATCATTACCTTCCATATTATCCTCCAAATCATTGATCATCTGTTCTGGTTTTTTTTGTGGACCATCGGCACTGGTTGCATCTGGATGCACTTCATCATCAGCGTTGCCCAAACCATCTCTGCCATTGACTTCATGATTATCGTTGCTCAAATCATCACGGTTGTCGACAAAGGTTGCTGGTTGTTGTTCACCGTGTTTTGACCAACATGTGTATGATTCCATAAATCCCCTCAAAATTATGTGTTCTTCTATCTTATGTCTTCTTCGCCACAAGACTTCATTCTTACAGACAGCACAAGGACAAAACAATTTTCGGTTCATTACTTTCTAGCATGTGTTGCGAAGCCCTGTCCAAGAATTCAGTACTCGTGCGACTACCGTACATCCAAGCTCGATCACGATCCATCTAGTAAAATGGCAAACTACAGATGTAAGATTTAGACTCCGCGCTCCTATATCAAAATAATTAAAAAAATAAGTAGTAGGTTTTCGGGTTATACCACCGCCCCAGTAGCTGGAACAGGGACCAAGCTTCCCTGAGCTGCCTCTCAACGCCGGCAACCAAAGCGCTGCCTCTCGACGCCGCAGCACAGATTGTAAGATCTATACTCCGCCTCCGCCCTCGTCGCCGCCGCTCCTATCTTTCAATCTTATGGGTATCTCCGCAGTTGGCTACACCACTCATAGCGTTCGGTTTGGACGGAATCATCGGATACGGTCATCCATATTAACCGTTTACAACAGAGAGAAAAATTACGTACGGACACGAAAATATCTCCGTTGCTCATATAATGCAAACGGTGCGGGAAACACAACTGTTGCCGATGTGTCGCGGGTCGCGGGAGGATAGCCCTCGCGGGCGGCTTTTTTCGCGCGGAAGGCTCGATTCTCCGTCGCCTAACTCCCACCGTTTCCATAGAGGGGTATCGGATGTGTCGTTCTGTACTAGTGCCACTAGTTGTCGGCCATGGTTGTGCTAGAGAACATAGCAGAGAACTATGGGGAGAATGCGAGAACTGTCTGCATCGCGTGTTCCAATCCCTTTTTATTAGCCGAGAGCGGGCGGTTCCAATTCCTACTGAATTCAGCACATTGAACATGCGCGATTCCACTTTGCAACCACAATTTCCCAAGACATCGCACATGAATATACATAATGGACCGTTGCCATAGGATCAAACATCGGAAACGGTGATCCGTGTAGGCCCGTTGCCATAATGGGTGACAGAGATGAAATATCTCCGTAACCAATGTTTGTGGGCTAGCCACGGCCCAGTTTTGTCTTGTCCGGCCTCGTCGGCCACGGGCAAATCTCGAATTACCGTCGTCTTATCGCTAACGTTTCTATAGAGGGGTGTCCATAATGTCGTTATGTACTAGTGTGTGAGGGTGTCTAGAAATTAATAGTGTTCTTCTCTGTCACTTTATGATAGAAACCTATGGAATTTGATTACTCTCGAGTCAAAAACACCCGAGTGGTTACTAGCAATTTGTATTGTCGTGTTCACACATGATTACAATTTATATACTCCAGCCTTCCAGTCCAAGATATAAAAAAATGTATTTTATTTCTCCACAATTAATGTTGAGGTATATGTGGCACAACATCAATATCATCCAAAATGCATTCATCGCACCTTCTTCTTTGATCATGATTTTGTCACTACTGAAATTTTTCATTAAAAAAAACGGTCAAAGCTTGAACTTGAAGAAATAAACTACTCCGTCTGGACAGAGGTTATAAATTTAGAAATGCACATGTCGTAGTATGTGTCGTACATCCGTGAACATAAAGACCAAAGAAAAACCTTAAATCAGACGACATGCATTTTAGCAAGAAAATGTGGGGGGTAAACCACTCACAAATTTTATTTCCATAATACATAGCCATACTCTTTCAAGATCATGCGTGACACAAAGCAAAAGCATTTAGGAAGGGCATGTTCCGCATCTCCGTTATGCATGAAGAGCCTTACTGAGTTTTTTTCTTTCGTTCGCGGATCATGTACTTTTCCTTGTAAACCGCTTGCCTAAACACCTTTGTCTCCATATCCAGCTCAGCTTCTGGTCTCTCCTCCATCAGTTTCTTTCTTTTTTTTTTTTTTTGAGAACACAGTACAACACAGACGCTCACAAATACGCACATACACTCACCCCTATGAACGCACGCACGCACACCCTACCCCTATGACACCTCTGAAGGACTGAGCCGGCAGATCTTGAGGTTGACGAAGTCACCACAGGCGCCTCGCTGTTGACGGGCACGTCACCTACCACTGAAAGAATAGCGCCGGATAATCCTGGAATAAATCCAGGTAAATGCAAACGCCCATGCCAAGTCTAGGACTTGAACCTGGGTGGGCTGGTTCCACCACAGGGAACCCAACCATCAGAGCCAAGCTCCGTTTGCCATCAGTTTCTTTCTTTGCTGCAACATCTGCACCATCATCTTTGTTTTCTCTGCCTTTTCCCGAGTGTCGTCCTTCCCTAGCTCCTGCAGGACATAAAATTCATGCTCACCGTTAAGCCTGGGCATTCCTGGTTTTAAACGGTTTCAACTGGTTCGTCAAACCAGACCGTCCCTACCGGTTTTAAATGGTTTGATTTGGTTTCGACTGATACCATGTAAGCCTATATCACGGGTTGGTGCGGTCTCGATATACGGTTTAAACGGGTTGACACCACTGTTGTATACGCCCGCAAGTGGTGAGCTAGCTCCCGCTGCCAATCGTTGGGATCGCAACAGCGCACGGCGGCGCGGAGCTCGGCAGCGTGCTAGCTGAGCGCGACGAGCGCGGCGAGGAAGGATCCCTCCATCCTCTGTTAGAATTTGGGCCCATTTGGGGCAGCCCAATAAGCAATCCCTGAAATCTCAAATTGGGCCATGTGCATGGCAGAATTTTGGGAGTGCAAAGTGGTGCTAAAGTTTAGTCCCACATTGCTAGTTGGAGAAGAGTTGCACCACATTATAGTGGAGTGTTGTACCACTTGGTGTGCTAGTTGAGAATAGAAGGCTCTCTCGTGCGCACTCCTCCTCCTCCTCCTCCGCCGCCGCTCGCTCGTCTCGTCACGACACGCCACGCCGCGCCGCGGGTTGCGGGAATGAGCCGATGCCTATATTTTGTTGTTCAGGAAAATCGAGTCGTGTTAGCGTACGTGTACAGCTTAGCCAATTCGGATCGTGGGCTGCTGTAACGGCCCACGTTCTACCCGTAAGGGTTTCCTGAACCGCACTATATATTGCCTTGCACTACCGTGCACCGTCATACACCGAACCAATAGGTTTTGCCAATCTCATGCCTTGCGTCGCCACGTAGTCTACTCCATTCCGAGCGCCGGCGTGCACCGGAGTTTGGGAGAGCAGGTCTTCGAAACCAGTCGCTCTTGTGATCCTGTACTGGAGAGGGCGAATTAGATTTTTGGGAAGCGCTTCGCGCGACTGCTCGCTGCTTCCACCACGGTCGTCTTCCGGCTGGGTTTGAGGATCGCCGCCGCAAGCATCTTCTGTGGCGACGAGCCTTCGCCAAGAAATTCGCCAACTACATCGCTGCATCGACCACGGATACTACTTCTTTAATCGTTCAGTACGTGCGTCGTATCTCTTCTAGTTGATCAACATGTTTCCAGTTTACATGTTCTGCGATATGCTGCTACTGTTCATGTTGATTAGTACATCTAGTATGTTCGTGTTTTACATGTTAGTAGTTGCGGTTGTCATGTTTAATATTCTGAAATTAATCATGAAATTATTGCCTAATTTCCAACAATCCAAAAACCTAATTGTAGGAATTTTCGTGATTTAAATATGGCTGGTTATACCGATGCAATGAAACGGAAAAGTTCACCGTGTGCGCTATAAGACATGGCAGGTGAAGTTCCAACTCTGGCTCGAGGCCATGGGTGTCTGGAAAATTAGTAATGGTCTTCCTCAAGGAGCTATGTCTGAGGAAGCTCAGAGTAAGTTCAAGAAAGACACTACTATTTTCCGTGGATGCATTCTGAGTGTTCTTGATCCTCGTCTGTGTGATGTGTATTTGCACATAAAGACGCAATGGCTCTATGTTGCACTGAACGCTAAGTTCGGTGCAACTGATGCAGGCAGTCAGCTGTATATCATGGAGAGATTTCACGACTACAAAATGGTGAATAACCGTAGCGTGGTCGAACAAGCTCATGAGATACATGCACTGCGAGAGAGCTGGAACTCCTCAAGTGTTCCCTACCTGACAAGTTCGTGGCTGGATGCATTATTGCAAAGTTGCCTTCCTCGTGGAGGAACTTCGCCACAACTCTCAAACACAAAGAACGGAGATATCGGTTGAAAACCTGATAGTGTCTCTTGATGTTGAGGAGAAGACTCGGGCTAAAGACACTAGTGAGAGAGGTGAAGGTCAGTCTAGCGCCAACATGATGCAGAAGAACTTTCACCACGGCAAGAGCAAGGCAAAGAGCAAGCCTTCCTTCAACATGCCTATCAAGACTACTTCTTTCAAGAAGAAGAAGAAGATGCTGAACAAATCTGAACTAAAGTGCTACACTTGTGGAGAGCCCAGACACTTCTCTGTGGACTGCCCAGATCGTGCAGACAAGAAAAGGGAAGACGCCAAAGCATGTCAACGTCGTGACCGCTAGCAATGCTGATGGGTACGGTAATTTACCGATTGTGCTTTCAGTATTTCAATCTCCATGTTGGTGGATTGATACGGGTGCTAATGTTCATGTATGTGCTGACATATCTATGTTCACTTCTTATCAGGTCGCAGATTCAAGCGTCTTAATGGGAATGGATCACATGCTTCTGTTCATGGTGTTTGGCACGGTAGATCTGAAGTTTACTTCGGGGAAGATCGTGTAGCTAAGGAACGTGCAGCATGTCCCTACTATGAACAACAATCTCGTTAGCGGCTCCCTTCTATGCAGAGATGGGTTTAAATTAGTCTTGGAGTCCAATAAATTAGTTGTGTCAAAGTTTGGATAATTTATTGGTAAAGGGTATGAGTGCGGAGGCTTGTTCCGCTTTTCATTATCGGATTTTTGTAATAAGTCTGTAAACCATATTTGTGGCAGTGTGGATTCGGATGCCAATGTTTGGCACTCTCGTTTATGTCATGTAATTTTGGTTTAATGAGTAGACTTTCCAGCTTGAGTTTAATTCCTACTTTCACCATTGACAAAGGTTCTAAGTGCCATAGCTGTGTGCAATCTAAGCAACCTCGAAAGCCTCATAAGGCAGCCGAGGAGAGAACTTGGCACCTCTAGATCTCGTACATTCGGATCTATGTGAGATGAATTGCTGATACGTGCATTTTATCATCATTTATACAACTTTTAGTATCATATTAGAATGTTATTTGCATTGTTATATCATTTTTTACATGTTTTAGATGATTTATGGGACTTTCTACAAAGTCCCTATTTTTGGTATTTAATTTCTGGGAGGCAGAAAACCTCCTTTTTCTTGTTTTAATGTTTCAGGAGCTACAGGACCCAAATAATAAAAGGAAAATACACAGCTGGTTTTTCATCGGAGAAAGGCAGAGGGAAGAAGACCGAAGAGAGGAGAGCCACGAGGCCAAATGGGGGGCCCACGCCCAGTACTGGCCGCGTGGGACCCACTAAAGGGCCTCGGGCACCTCCTCGCCTGGGGCTTTTTATCGACGCCTTCGTCTCCCCGAAAAGTAACGCCCTAATTTTTCCAAGTCCATCCGAGGCCGGCGGCGGCGAAACTCCTGATTCCCTCCGAGGGGGTCAGATCCTGCTGCTCCGGAGCTCCGGAGAAGGGGGAAATCATCGTCATCGTCATCACCTCTCCTCCTTGGCGTGGGAGGAGGCCTCTACATCATCACCATCACCAAGACCAGCACCATCTCCATCATCATCTCCGTGATCCACTCCGTTCCCCTCGTAGTTTGAGAGTTGCTATACCCTAGATACTTGTCTTGTGCTACTATTCATGTTTGTGATTGAGTACTTGTCATTATTTGGTGGTGAAGTTATATTTCAGATTGTGTTGTACCACTTATGCCACTGAATATATCATGTTTGCACGTTGTGAGTAGTTCCCGTATGTTCCTGAGGGCATAGGATGAATTGGCAATGATTTATATATACATGTGTTGGTATTTTGTCAAGAGTTTATCTTTTATGTGATTCTATGATGGTGTTGTGCGAACGTCGACTGCACAACACTTCACCTATATGGGCTCATAGGAGAACACCGTAGTATAATGAATTGAGGAGACTTGGGAGGACATGTAAACCTGGACCGAATCATGAAGTTATATTATGAGGGTATTAGTATCGGGGACCTTAGAGTGTAATGCTATGGTGGGACTTTATGTCTTAATAATTCTTGTGCAGTCATTTACTTGGCCACATGATCCATCATAAGGGGTTGTAGTTTATTTATTTAGCTATACCTAATATGGCTCCGTCCAAAGAAGATTAAAACTTGACAAGATATTCAACGTGTTGTTTAATAAATCTCTATGCCTAGCATATCCATGCCGCCCTCGGGAACGTTTTCCACATATAAGTTACACATCACTTGAGCTTGTCCTCTTGCACATAAGAGGATTGGGCTTTCTCTCTTTGAGAGCTTTCACTTGCTACTGTTATTCTGCATTGCAACTATACAACCAAAATACCAAAAACACTTGCATCTTTTATTGTTTTATTTATCAATCTTACTAACCAATACCTTCAGCTCCTCGTGGGTTCGACAACCTTTTCTAATTGAAAGGTACTACAATTGATCTCCTGCACTTGGGAGTCATCAAGATACTTTTCTGGCGCCGTTGCCGGGGAGCGTAGCGCTATTGGTAAGAAGTTTGGTAAGGAAACTTGAAAGCTGTTTTATCTCATTGTTACTATGGCATTTATGAATCGTGCCTCGCTGCATCTTGCTCTATATGAAAGTGCTTATGCCACTACTCCTAAAGTGGTTGAAACTACTGTGTCTGAGATACCTAAAGTGGGATTTAAAATTCCCATTGGTCATGTTAAAAGAGTTATGAAAAATCCATTTACAGGGATGGAACTAAGTCTGCACGTGAACATGGATAATTGAGACATATGTGGTTTATTTAGACTTCCTGGTATTTCTGAGATCAGGTAAAAAGGAAGTATTATATTTGTCTTTATCTGGTAATGCTCGTGATTGGTACAGGTCTTTGATGAAGAGGTCTATTGAATGGAATATCTTGAGGAAGGTTTTCTTTCTTAAATATTTTACTCCTAAAGAAGCTTATGAGAACCGCTGCTATATATTTAATTTCTGGCCACATCTGGGAGAGAGTATTACTCAAGCTTGGGGGAGGTTAAAGGAACTCCTTCGCAAGAATCCTTGTCATGATCTTACAAGGAAACTTATATTGATAAACTTTTATGTGAGGCTACCTGAAGCACAAGGAATTCTGGATAATTCATCTGGTGGAAGTTTTACTAATAATACTGAAGAAGAAGCATGGAATTTATTGGAGACTATTTCTGAAAATACTAGTCATTGGGATCTTGATAAAGGTAATGAGCCTATTTTGATTATGGATATTCATGTGTAGAGAATTCTCTACTTCTATTGTTTAAAAATCTGAGTGATACTTTTAATCTTGATCCTTATGTTATAATTGAGATAGCTAAAGGTTTTGCTGATCATATCTGTGTTCCTCAAAGTGGTTTGAAGTTTATGTTGAACCTGTTAAACAATCTATTGTTGTTCCTAAAGTTATTAAACAGGAGAACCAGTGTCATCTGTGACAATTGAGGAGTATGTTGAACCACCTCCATATCCAAACCAAGTTAAGGAGAATTTACTTATTGCTGTTACTAACAAGAGTAACAAAGATGTTCTCAGCCTTATGAACAGGTGGAAGTCAACAGTCAAATTTCTATTATCAAGCAATTAAATGAAGAAGACCCTGTTGATGTTTATTATGTGAAGATGCTACTAAAGTCATCAAAGGTAATTCGGCCAAAGTTGGTAAACCTGTTATATCATGCTCTATTGGGACTTCAAGTTATCATGGTCTATGTGATATTGGAGCAAGTATTAGTGTCATTCCATATTCTCTTTATCTTGAAATCAAGCCTGATATTGATCCTATCATTATGGAAGAGACAGGTATGACAATTCAACTTGCTAATAAAGATTATATTAGTCCATTTGGAATTGTTAGAGATGTTGAAGTATTGGTTGGCAAAATAAAATATCCTGCTGATTTTATTGTGCTTGGTTGTCCTCAAGATTCATTTTGTCCTATCATTTTTGGTAGACCTTTCTTAAACACTGTTGGTGCTGAAATTAATTTGCCTAAAGAGAAAGTGTTTATTAAATGTGCTGGTGAAAACTTGAATTCAACTTTTCCAAATTTGCTGATAAACATGTTGTGAAAGAGCCAATTTCTGAAGATATAATTGAAACTCTTGCTCATATAGCTGTAGCTTCAACAGATGTTGTAGAACGTTATATGCTTAATCAAGATGAACCATTTAATGATGAGGAAAAAGATGCTTTAGAACAAATATTATGGCAACAACCACCACAATTACAATTGCATATCCCACCTGATAATTTAGGAGTGCTACCACCACCTAAAGGGGATCCTAGTTTTGAATTAAACCTTTGCCTACAAATCTGAAATATGCATATTTGGATGAGAAGAGCATATATCCTGTCATTATTAGTGCTAACCTTTCAGCTGAAGAAGAAGAGAAATTACTTGATGTGCTTAAAGCTCACCGACCAGCCATTGGATACTCTCTTGATGATCTTAAAGGTATAAGCCCAGCTCTATGTATGCATAAAATTAATTTGGAGAGGATGCAAAACCTGTTGTTGATTATCAACGCCGTCTCCATCCAAAAATGAAGGAAGTGGTAAGAAAGAGGTAATAAGACTTATTGAAGCTGGTATCATTTATCCCATAGCTGATAGTAAGTGGGTTAGTCCAGTTCATTGTGTTCCTAAAAAGGGTGGAATGACTGTTGTTCCAAATGATGAGGATGAACTTGTGGCTCAACGTACTGTTGTTGGTTATAGGATGTGTATTGATTTCAGGAAGTTAAATAAAGCAACTCGTAAAGATCATTACCATTGCCATTTATTGATCAAATGTTAGAAAGGTTATCTAAACACTCTCACTTTTGTTATTTAGATGGTTATTCAGGTTTCTACAAATTCCTGTCCATAAGGATGATCAAGAAAAGACCACTTTTACTTGCCCATATGGTACATTTGCTTATAGGAGAATGCCATTCGGTTATGTAATGCTCCTGCTACTTTTCAAAGATGCATGAATGCTATATTTGCTGATTATATTGAAAAGATAATGGAAGTTTTATGGATGATTTTTCTGTGTATGGTACTTCCTTCGATAATTGCTTGTTCAACCTTAACAAAGTTTTGCAGCGTTGTGAAGACCAACACTTAGCTTTAAACTGGGAGAAGTGTCACTTCATGGTTACTGAAGGTATTGTTCTTGGGCATAAGATTTCTGGAAAAGGAATAGAAGTTGACCCAGCAAAGATAGAAGCTATTGAAAAGCTGCCATACCCAAGGGACATCAAAGGTATAAGAAGTTTTCTTGGGCATGCAGGTTTTTATCGTAGGTTTATTAAAGATTTCTCCAAAATATCAAAACCTCTAACCAATCTTTTGCAAAAGGATGTTCCTTTCTCTTTTAATGATGATTGCATTGAGTCCTTTAATATTTTGAAGAATGCTTTAATAAGTGCTCCTATTATTCAACCTCCTGATTGGAAATTGCCTTTTGAAATTATGTGTGATGCTAGTGATTATGCAGTTGGGGCTGTTTTGGGCCAACGTGTTGATAAGAAACTGAATGTCATTTATTATGCTAGTAGAACACTTGATGCTGCTCAAAGGAATTATGCCACAACTGAAAAAGAATTTTTAGCAGTGCTATTTGCTTGTGACAAGTTTAGACCTTATATTACTGATTCGAAAGTCACATTGCATACTGATCATTCTGCCATTAAATACTTAATGCATAAGAAAGATGCTAAGCCTAGATTAATAAGATGGGTACTTCTATTGCAAGAATTTGATTTACACATTGTTGATAGGAAAGGGGAAGATAATCAAGTAGCTGATCTTTCTAGAATGGAAAATATACCTGATGATCCTATTCCTATTAATGATAGCTTTGTTAATGAACAACTTGCAATTGTTAATGTTTCTAGTGCTAAAGTTGCATCACCATGGTTTGCCAACTATGCAAATTTTATTGTTGGTAAGGTTCTACCTCCACACTTCACTTTTCAACAAAGAAAGAAATTCTTTTATGATCTTAGACATTATTTTTGGGATGATCCTTTCCTTTATAAGAAAAGTGTGGATGGTATTATTAGACGTTGTGTACCTGAGCATGAACAACAGGCTATTATAAGAGATTGTCATGACAGTCCTTATGGAGGGCATCATAGGAGATCGTACAGGTGCAAAGGTATTACAATCTGGTTTCTATTGGCCTACTTTATTTAAGGATTGTGCTGAATATGTTAAATCTTGTGATAAATGTCAAAGAGTAGGAAATATTGGTAGGATAAATGAAATTCCTACCTTCGTAGTTCTCTACACCTTCGTAATATTTTGCATGTCCCTAGTTCTTCCATGAATTTGCTTTCTGCTCATAAAATTGCCCTGACAACAATGCTTTTATTGAAATTCATCCATTCTTTTTTTTGATTAAGGATCAGGAAATGCAACAAATCATGTTTAGAGGTCCTTGTCATGGTGGCTTATATCCCCTCGTTCCAGTTTCAACGGGGTCCTCCAAGCATGCACTCGTCACCATCAAGCCTACCACCTCCACTTGGCATCGTCGTCTAGGGCATCTGTCATCTTTTATTGTTCAGCAAATTCTTAGGAAGAATAATCTTTTGTATAATCCAGAAATAAACTCTTACATATGTGATCCATGTCAGCAGGCCAAGAGTCATCAGTTACCATACCCCGTCTCCACTAGTGTTTCTACTGTTCCATTGGAACAAGTTTTTTCTGATGTATGGGGTCCTGCTCCTCTTTCTGTGGGCAAACATTCATATTATGTAAGCTTCATTGATGATTTTAGTAAATTTACTTGGATCTATTTACTTAAGAAACGTTCTGATGTGTATCAAGTGTTTCTCAACTTCCAACAATTTGTTGAGCGTAAATTTGATAGGAAGATCATTACCATGCAAACCGATTGGGGCGGTGAATATGAAAAACTCAACGGTTTCTTCCAAAAAGTGGGTATCACTCATCATGTCTCGTGTCCTCATGCTCATCAACAAAACGGCTCTGCTGAGCGCAAACACCGTCACATAGTTGAAGTTGGCTTTGCTTTACTTGCTAATGCTTCAATGCCTTTGAAATATTGGGATGATGATTTTCTTACAGCCACCTTCCTCATAAACTTGTTACCCACAAAGGTTCTAAATTTTGAGACTCCCACACAGAAACTTCTCAACATCACACCTAACTATGAGTCTCTTCGAGTTTTTGGTTGTGCTTGTTGGCCCAATCTCCGTCCCTACAACAAACAGAAACTTTCTTTCCGCTCTAAACGGTGTGTTTTTCTTGGCTATAGTCCTCTACATAAAGGTGCAAAATGTCTTGACGTGACCACTGGACGTGTCTATATTTCCTGTGATGTTGTCTTTGATGAGAACGTTTTTCCTTTTGTTGCTCTACACCCCAATGCTGGTTGTCGTCTTCGTGAAGAAATTCTCTTACTTTCTCCTGACAAGTTACCCTCGGAATCACAAGATAGGGGTGTGCACACTAATGATCATTATTTGCAAGTTGTTCCTGTTGTTACCCCTCTATAGGACCCAGCTCCAGCACATACGCCAAGTTCCAGTGGAAATACAAGTTCAAATTCTGAAGAAAATGCTAAAAACGGTGCATCAAATGATGATTCCAGCCAAGAAGATGCAACAGGCCAAAACGGGGGCGATTCCCATGCTGATTCCTGGGCAGAATCTGCCTCGGATCAGCCCATGTCAGCACCTGACACCGACAACCCTGGACGCACACATGCGAGCCACTCGCCAGGCGCCACGTCGCCGTCTGCTGCTTTCGAAGATGCCTTGGCGCGTGGGCGTGGGCTGCTGTCGCCTGTCCACCGATCCCCCGCTGTGTCCCCTCCACCCGTGGATCGGTCCGCCCCCTCCACTCCTTCGCTGACACCTGTCAGCTCGCCAGTCGGGACCGGCAGCTCCACTGCTGGCAGCTCTGCTGCTTCATCCGAACCCCACCAGGAGACAAATATCCAGCAGCCCTCAAGATCTTCTGTGACTGCTCATACTGAGGCCACACATGCTGCTGAACCACGCACTCGCTTGCAAAATGGTATTCGTCAACCGAAAATTAAAACTGATGGAACTATTCGATGGTGTTTGTTAACAGCTACATGAGAACCAGAAAATTTACATGAGGCTCTCATGGATGAAAATTGGAAGCTTGCAATGAAAGATGAATATGATGCTCTTCTTGCAAATAACACCTGGCACCTCGTGCCGCCCAGCTCTACTCGAAATATTATTGACTGCAAGTGGGTGTATCGCATCAAAAAAATGCTGATGGTACAATTGACAGGTATAAAGCTCATTTAGTTGCAAAAGGATTTAAACAACGATATGGCATCGACTATGAGGATACTTCCAGTCCTGTTGTGAAGATTGCTACTATTCGCCTTGTTCTCTCCATAGCAGTCTCTAAAGGCTGGAGTGTACGGCAGCTAGATGTCAAGAACGCGTTTCTACATGGTGTTCTGGAAGAGCAGGTTTACATGAGACAGCCACCTGGTTTTGAGTCTTCCGCTACTCCAAATTATATTTGCAAACTTGACAAAGCTATATATGGGTTGAAACAGGCTCCTCGAGCGTGGTACTCTCGTCTCAGCTCGAAGCTACACTCCCTTGGTTTTACTCCTTCCAAGGCAGATACGTCCCTGTTTCTCTTTGACAAGGCAGGTATCACTATGTTTCTTCTCATCTATGTTGATGATATCATTGTGACCAGTTCATCACATACAGCCATTTCAGCTCTTCTTCACAACTTACGTGCTGATTTTGCTCTCAAAGACCTTGGTGATCTTCATTATTTTCTGGGTCTTGAGGTTCACAAACAGTCCAATGGGTTGGTCCTGAATCAAGGAAAATATGCCACGGATCTGCTTGCTCGTGTTGGCATGCGGGATTGTACATCATGTCCTACACCTCTCTCTACTACTGAAAATATATCTCTTAATGCTGGCTCACCTCTTGGTCCCGAGGACAGTTCTCGCTACAGAAGTATTGTAGGTGCTCTCCAATATTTGACATTGACACGACCTGACTTGTCTTTTTCAGTCAATAAGGTATGCCAGTTTCTTCATGCACCTACAACTGCTCATTGGACTGCAGTAAAAAGGATATTACGGTACATTCAGGGTACACACACAGTTGGCCTCACTTTTCAGAAGTCCCCCTCTACATTGCTTAGTGCGTTTTCGGATGCTGACTGGGCATGTGATTTAGATGACAGACGCTCCACTGGAGGTTTTGCTATCTTTTTCGGTCCTAATCTTGTTTCCTGGAGTGCACGAAAACAACCTACAGTCTCCTGTTCTAGCACTGAGGCTGAGTACAAAGCTTTAGCAAATGCAACTGCTGAGCTGATTTGGGTTGAGCCCTTATACGTGAGCTTGGTGTGAAACTTAAGGAGAAACCATGCTTGTGGTGTGAGAACCTTGGTGCCACTTTTCTCTCAGCTAATCCAGTTTTTCATGCTCGTACCAAACACATTGAGATTGATTTCTATTTTATTCGAGAAAGAGTGGCCAGTAAACAACTTGATGTTCGGTTTATCTCAAGCAAGGACCAGATAGCTGATGGATTTACCAAGACGCTATGCCCAAAGAAACTAGAGGAGTTCAAGCGTAATCTCAACCTTTGCAAGGCTTAGATTAAGGGGGGTGTTAGACATAATAAAGGTCACGTATATGTAATTGTCTCTATACGTATAGGATACAGAGTAGTACCCCGATCCTATCGTATCTCTCTGTACGTACCACGATGGGGGGTTTTTCCCATCCTTTATAACACGTAACCGATGCCTCCTATCGAGGTCATCGTTCACCCTAAACTCTAATACATAAAAAAATCATTTAAGCAATATTTTTGTGAATTGATTGGGGTTTGAGATTTGAATTTTGAATATTTATCCTCCAAAACTGAGGTTTTACATTTGAGATTTGAGTGAATTCTTAGTTTTTCTTCCTATATTACCTGCTCTTTTTATCCAAAAAAAATCGTCCAAAATGCAATTCATAGAAGCCCCGAAAGAAACAATTCCATCTACATCTCTTGCATGTAGCAATTTTGTAACAAGGCAATGGCACATTGCTTCATCACGTGCCAACAGATTGTGCATTGGTGACTGTTACGAAATTTGACAAGGAAAATAACTTTGGCTGGCACAACAGGCAGTGTCAGAAAAAATACTTTGCATTTGGCATTTCTGAAGTACTACCAAACAGCTTCTGTAACCATCGGTAATTTGCATTTGGCATTTCTGAAGTACTACCAAACAGCTTCTGTAACCATCGGTAATTTGCATTTGGCATTTCTGAAGTACTACCAAACAGCTTCTGTAACCATCGGTAAGATGTTGGCCAAAGGACAAGTCATATTTACAGCAAAAGCTCATACCTTTCTGCCTCCCAAAAAAAAGAAAAGCTGACAATACTCCGCTACGGACGACACATTTAATCAGACAAAGTCCCCCTGACAAAACCTGCAAAAGACCCCAGAGACAAGTTCCCCTTGTAATACCTGTGAAATAGCAAAAGTCCCATGAACAGCAGATTCAGCTTGAATCCTGATGCATCCCCATTATCCATCAATTGCCATGAGCCTTCTCCTCTTGTAGTTCTCCTTGAAGAACGCCTGCCTCAACACTTTAGTCCAGTGATCCAGCTCAACATCTGCAGGACTCTCCTCGATCAGCTTCTTCGCTTGCTGCAGCATCTCCACCACAGCCATGGTTATCCCTCCCTGTTCCCCAGTGTCACTCCCTAGCTCCTGCAGGACATGATCGATTTATGTTCACCGGTCTCACAAATTTACTTAAATAAACTGAATCAGACACCACTACTGAAGAGATGAGGGAAAAAAATCAAGAACGAAAGAGATAAAAATTCGCAAGAAAAGCTGAACGTTCTAGATGTGGCAGGATAGGACATGAAATTAATCTAATCATGTTTACGATATTGGATGTTGAGATAAATCAGAGAAAGAGCAACTTGGAGATATGGGAAACATAGCACCTGAACATTCTTGATGAGCCTCTCCAGGCTCTTCACCTGGCGGTGCGGCCACCGCGGGATCCCGAGCTCCCTGCACCTCCTCTTCAGGTGCGTCAGCCCAACATTGAGCTCCTCCGCCGCCTTCTTGATAGGCAAGCAATAGTACTGCGACACCAGCTCGAACGTCAGCAATGGCTTCTCCTCTGGTACACTGCGCTTCTTCTCCTCGGCGTCGCGGTCAAGCTCCTGGTTCAAGTCCTTCTCGCCCTTGTGACTATCTCCTTCCAAGGCTGCCAAAAAGCTCAGGGTACGAGTATGACCAACCGGTGTGTGAAGCTCGTGTGCATTGACAGAAGAAAGAACGTGGCATCTACGAGCTTTCTAGTGCTTGGAGATGATGCCTTATGTAAAGAATTGTTGCAAGTACCTTGCGAGAGGCAGCTCTGAGCACTAGTAGTACTAGTACAGAGATGATGTGTAGAGTAGGAGAGTGTTTCCTCTGATCCCTCGCGCTTCTCCTCCGCGGCGTCACCGCCCACCTCCTGCTTCAGTTCCTTCTCGCGAGCTTCTTGTTCCATGTCATCCCAAATGCTCAGGACATCACCTTGGAAGGGGATGTCAAACTCGTCTGCAAGGACATATAAAGAACTTTGAGCTCTAGAAATTTTGATAGTGCTTTGAGAATGCTGATGCTTTGTGCAAAGATTTTGTAGTACCTTGCAAGAAGCAGCTGTCATTGGTACTAGTACTAGTACAGGGATGCTGGGTGGAGAAGTATAGTGCTACCTCTAGTAAGTACTCATGACTCCAATATGGTAGCAGGTACATGCAAAAGATAACATGATCCTAAGGTTAAAAGCTTCACCAAAAAGTTTTCCTCCTACTGCGCAGAAGCACTAGTTCATCGAAGTTCCAAAAAAGGGAAGGAAAAAAGTTCGTCTTGCAAACAAGAAAACTAGTCCACAGATCAAACAAGAAAACTGGCAACCACATACCGATCTCATACGCAAGGATCGTGATGCGGCGATACGAAATGAGTACAAGAAGAAAATTAAAACTTGCACAGGGAGGGGCTGAATAGTACTGCTTACCTGATATCCGGAATGTAGTGATGCTCTTCATAAACCATGAAGTTCTGCGAGTAGTAGCCGGCCCCTTCTTCGTAGCACCTGAACTTGTCCATCCGTAAGTTGAAGGAATGGCACTGTTCGCAAGCAAGCCGTAACTACAGATAGTGCCACTGGATTTTAAAGGAAAACATTCATGAGGAGCTAAGGCACGCATTGGTAACTGCAAATTAAGTGCGGGGATGCGTGCAAACGTGCAACGGAGCGGAGGTAGTGGCCAATGATGTGCCTTATTTTGTACTGGCACCCTCCAATTGATGTGGTACTCCTAAGAGCATCTCCACCGGGGAGCATGACAAGGAGGCCGTGAACGTCGAGGCCGATCAGGAGCAGGACGCCGTGGCCGATCAGGAGTAGAAGGCCGAGCCCGCAACTCCATCACCGGCACGCCCTGCGTACTCACCGTGGGAGCCTTGGTCCCCGTGGCCGTCCCATGCGGCTGGTGCACATGCAGAACCGGCCTCCCCCCAGGCAGCGGTGGCACCGGAGTGGGAGCAGGGACCTCCAGACGCGGCGTCGGCGGACGACGAGCTAGGAACACCGCCGCCCAATGCCGACTCCGATGATGAGGAGTAGTTTTCGGAATTTCTGGTTGTAATGATATGCAAATAAGTAGTTTCATGCATTAATAAAAGTGTCGAACTCGTCCGGCAATCAAACTGTTCAGCCGCGCCGGATTTTAAGTACCAAATCACGGCCATGACATAGTTTCGACCGCGCTGGAGAACAAGTCTCCAACGCCGGCCATCAAAAAAGGGTCGACCGCGCCGAAAAACTAGTCTCCAATGCCGGCCATCAAAAGGGCGCTCCCCGGCACAATGGTGCATGTCGATCACGCGATCACGCGTCGGCTTCCTCCTCCTCGCCTTCCTCGCCTTCCTCGCCTTCCTCTTCGGACTGATCGAGCGCCGCCGCTTCGGCTGCCGTCTTCTCAGCCTGAATGCGCCTCCGTTCGGCCACGAAGTAGGCCTTCTGGTTGGGGCTCATGTCGCTCGTGTTGGTGGCCATGAACAGACGCTCCTCCTTCTTCTTCTGGGTCTTGAGCTTGTTCTTTTGCATCTTGAAGTAGAGCGCCCACTTCTTGTCGGACGCTTCTTGCATCTTCTTCTCGACAGTCGACTCGGCAACGAAGATCTTCAACGTCTCTTGGATGCTACCCGACGCCGCCGGCTTCTTGCCAGCCCTGGACGCCGCCTTGCACGCCTTGACTCCAATCTCTGGACGGTCCGCGCTGGCAGGCGGCAGGCTTCTTTCATCTCCCTCGGCGTTAGCGTTATCCTTGACATGGCGCTTCCACTTCGGGCAGTCGCAAAGCTTCTCCCAGCAATGCATAAGCTTGTTCCATTCATCACATCGGCGTCACCATCCTACGACACAAATACAACAATTTGCATCCGGCCGCCGCTCGCAATAAGTACACACACCAACAATTTGCATCCGGCCACTCGCAATAAGTGCGCCCAACAAACAATCGGCCGGGAACACAATAAATAGCACGCACCTGGCCGAGTTGGTCGACCACATTGCCGAAGAGGAGGCCGTGGGAAGCAATCGCGTCAGCGTTTGTGGCTGCCGTCCGCCGCATCGCCGGCGATTCGCTGAACACCAACGGCGCCTCGTTCAGATCGAGGGCGCCGGGGGGGGGGGGGAATCCGCGACTGCTGCGTCTGGTAGCCGGAGGTGTCGTCGAAGAAGCCCGGGGCAGACGGCGACCCGCAAAAGATGCCGGCGCCCCCCGGGCTTAAGCTGCTTTGGCTCATGGCGATCAACATCTCGGCGGTCTCACCAGCCGCCTTGTCCTTCGCCTTCAGTCATCTCATCTGTCGAAGGTGGGAGGCGGCAGAGCGCAAGACGCCCTGGCTCAGCGGCACCTTTTTAAGTGACACCGAATACTCCTGCGGCTCCCGCTTCATCGTCTTCTTCTTCGGCTGCGACGACGCCGGCGGCTTGCGACCCCCCTTGGGTTTCGCGAGGCCGACGGGCTTTGGCGGCATGGTGGCGGAAGGCGAGGAGCTCGCGGCGGCGGCGGCGCAAGGGTTTTGGAAATGGAGGGAAGATTGGGAATTTTGGCGCCGGGAGCGGCAATGTAGACTAAGGGGAATTTGGGTGCGCCGCACTGTCTCTATGACGGGCGGGCCTCCCCTGTCAGACGCATGTGCGTCCCCATGTCCGGCACCCCCGAGAGGGCCTCCAAATTTGGAGGCCTCTTCGGGGGTGCTGGACATGTTTTTGCTCGGGGTGACCCTTTGGGGGGGTGCCGCTGGTGGTGTTTTCGGCCGTCCGGACCCCCAATGGGCCTTTGGGCGGTCACTTGGAGGCCCCCGGTGGAGATGCTCTAATAGCATCTTCAATTTTTTTTCTAGATAAAGAGTATATATTAATATCGCGAAGATACCGATTACACCCAGACTCTGCAACAACGCATTGTCCTAGCGACAACACGGATGCACACAGCCCATGATGACGTGAAACACACGTTCGTTGGGAGACCCCAAGAGGAAGGTATGATGTAGTCAGCAGCAAGTTTTCCCTCAGAAAGAAACCAAGGTTATCGAACCAGTAGGAGCAGTAACTCTTCAGAAGGTTGTCAACGGCGCAAGAAAAATAGCTGTCGCAGGGAGTCTGGACTGTTGACGTGGAATCTGCACACAACACAATCAAACTACTTTGCCCCAACGAAACAGTGAGGTTGTCAATCTCACTGGCTTGCTGAAAACAAAGGATTAAACGTATGGTGTGGAAAATGAGTATTAAATTGCAGAGAATAAAAACGGAACAGTTTGCAGTTTGTGGTTGTTTAATCAGTGTAAAAGAATGGAATGGGGTCCACAGTTCACTAGTGGTGTCTCTCCATAAAAGATAACTAACATGTTGGGTGAACAAATTACAGCTGGGCAATTGACGAATAGTGAACGCATGACAATGCATATACATGACATGTTGACTACTATGATATTTAATTGGGCATTACGACATAATACATAGACCGTTATCCAACAACATCTATGACTAATAATCCACCGCCGGGTTGTCATCCGAGTCCCCCGTTGGTATTAAGTTGCAAGCAACGGATAATTGCATTAAGTAAAGTGCGTAATATAAACAAACACATATGCCCGTGGACATAGCATCGTTAGGTTATCCCTAGTGGCAACAGCACATCCACAACCTTAGAACTTTCGGTCACTGTCCCAGGTTAAACTGAGACATGAACCCACTATCTAGCATAAATACTCTCTCTTGGAGTTACAAGCATCTACTTGGCCAAAGCATCTACGAGTAACGGAAAGCATGCAAGATCTTAAGGGTGTGTTTGGTTCAGCTGTGGATTTTAAAAAAGCTGCTGTGAACTGTGAGCTGTGAAAAACCCGCTGTGAGATGAGAACTGTGACAAATCTGAAAGTCGTTTGGCTGAAACAACTGTGAAACTGTGATGCCGGACAGAACCTCTCGCAAGAGTTCACCTCGCTCTTGGCTGTATCTCTCCAGAGTATCATCGAAATTGGCTGGAATCTCCCCGGAGTTCGTCCTGACAGCAGCGTCTTACCGGAAAACCTCACCACAGATCGACAAAGACACCGTACCTCAGCAGACCCTCCCTAGACCACCTACGGCCACCGCGGTCCTATCCGTACCCTCGTCGGAGTTGGCCGGAATTCGCCGGAACCTTGCCGGACTTGCCAACATTCACCTACGAGTTCACGTGTCCCGACTACATCAGTATTTCTCACCGAGTTCACGTGGGTTTCTCGCCGAGACATGAATCATTTAGGTCTAGAGCGAGCAAGCTAGCGACATTTCTTCATGGGCAACTGAGCTAGCTGCTTAACATAGAAAACTATGAACCAATAGCTAGCTTCCAACGGGGCTGGGCTAGCTTGCGCGCGACGGCTCGCTCGATTTCCGACACTGCACGTGCACGCGTGTGGGCCCACCGACAGCGACGTGAGGACGAACGCGCCGGAGAAGATGAGGTCCCCCGACCCCGCATGGCCGCACCCCACCGTGATAAGTTCATCCTCGCCGTCGCCGCTACGGCCAGCCGCGCCTCCGGCGGCTCCGGCTCGGCCTGGCCGTTGTCTCGCCGTAGATGAAGATGGCGGTGGTGTTTCTTCGGTTTTCCCCCGACCCCGCACCCCACCGCGATAAGGTTCGTGCTCGCCGTCGTCGCCTCCGCCACGGCCAGTCGCGCCTCCGCCGGCTCCGGCTCGGCCTGGCCGGCGGCGTTTCTTCGGTTTCCCCCCCGACCCCGCACCCCCTGCGATAAGGTTTGTGCTCGTCGTCGTCGCCTCCGCCGCGGCCAGCCGCGCCTCCGGCGGCTCCGGCTCGGCCAGGCCGTGCTTTCGAATCCCGGGGAGAGAGAAATTGGGGAGAAGGAGGAAGAAGACGATGGGAAGGAGAAGCACGTGGGTGGGACCCGCGTGCACGCGCTGACCGCGCGAGCGTTGCTCGCGCAACAGCTAGCCATCTCGCTTCCAACGTGTGTCGCAAAGGAATCCATCTGGCTATGAAACCAGAGCTATCGTCAGGGACACAAGTCCAAGCAAAATTATCTGCAGCGGTACCTCCACGGCCGCGTTCTGCCAGGACTGCTTCTGCCGCCGACAAGGATGGGGACTGCCGCAGATCCCGCCAGTAGTTCTACGATCGCATCCATCCACACGCGCAAGGCAAACTCCGCAGGGGAAGTACCAAGGTGCGCAAGGGCAGGCCCGGTTCACCTGGTTTTCCTGGCGCCGCCATTCTTCACCTTCGTCGGCACTACTCCAAATTGCACGGACGAGCTCAGGTTCTCCCGTTCCCGTGGGATGGCGCCGGGAGCAATTGGCGCGTGGCAGAGAATGTCCAGATCGATCTTTCAGCGGCGGCTGGAGAAGCGGCCGGTGGGAGGGCAGTGCCAATCCATGCTGGTCTATCCTCTCGATCCGTAGACTTCCGGTGGAGATGGAAAAGAGGTCCATCCGAGAAATAAAACAACGCGAACCGGTACAACTTACGCAGTCGCAGTGGGTAATTTCCAGCTAAAGTTGGATTTCAACGCGACGAAAGCAGGGTCGAGCTGCTGTGAGAATAGTACTACGGAAATCACTTAGCTTTGGAGAATCTGTGGTGGCAAAAAGTCCTTTGGTTAGCTTTGAACTTATTTTATCAGGAAGCAGGTTGGAAAAGCTAAACCAAACACACCCTAAATAACATATGGATAGATTGATAATCAACTTGATATAATATTCAATATTCATCGGATCCCAGCAAACACAACATGTAGCATTACAATAATATGATCTTGATCATGTAGGGCAGCTCACAAGATCTAAACATGATGGCACAAAGTGGAGAGACAACCATCTAGCTACTGCTATGGACCCGTAGTCCAAGGATGAACTACTCACGCATCACTCCGGAGGCAGGCATGGCGATGTAGAAGCCTCCGGTGACGATTCCCCTCTCCGGCAGGGTGCCGGGAAGAGGTTCTGAACCCTCCCGAGCTAGGGTTGACGACGGCGGCGTCTCTGGATCTTTTCGTGGATATTTGCTCAGGTACTTAGGGTTTTCGCGTCGGGGGGAATAAGTAGGCGAAAGGGCGGCGGCTGCGGACCCCCGAGGGGCCCACACCACCCTAGGGCGCGGCAGAGGGGGGCCCGCGCCCTAGGTGCGTGTGGCCTCCTGGTGGCCCTCCTCTGCTGCTCCTTCGCTCCGTCAGGCGTGTTCTGGAAAAATAGGCACCCCCGTGTAGTTTCGTCCAATTCCGAGAATATTTCCAGACTAGCTTTTCTGGAATACAAAAACAGCAGAAAACAGGAACTGGCACTTCGGCATCTTGTTAATAGGTTAGTCCCAAAAAATGTATAAAAGTGATATAAAGTAGATGCAAAACATGTAGCAATTGGTATAAAACAAGCATGGAACATCAAAAATTATAGATACGTTTGAGACGTATCAGCATCCCCAAGCTTAGTTCCTACTCGTCCTCGAGTAGGTAAACGATAAAAACAAAATAATTTTTGAGGTGACATGCTACTATCATAATCTTGATCATATAATATTGCAAGGCACATGTAAATGAATGAAGTGATCCAAGTCAATGGTCTATAATTTGCTACCAAATAGATAATGAGTAAACAATGAATCACACAAGCTAAACGTTTTCATGAATAGTACTTTCGAGACAAGCATCAAACAGTTTTGCATAAGTGTTAACTCATAAAGCAATAGTTTCTAACAAAAGGTATTTAATCAACACAAAGGAAGAATTTAGTTTCAGCATTTGCTTCAACTTTCAACATATTTATCTCATGGATATTGTCAACACAAAGTAGTATAACAAGTCCAATACATTGCATATAACGCATGTTGTAACAAAGTTGACACTAGTGTTTGCTTGTGGAAGACAGAAAGAATAGGAAAACTGACTCAACATAAAAGTAAAAGAAAGGCCCTTCGCAGAGGGAAGCAGGGATTAAATCATGTGCTAGAGCTTTTAGGTTTTTGAAAGCATATAGAGATTGCATAAAATATTTGATACTCCTCCCAACCTTGCTAACACAAGCCATGGCTAACCGAATCCTCGGGTGCCTTCCATCAATCACATACCATGGAGGAGTATCTATTTTTGAGAGGTGTTTGTTAATTGTCAACGAATGGTAGCGGGTGAGAACAGTATTCTACCTGTCGAACGGACTTTTAAGAGCGGCTCCCATGAAGGACGTTATTTCTACCAGCAAGGCAGATCATCCCTCTTTCTCTTTGGTTTACACACATTCAGGTATTTCACTGTTTGTCATTGCTTACTGATGAATCAGGGCAAAAGTGTGAAGAGAATTAATTGGTTAAAGTTGTAATTAATTGGGACTGGGCACCCCGTTGCCAGCTCTTTTTGCAAGTTATTGGATAAGCGGATGTATATGCCACTAGTCCAGGTGTAAAAGTCCATTCACAAATAGAATAAAGAATAACCACACTAATTCCTCATGAGCTAGTAAACATTGACACAAAAAGGGAATAATAACATTTTGAATAATTTAAAGGTAGCACATGAAAAATTTACTTGGAGTGGCAAGGAAATACCACATATAGGTAGTTATGGTGGACACAAATGGCATGGATTTTGGCTCAAGGATTTGGATGCACGAGAAGCATTCCCTCTCAGTACAGAGTTTAGGCTAGCAAGGTTATGTAAGCAAACAAGAATATCAACCCGTACACCAAGTTTTATATGACAAACATATTGCAAACGTTATAAGACTTCATACCGTCTTCCTTGTTAACCAAACCCTGTTATTAGAAAATATCTAGACCTTAGAGGTACCACCGATGCAAACCAAATTTTCAACAAGCTTTACGGTAGTTCTTCACTAATAGGCTTAACTCATGTGATGCACAATTTAATCATGATCTACTTGTTAACTCAAAACAATTGACAAGCATCAAGTTATCCATTTTAGTGATCTACAAGATTAAGCAAGTTTTTCCTTATACCAATTACCACATGCAACATTTTCTGAACCAACCAAACACCAATCAATTTATTTCATCAACTCTCCAAACAAATATAAGTGAAGCAAGAGAGTACTTTCTACAAAAGAAAGCTAATAGCTCTGACAAGAGATACATGAAAACAAGAGCTAAAAGCTGAACAGCGCTAGATATGAATACTCAACAAATATAAGTGAAGAATAGGAGTATTCTCATGAAAAAGCGGAGCGTGTCTCTCTCCCAATCAAGAATGCTAGGGTCCAGTCAAGCTTTATTGAAAATAAAAGTGCAATACTGAAAATAAAAAGCACACAGACGCTCCAAGAAAAGCACATATGATGTGAAAGAATTAAAATATAGTTTCACTAGAGATGACCTGATAATTTTGACGATGAAGAAGGGGATGCCTTGGGCATCCCCAAGCTTAGACGCTTGAGTCTTCTTGAAATATGCTGGGGAGATCCATGGGAGCCTCCCCAAGCTTAAGCTCTTCACTCTTCTTGATCCTATTATATCATCCTTCTCTCTTGACCCTTGAAAACTTCCGTCACACCAAACTCAAAGTAGATCTCATTAGAGGGTTAGTGCATAATCAAAAATTCACATGTTCTATAAAGACGCAATATGATTTGTTACTTTAAACATTAGCTACAGCCACTGATGTTATGTGAAGCTCTTCCACCCAAAAAAGAATTTCACTCAACACTAGTAAAAGAGAGAATGCAAAAATAAAAAGGCATAATCTGTCTAAAACAGAACAGTCCGCAAAGACGAATTTTTTCGAGGCACTTACGACGCTCAGATCGAGAAACTCTGAACTAATGAAAGTTTCAGACATTCATAAAGATTACGCACAAAAAATTTCAGATTTAATTAACAATCTGGTGATTTTAGGAATTTCGTACAGTGAACAGCAAAAATCTGTTTCTGCGCAGCAATCAAAATTAAGCATCATCTTATCATTAGAGGCTACTCTTGGCACAACAATGCGAGAAAATAAAGATACAAAGGAGTTGCTACAGAAGTAAACAAACTCCTTGACTCAATAAAAGAAAAATTGCAGAAAAATAAAATGGGTTGCCTCCCATAAGCGCTTTTCTTTAACGCCTTTTAGCTAGGCACAAAGCATGCATCAAGTATTACCAAGTGAAGAAGCATCAAAGAGAGGTCGGAAGTTTTCTCAACAATGCAATTTATCTTATCTATGTAGGTTTCGGAATTCCCTTTCTCAATACCTCTAGGCTCATCATTTTCATCAAATGGGTTCTCAGGAACAATCCAATCAAAATTCTTTTCTAGTGCCTCCTGCATTCCTATAAGCTTAAAAGGTATTGGTATTTTAACTTCCCCCTCACCATTAGTTTCCTTAGTGTACTTGAGCCTCTCTTTTTCAAGTTTTTCAAGTGTATTAACAACGTCAATACAATAACCAAGCATCTTGTATTTAATAAAAACTTTTCTAGCTTCCCTAGCAACATCACCAAATTCTTTAAGTAGGGTTTCTAAAACAAAATCTTTCTTTTCACCATCTTCCGTATCATGGAGTTTTAGAAACATGTGCTGCATTATGGGACTAAGGTTGACAAACCGAGCTTCCAACATGTGAACTAGAGAAGCTGTAGCAATTTCATAATTTGGAGCAAGTTCTACCAAGGATCTATCTTCAAAATCTTTAACCATACTAACATGATTAAGAATTCCTCAATGTTATCTCTTCCAATGATAGACCCACTACCCACAGATATTTCTTTTAAAGTATACTTAGGGAGAAGCATGATGAAATAATAAAAACCAAACAGAAAATAAACTAGATGCAAGTAACTAATTTTTTTGTGTTTTTGATAATTGAAAGCAAACAAGATAAAATAAAATAAACTAAGCAAGACAAAAACAAAGTAAAGAGATTGGAAGCGTGAAACTCCCCTTGCAGAAGACTGCTGTCTCCCCGGCAACGGCGCCAGAAAAATAGCTTGATGACGTGAAACACACGTTCGTTGGGAGACCCCAAGAGGAAGGTATGATGTAGTCAGCAGCAAGTTTTCCCTCAGAAAGAAACCAAGGTTATCGAACCAGTAGGAGCAGCAACTCTTCAGAAGGTTGTCAACGGCGCCAGAAAAATATGTCGCAGGGAGTCTGGACTGTTGACGTGGAATCTGCACACAACACAATCAAACTACTTTGCCCCAACGAAACAGTGAGGTTGTCAATCTCACTGGCTTGCTGAAAACAAAGGATTAAACGTATGGTGTGGAAAATGAGTATTAAATTGCAGAGAATGAAAAAGGAACAGTTTGCAGTTTGTGGTTGTTTAATCAGTGTAAAAGAATGGACCGGGGTCCACAGTTCACTAGTGGTGTCTCTCCATAAAAGATAACTAACATGTTGGGTGAACAAATTACAGCTGGGCAATTGACGAATAGTGAGCGCATGACAATGCATATACATGACATGTTGACTACTATGATATTTAATTGGGCATTACGACATAATACATAGACCGTTATCCAACAGCATCTATGACTAATAATCCACCGCCGGGTTGTCATCCGAGTCCCCCGTTGGTATTAAGTTGCAAGCAACGGATAATTGCATTAAGTAAAGTGCGTAATGTAAACAAACACATATGCCCGTGGACATAGCATCGTTAGGTTATCCCTAGTGGCAACAGCACATCCACAACCTTAGAACTTTCTGTCACTGTCCCAGGTTAAACGGAGACATGAACCCACTATCTAGCATAAATACTCTCTCTTGGAGTTACAAGCATCTACTTGGCCAAAGCATCTACGAGTAACGGAAAGCATGCAAGATCTTAAATAACATATAGATAGATTGATAATCAACTTGACATAATATTCAATATTCATCGGATCCCAGCAAACACAACATGTAGCATTACAATAATATGATCTTGATCATGTAGGGCAGCTCACAAGATCTAAACATGATGGCACAAAGTGGAGAGACAACCATCTAGCTACTGCTATGGACCCGTAGTCCAAGGATGAACTACTCACGCATCACTCCGGAGGCAGGCATGGCGATGTAGAAGCCTCCGGTGACGATTCCCCTCTCCGGCAGGGTGCCGGGAAGAGGTTCTGAACCCTCCGAGCTAGGGTTGACGACGGCGGCGTCTCTGGATCTTTTCGTGGATATTTGCTCAGGTACTTAGGGTTTTCGCGTCGGGGGGAATAAGTAGGCGAAAGGGCGGCGGCTGCGGACCCCCGAGGGGCCCACACCACCCTAGGGCGCGACAGAGGGGGGCCCGCCCTAGGTGCGTGTGGCCTCCTGGTGGCCCTCCTCTGCTGCTCCTTCTCCGTCAGGCGTGTTCTGGAAAAATAGGCACCCCGTGTAGTTTCGTCCAATTCCGAGAATATTTCCAGACTAGCTTTTCTGGAATACAAAAACAGCAGAAAACAGGAACTGGCACTTCGGCATCTTGTTAATAGGTTAGTCCCAAAAAATGTATAAAAGTGATATAAAGTAGATGCAAAACATGTAGCAATTGGTATAAAACAAGCATGGAACATCAAAAATTATAGATACGTTTGAGACGTATCAACCAGCAATAAGAAGAAGAATTACAAAAAAAGAAAAGTCCCGCTACAGTGATCTATTCCTTGTAGCAGCAGGCCTAACACCAGAAAAAACAGCAACAGAAGTACAGCTTCTCCAAAAGCGGCGCCTCCAAGAAGGGAACAGTGCTAAAGCGCCGTCACCACCCTGATCATAGATCATAGATTTCACACTGAAGAAAATCCACACTCGCAAAAGTAATGCCTCCAACAAGGTCATTGCTCGGCACAACCAATTAAGGCCAGACCTTGGGTTTTCACCCTGAATGTTTGGACCCTGAACTTCTCCTGTGCTGTCGCCCCCACTTGCCGATGCCGCTGCTCCAAGTTACAAATCACCACGCAAATTCCTCATCACCACCAGGAATCGAACCACCATTACTAGTCTTCAAATCTAGGCCTCCATGTCCTTCTCCGCACTCTGACTTCACCGGAAACAGAAAGGCATGTCCCCAATGGCAACAGACTACAGAGCTTCGCAATGCTTCTTCTGAAACCAAACGGTCAGAAAAAAAACATGGCTGCGCGCGAGCGAATTCCACCCGATCCGACAATCTCCAGGCTTGATTGCCCAATACAGTTCGCCGACGGAGCCTTCCGGAACTTGACAATCCGGCCAGATCAAAGAAACAGGTGTCAAGCAGATCATCTTCTTGGTACTTGCGGAACCCTAGGACCGCCGCCATTATTCAGCAAAACAAGCCAGCCCCCACGCCGCCGTCAGAGCAACCAAGGGGAGAACGACTGCATCTTCACCATACCCACAACACTCGAATCGAAGCAGTCCCGACCGGCCCAGATCCGGCCCTAAGGCTCAGATCGGACCCGCCACCTGCGCCGCCAGAGGCCTCGCTGCAGAGGGCCTCAACAGCGCGTCTACCACCTCAAAGTCGCTCCGGCAGGGGACAGCTACCCGGCGAACCAGCCGGGCCGCCCCAATCCCCTCCGCGCCGCCTAAAGACGGCGGGCCTATGCGGGAACTTAGGCCCGTGGCTTGCCTCCACCGCTCGCAGCATGTATGGGGCAGATGCAACCGCCGCCTGGCCGAGGTCGCCGCTCCGACCACCGCTCTCGACCATCTCCGCCGGCGCCGCCCCAGCCGCCTCTTCGGAGGATGTCGCCGCGACCTCCACCCCTAGCACCTTAGGCACCAGGGGCCACCGCCGGCGGCAGCGGCGGACGGGATTCCAATCGAGGAGGGGTAGTTGACGGCGGGATTCGGTGCCCCCGGCGGAGCCCTGGGTGCGCCACGGGAGGAGGTTTTTTTCGGGGCCGTCTAGATCCATAGCATCTTCAATAGATGCTGTAAAAATAAAACACCACATTTTGGTTATAGGTACCACATTTTGCGTTATACAGTAGCAAAACTTGTTTTGCTTTGGCAGATGATGTATTTTAGGACATCTGAAATTTTTTGAGCTCCAAGAGATGCCATAAAGCTAGTGACCTAAAATAGATCTGACGGCTGTGAGGGAGGGAGGCGCATCTGACGGTCGTCGGGCACTGAGCTCAATTTCGGCCATGGAGGTTGTCACATGCCAAGGAAAGACGATGAGGGTGGGCCAGGTTGGTAGGGGCTGGAGGGGAGTCGGGGAGATGCGGCCAAATCCGGTGGCGCGGCGTTGACCGAGCGCCGAGAGCTCGGCAAGGAGCAGCGGCTCGCCGATGGTCGCATGGAAGTCACGGAGTCCGCTCATCGACACCGTGGGCTGCGGTGGTGTTGCAGCGATCATGAGAGGCGGCGGTGGGCGAGAAACGGTCAAAATCAGTCTACTCGGGCAGCGGCCCGATATTCACGTGAGGCCCCCTTACCCTCGCATCCCGACGCCTTTTGGCGTATATATACTCCCCGAAAATCTAAGTCCTATGACAAAGGATTTACGCGAAAATAAGATACAGAGTCGCCATCGTCGCGAATACGGATCTGGTGCCCTGCTATGTCACAGTCGGAGGTGGAAATCATCGCTGGAGACATCTACACCACCATTGCCGTCTCCATGATGATGCGTGAGTAGTTAATCCTTAGACTACAGGTTAATAGCAGTAACTAGATGGTTATCTCTCCTCAATGTTCTCCAATACAAACATCTCGTGAGCTGCCTAACATGATTGACATCCATATGATGTGATTTCTATTAGTCGTTGTGTTTGCAGGACACATGATGAATTATGAAGTTATGATCAGATTGTGCATGTTATCTTGCTTATGATATTTATTATATGAATTTTTTCTTTGATTTTTTTTATATGTTGTCTGATTTATGGGTAGACTCTGGCCAAGTTTATGTTTAAATCTGCAAGAGGTGTCGATGTTTGATAGTGGGTTCAACCTTTTTTTCTCAGTGCTCGAGTAACGGAAACAAAAAGTAGGGGTACTGCGTTGTTGCACTGGAAAAAATGGTGTTTATATCCTTGTGTGACAATAAATATTGCTTACATAATGTATAATGCTTGATGTAATACTCTGTTATTTTACCAACTTAATACCTAGAGAGGCAAGCATATAAGCGCTCTCGAAGTGGAGTATTTACGTATAGATGCTGTCAGATGGCGGTATATATATGTTTGACGTGATACTTACATGAACATGCCATGAATATTTTCATATCACAATAGTTTATTTACAATGTCATGGTTTCATGGAGAGATAGCTCTAGTGATGCTATGCCCCCGGTCCATCTTTTTACATTGTTTACAGTCTCGTTTATTCACTTTCTATCCTCATTTGCTTGTTTGTCCGTTTGTACTTTTATTTGTATTCATCCATATCTTCCATACTATAAATTTAATACTTGTTTTCGGCAAAACGGGAAGCCTGACAACCTTCCAAAAAATTGGGGACAAGAGAGTTCTATGTTTTATGTGCAGGTACCATCAATTTTGTTGAGATTATTGCACTCCAACTGGTTCTATAACCTTGGTTCTCGGTCGAGGGAAATTCTTGTTACTGTTCTACATCATCCATCCCACTTGGGGTTCCAAACATCATCAGTGTACTGCCGGGAGAAGGGCAACGGGGTTGCAGAGGTGGGGGCGACCTTTGGGCGGCGCATCAGCGAACATAGGCGGCGGGGATGGCGACGGAGACGGACGACACACGCGGTTGACTATTCACCGCAGGTGGTTCACCCCTTGACACGTTCATTTATTCAGTTTTGGGTCATTGTTTAGCAATACTATATGCCAATTCAGAGGCAAACAAAAATATGGGTCAAGAAGTACTGGTTAGCTGTTGGAGCTGTTTATTTTTTTCCAATACCCCCAAATAAAGAGATTTTAAGTCGACTTCGTCTTCGCCGGCCGCACCCTCGACGCGTCCAAGCGCCCGTCCGACCTCGCCGGCGACGCCTACAGCCGCTCACCTCCCCATCCCGCCCAAGATTCCCCACCTCCCGTCGGCGGGAGCAAGGCCTTGACACCCAGCACACGCTCCTCCGCCTCTCGGGTGGCTTCGACTCAGCGCCGTCTCCGCGCTCTCCCGCATCCCGGCGCCTCCCTCCGCCTCAGTCGTCGGCGCGATTCGGTGGCGCAGACACCGCCATGGCGCCTCGCAGGCCTTGGGGCGTGGCGGGAGCGACGGAGAGGCGCGATTTGGTGGGCGGCGGTGGTCGTCGGCGCTCCCGCGGTGGAGGCGCCGTCCGTATTTTTTTTTAAATCGAAAAACGCAATTCTGTGGCGCATGGTTCCTGAGTGCGCCACAAAAATTCAGGTATTCTGTGGCGCACGGTGGGGTGCGCCACAGAATTGCTTATTTTGTGGTGACAATTCTGTGGCGCACCCACCATGCGCCACAGAATTTGTTTTTGGTGCGACACAGAATCGCGTTTTCCTACTAGTGTCAACAAAAGCCCTTCCTTGGCATGAGGTCCGTTCACGAGTACTAATTCCATAGAAAATGTCCCGCTTTAAATTTGAAAACTTGCTAAAAACAATTAAGAAAAATAGAAATATTAGACACGTTTGGCACATGATTATATACATATAAATCGTGTGCGAAAACTTCCATCGCACATGATTTTACCGAGATAAACCGTGTGCGAACCCCTCGGCTGCCACTCGGATCCCCGCCTCATTACGTGGTTTGTTCTTTTGTGAATTGATTGAGGTTTAAGGTTTGAGTTTTGAATTTCATTGGATTTTCCCAAAACTAAGGTTTGAGGTTTGAGTGAATCCTAGTAATTAGTTTCCTATGTAGGTGATTTGACCTGTTTTTCTAAAAAAAAATCGTCCAAAAAAAAATTCAAAGAAGCCCTAAAAGAAACAATTATATCTTCATGTCTTGCATGTAGCATTTTTTATCACAAATCCATGCCTCATTGCTCCATCATGTATTTTTGTTACAAATATGACCCATTGTTTGCCGCAAGTTAGATGGCGGAAAGCGACTTTCGGCCGACCCTGCTGATGGCAAGACACGTGTTGCTTTTTCAGGTGGCGGAAAGTGGTCTCAACGATGTTGTTTGCCGCAAAGTGACCTCCCGCTGGCTCGGAAGGCGGAAAGTCACCATCCGCCAACTGAGTCGTTCGGACGTCACTTTCCACCTTCTGTGTTGGTGGAAGGACACATGTCGTCTTTTGCGCTTCCCGCAAGAGTCAGTTTTTGAAAAAAAATCGGTGGGTTACTTTTGACATATGCATTGGGCAGGGGTCATGTTCGTAAAAAAATCCTCCATCATGTGCCATCTAAGTGTGCGTCGGTGACTGTAGTATTAAGTTTGACAATTGACAGGAAAATAAGCTATTCATTGGCACAATAGGCAGTGTCTGAAACATACTTTACATTTGGCAGGGATTGCTGAAATGCCAACAGCTACTGTGGCCATCAATAAGAAGTTGGCCCGAGGAAATGTAATATATACAGCAAAAGTCCTATGAACCGACTAGGTCACGATGACAAATTTGAACAGACAAAATTCCTCTGGTCAAACCTGCAAAAGACCCACAGACAAACTTCCTCTTATCAAACATGCGAAAACCCAGCAACAAACTTTCCATGAACAAGCCGGTTCAGCTTGAATCCTGATGCATCCCCATCATCCCTGAATTTCCATGAGCCTCCTCCTCTTGAACTTCTCCTTGAAGCACATCTGCCTCAACACCTTCGTCTCCTGATCCAGCTCAATGTGCCCAGGACTCTCCTCGATCAGCTTCTTCTTCCGTTGCACCTTCTCCACATCTATCTTAGGCTTACCTAGCTCCTGCAGGAGATGATCAATTGGTGCTCACCGGTCTCGGAAATAGACATGCTGAATTAAACATAATTAAGCACCACCATTGAAGATGTGGCGGAAAATGAACGCATAATTTAGGAGATAAAAATTAGCAAGAACACCTGAGCATTCTTGATGAGCGTCTCCAGGCTTTTCACCTTGCGATGAGGCCACCACGGGATCCCCAGCTTCCGGCACCTCCTCTTCAGGTGTGTCAGCCCAACATTGAGTTCCTCCGCCGCCTGCTTGAGAGGCATGCAAAAGTACTGCGATACCATCTCGAACGTCAGCAATGGCTTCTCCTCTGGTACCTTGCGCTTCTTGCCCCCGGCATTGCGGCCAAGCTCCTGCTTCAAGTCCTTCTTCCCCTTGTGATCCAAGGCTGCCAAAAATCTGTCTGCATTGACAGAAAAAGGTGAATTTTAAGAAATTTCTAGTGGCTGATGATGATGCTTTGTGCGAAAAATTGCCAAGTACCTTGCGAGACGCAACTTTGAGCGGTAGCGGTACTACTAGTGCAGCGATACTGGATGGGTGAGAATAGTGCTTTATCTGAGCCCTCGCGCTTCTTCACCGCGGCGTCACCGCCGAGTTCCTCAATTCCTTATCGCCCTTGTTATGAGCTCCTTCTCGAACGCAGGCCAAGGGACAAGGACATCGCCATGTAAGGGGGCGTCAAGCCCGTCTACAACGACACTGAAATCTACAAACTTTGTAGCGCTTGATGATTATGATGTGCTTTGTGCAAAGCTTTTTGTAGTACCTTGCAAGAAGCTCTGGGCGATACTAGAACAGAGATGCTGAGTGGCGTCGAAGTGTGCTCCCTTTAGTAGGTTCTCCAAACTCCATTATCGCAGCAGGTACATGCAAAAGATAGCACGATTCGTTAGATTAAAACCTTCAACAGCAGAGTTTCCTTAGATTAAAGTGCATAAAAGTACTAATTCATCTTGCAAACAACAAAACTAGCATCCATAGACCGAGCTACGGAGTAATACGCAAGGATTTAATGTAGAAACGCGCACCGACACATTATTGAGCACAGCTGTACAAGAAGATGATTAAACCTTGAGCAGTGGAGTACTACTTACCCTGAATCCAGAGAGTAGTGAGGCTCCTCATCGAACATGAAGTTCTGCAAGTAGTCGTCACCTTCGTCGTAGAACCAGTGATATTCCATCGGCGAGAGTTGAAGAAATGGCACTGCCTGGCAGTCACTACTGATTGATGCCATGGATTTAAAGGGAAAACATTCATGGAGAGCTAATGCACGCATTGGTAACAGCAAATTAAGTGCTGAGATGTGTGCAGACGTGCAACGGGACGAAGTGGACAATGATGGGGGAATCTGTTCTTTTTCTTATAGACAGTAGATGAACCCACTATTTAAAAATCACAATTTAAAATGATAATAAAATTCAAACAATTTTTTTGGATGTACATCGGACCTTATATCACTAGTAGAAAAGAGGCAATAGAGCCGGACCTTTAGTCACGGTTCCTTTCCGAACCGCGACTAGAGGGCTCCGGCTCCGACATCTCCAACGGCTAGGACAGGTGTCCGGTTGGTGCATGACCTTTAGTCACGGTTCCAGACACGAACCGCGACTGAAGGTCCTCCGCCTGCGGCTTTAGTGGCCGGGGGCCGCGCGGGGCCCGCGCGAGGACCTTTAGTCGCGGTTCGTGGCTGGAACCGGGACTGCAGGTCCTTCAACTATATCTTCCACCCCGAGCCAGCCATGGCCATTTTGAGCTCGAGTTTCATCTCCATTTTTCTCCACCGAGCTCGATTTCTTCCACGATTTTTTGCCCCATTTGTTAAGATTGACGGCGGTGCATCTATCCAAGGGTTAGCAACTGCAAACTCTCTCTTCCGGCGCGTTTCTTTAGTTGTTTAGCTTATTTAGCTCATTTTATATTTCTAGTGCTAGGTAGGTGTTTGATGAAATGCCTAAGTTAGCTCATTTTGCTTATTTAGCTCAATTTTGTTTATTCAGTTTGAGCTTAAACTAAATTATGTTTTTGTATTTCAGTGTCACAACATTCACGTCCTCACCGTCGTCGATAGACCGCGCCGTCTTGTCACCGACACCACCTAGGTGAGCCTTCTTTTTTATTTTAAAAAAAATCTTTGTTGTATGATTTTGTTCCATAATTATTTGTTTTTTTGTATAAGTTGTATAATTGTTTTATATATATATAGTGCCATGGTTTTCACAAATACCCCCACCGGCTCTCGTCCGTTCTATTATTCGGATGTGGTATGACTGTTAATAACTATATATTTGTTTCGTTTCGTGTTTATGACAATCATGCCGACCAACTTTGACATAAATATATATTTGTCTAGGAGGTAGTTGAACCGGAAATTCCAATGGACCCTATTGTTGAATTTTTTGTGAAAGAGAACGATGATTTGAAAGCTAAATTAAAAATAAGTGAAGATCTCCGCCAAGAAGAGAAGAGGAAATTGGAGGTCAAGCTTGCCAACATCATCGATGAACACCAGTTCAAGCTTGCCGACGTCGTCGATACTTACGAGATCAAGTTGGATGGGATGCGCTCGAAGCTTGCCGACGTCGTTGATGCTTACGAGATCAAGTTGGATGCGATGCGCTTGAAGCTTAAAAAAATTAGAAGTTATGCCATTAGTCAAGAGGCTTGGTATCATTATGCTGTTGGTTCAATAATGACCTTAGTTGCGATTATGTTCGCATTTGTTGTTGGATTTAAATTCTTTAGATAGTTCTATGTTAGTTTAAATTAATGAATATTTAATGCTACAATGTATTACATTTGTCGCCACTCTACTTTGCTTGAAGAACTTGTAAGAATTATTATGGTCACTTATCTATTCATTACTGGCATGCATAATGCAGATGAGACGTCAATGGATGTACGGTTCCCGAGTTTCTGACGATTTCCTTAAGGGCATGCATGAATTTCTCACTGTGGCCGAGATAAGCAAGCGAAAAAATGGTTTTATGTGTTGTCCATGCAGTCTCTGTGAGAATAAGAAGGATTACCCTTCCTCAGCCAAGCTTCACCAACACCTGTTGCAAAATGGTTTCATGCGTGGTTATTATTGTTGGACCAAGCACGGAGAAACAGGGGTTATAATGGAAGAGAATGAAGAAGAAGAGGATAATGACAACTATCCTATGTTCGATGAACACGGTGGTACTTCAATGGGGGAAGACGAAGTTGAAGAGGATGAAAAAAAAGATGAGCCTGACGATGATCTTCGTCAGGCCATTCATGATGCACAAATGGACTGTGGAAGTGAAAACGAGAGGTTGAAGTTGGAGCGCATGTTAGCCGATCACACCAAATTGTTGTACCCAACTTGTACAGATGGCCAGAAAAAGCTCGGTACCATACTGGAAATGCTACAATGGAAGGCAGAGAGTGGTACTACCGACAAGCACTTTGAAAGTTTGCTGAAAATAATTAAGAAGATGCTTCCAAATGAAAACGAATTGCCCTCTAGTACGTACGAAGCAAAGAAGGTTGTCTGCCCTCTAGGATTAGAGGTGCAGAAGATACATGCATGCATTAATGACTGCATCCTCTACCGCGGCAAGCACGAAAATTTAAATGCTTGTCCTGTATGCGGTGCATTGCGGTTTAAGATTGGGCGAGATGACCCAGGTGAAGTTGAGGGCGAGCAAGGTTGTCCAAGGAAGAGGATTCCTGCCAAGGTGATGTGGTATGCTCCTATAATACCACGTCTGAAACGTTTGTTCCAAAACAAAGAGCATGCCAAGTTGTTGCGCTGGCACAAAGAAGAACGTAAAAAAGACCTGATGATGAGACACCCCGCTGATGGGTCCCAGTGGAGAAAAATCGACAGAGAGTTCCCGAAATTTTCGGATGACGCTAGGAACTTAAGATTTGGTCTAAGTACAGATGGATTTAATCCATTTGGAGAGCAGAGCTCCAGTCATAGCACTTGGCCTGTGACTCTATGTATATATAACCTTCCTCCCTGGTTGTGCATGAAGCGGAAGTTCATTATGATGCCAGTGCTCATCCAAGGCCCGAAGCAACCTGGCAACGACATTGACGTGTATCTGAGGCCATTGGTGGAAGAACTTTTACAGTTGTGGACTGATGAAGGTGTGCGTGTGTGGGATGAGCACGGACAAACGGAATTTGACCTACGAGCGCTCTTGTTTGTAACCATCAATGATTGGCCTGCTCTTAGTAACATTTCAGGACAGTCAAACAAGGGATACAATGCATGTACGCATTGTTTAGGTGAGACTCAAGGTAAACATATAGGTAACAAGATTGTGTACCTGGGCCATCGTCGATGGCTTGTACCGAGGCATCCAGTAAGAAAGGAAGGCCAACATTACAAAGGTGAGGAAGATATTCGGCGGAAGCCTACTCGACCTTCTAGTTCTGTTATACATGATATGGTCAAGGATTTAAAAGTAATATTTGGGAAGGGTGCTGGAGCACTATCTGTTCCGAATGACGCTCAGAACCACGTTCCCATGTGGAAGAAGAAATCTATATTTTGGGAGCTGCCCTATTGGATAATGCTAGAGGTTCACTCTGCAATCGACGTGATGCACGTGACAAAAAATCTTTGCTTGAACCTGCTTAACTTGTTGGGCGTGTATGGAAAGTCAAAAGATACACCGGAAGCAAGACAGGCCCATCGACGTATGCATTCACGAGACGACGATCATTCTGATAATCATCAAGGTCCTGCGAGCTACGCTCTTACGAAAGAAGAGAAGAAAATATTTTTTGAATGTCTTCGCAGTATGAAGGTTCCATCTGGCTTCTCGTCGAATATAAAGGGAATAATAAACATGGCAGAGCAAAAATTCCAGAACCTGAAGTCTCATGACTGTCACGTGATTATGACACAATTACTTCCGGTTGCATTGAGGGGACTTCTACCAGAAAATGTTCGAGTACCCATTGTGAAGCTATGTGCATTCCTGAATGCAATTTCTCAGAAGGTTATCAATCCACTTACTCTAAAAGATATAGAGAATGATGTGGTCCAATGTCTTGTCAGCTTCGAGTTGGTGTTCCCACCAACCTTCTTCAATATTATGACGCACCTTCTAGTTCACCTGGTGGAAGAGATACGTGTTCTCGGTCCTGTATTTCTACACAACATGTTCCCCTTTGAGAGGTTTATGGGAGTCTTAAAGAAATACGTTCATAACCGTGCTAGGCCAGAAGGAAGCATCTCCAAGGGTTATGGAACTGAGGAGGTCATTGAGTTTTGTGTTGACTTTATTCCTGATCTTAAGCCGATTGGTGTTCCTCAATCGCGTCATGAGGGGAGACTGCGTGGAAAAGGCACGCTAGGAAAGAAAGCAATCATATGTGAAGACGTGGATTCTTTCACTCGAGCACACTACACAGTTCTGCATAATTCCATCTTGGTGGCTCCGTATATCGAGCAACACAAGAATTATTTACGCTCCCAATACCCAGAAGATGAGATTGATGGAGTACACTTCAAGACTTTTGGCGGTTGGTTACAGAAACTTCTGATGAATGTCACCACAAATGAACTACAGCTATACTATTTGGCCAAGTCACCATCTTCGACTATATTGACTTTTCAAGGGTACGAGATAAATGGAAATACATTTTACACGGCCGACCAAGATAAAAAGAGCACCAACCAAAACAGTGGTGTTCGCTTTGATGCAATAGATGGCTGCAGTGGGGAAAAGGTAACATATTATGGTTACATAGAGGAGATATGGGAACTGGACTATGGACCTTCATTTAAGATTCCTTTGTTCAAGTGCAAATGGTTCAACCTAGATGGCGGTGTAGCCGTAGACACACGGTACGGAATGACTACAGTGGATTTCAAGAATCTTCATTACGAGAACGAACCATTCATTTTAGCCAGTGAAGTGGCTCAGGTTTTCTATGTGAAGGACATGTCTACCCTACCAAAAAAAAAAAGATAAGCAAGCGAATACATCATACGATGAGCCAAAGCGCCACATAGTTCTTTCAGGTAAAAGAAACATCGTGGGAGTGGAGGACCACACAGACATGTCAGAAGATTACAATAAGTTTCATGAAATTCCGCCCTTCAAAGTGAAAATTGACCCAACCATCACGTTAAATGAAGAAGTTTGTCCATGGCTACGGTGCAATAAGAAGAAAGGGACACACACGAAGAACAAGTGAACACTAGCTAGGTAGGGATGTTGTTGGTGATGTGTAATAATTAATATGTATTAAACCTTTTATGTAACCGTGCGACATTTCTGTGCCGTGGTCCTTTTTTCTATTTGTTTTTCTTCTTTACTTTTATTGTGGACTGTTTATTGGTATTAGTTAAGAGTGTGTTCGTAAGTTGTGTGAACCAAGATACAACTCCGATGTGCGATCAACCGTCTTATGCGGAGACGATTTAACATAGAACTAGAGATCTACGTTACAACTTCACTAGTTCTAAATACTGGATAGAACAAATTAAGGTACAACTTGAAATTACGATACAACACAAGTAAAACAAAGACTCTGCCTCCTTGCCTTTGCCCTTGGACGAAGGTTCAGCCTCCTTTGCCCTTGGACGAAGATTTTGCCTCCTTGCCTTTCCCCTTGGACGAAGCTTCAGCCTTCTTGCTCAGTGCTTCAACCCTCCTTTCCTTTGACGACGGCATGAAATCGTCGTCATCATCGCTGTCAACTACCCAGAGACAGGAACGACCGTACGAAACACGGTCAGCTTCAGTTCGGTAGAACGGACTATTCGTAACTTTCCTGTCAAACTTATCTGCAAGCCTGAGCATTTCTGCACGAATTTGGAGCGGGGTCCTATACGGAAACCCATCGCGGCATAGCTTCGCCCCGAGCAAAGCGAGATGACTCTCAGTGTGCAAAATTTCTTCAATTGGAACTACCCTACCATCTACCTTCAAATTGCTCGAAAGCCTGGCGAGATGCTCGGATGCGGAAATGTGAAACCCGGACACACACTTCTCGCAAGGACCAATACACACCATGCTTGCGCTCAAGTGAGTACCATGCCTACCTTCGACTGGGTTTTATAGAACTACCGGTGCCGGCATTTGGCGGGAAACGGTGGCGGGAACGATAGCGGGAAACGTTGGCGGGAAACGGTGGCGGGAGGACACGAGTCGTGACCGCAAAGCCCGCCTTTAGTCCCGGTTGGTAACACCAACCGGGACTGAAGAAGCACACGGATCGTGTGTTTCTTTCAAACGCTTGTGAGCCGTTGGATCAGGGGTGTGTTTCTTTTGAGGGCTTGTGAGCCGTTGGATTTTTAGAACTAGTCCCGGTTGGTAACACCAACCGGGACTAAAGAATCACACGGATCGTGTGTTTCTTTCAAACGCTTCTGAGCCGTTGGATCAGGGGTGTGTTTCTTTTGAGGGCTTGTGAGCTGTTGGATCAGCACTCCCACCTCATCCACAGGTACACTTTCTAATCGCCTATAAATAGCGGCGTCCCTGCAGCGAACGGCACACAACGAGCGTCTACCTTCGCCACCGAATCCAATGGCTGGATTTAGCCTACCTGCTGGCATGTTCCCTGGCATTATTGTGTTCGTCCTTGTTCACCGGCCAGCCATTGGAGCCACCTCCTGTAGGACGGTGAACAAGGACAACACAACGACGCTGTTGGAAACACAAGCCCTCAGGTAGGTTGAATCCAGCCACTGGATTAGGGTGACGCAATGATGAATTGCCGAGGAGGTGGGAGTGGTGGTGGTGGTGGAAGTGGTAGCCATGCCCCTCGGTCCGATCCAAGCAGCGGCAAGGCGCTCTGATGATCTGCGACATTCCCAACACTTTTTGGGACGGTCGTAGATCATCAGAGACGTCTTGCCGCTGTGGATCGAAGGTCGATTTGATATGCAGGCACTCACGAGCCACCGTTGGGCTGTATGCAGGGGAAACCGTGTGTTCTGTTCTATATATCTATATAATCCTTCAGTTCATCGACCGAACACAAAGGGGCATGGTTAATTTAGGTAGTTGGAGAGATTGTGAGCTGTTGGATCAGTAGTATCACGACCACTTCGTGAGCCACATCAAGGTTTAATACGTTCCATAGAATGCATTACATAAAAGGTTTAATACATTATTACACATGATCCAACGTCTCACAAGCGCTTGAAAGAAACACACCCCTGATCCAACATCACCAACATTATTCTACATAAACGGACTTGCTGGCTCGAAGGCCGTAGGATTAGGGGGAACGGCGGGAGGAGCCAGCCCCGTGGGCGGCCGCCCGGTTCTCGCGCGCACGTTTGCGGCGGAGGGCAAGATCCATGGAGGATGAGTCTTTCAGCGCCCAATCCAGCTCGGAAGCCTCCTTCGCCTTGAGCTGGTAGGAAGTCTTGGCTCGCTGGACAGGGTAGTCGCGGACAGACTGGAATGAGGCTTCCATGGCCTCCTGTATCTGCAACCCACAACCCTCTTCCCCGTCGTCGCTCCAGTCGAAGTCGTCGTCCTCCTCCTCCGCGGGAGGAGTGGTGGCGCCTGGTGGAGGTGCAGCGGCGCCAGGTGGAGGTGCGGCGGCACCTGGTGGAGCAGGAGGCCGGTAGCTGGGCATTCCTCTCCACGCCGGGCTCGTGGGCATACGGCGGGATAGGCTCCCGCGGTTGCGCCCAAGCGCGCTCTGCCGAGCACGCTCGACCTCGCCAGAAGGCGTTGCGGCGGACGTGGCGGATCCATCTCGTGGAGACGATGCGTTCGTGGCTAGGAATGGTGGATTAGGGTTTACCCCTCGGCGACAATATATAAAGACCTCCAAAACCCGCCTTTAGTCCCGGTTGGTGTTACCAACCGGGACTAAAGAAGCACATGGATCGTGTGTTTCTTTCAAGCGCTTGTGAGACGTTGGATCAGGGGTGTGTTTCTTTTGAGGGATTGTGAGCTGTTGGATCAGCAGTATCATCACGACCACTTCGTGAGCCACATGACCCGGTTGGTGTTACCAACCGGGACTAAAGAAGCACACGTACCCTATATATAGCCCCCCTCCTCAGACAGGTTACTCACACACAAAACATTCCAGCGTCATTCGGAGAGGCATCTTTGGGCAACCAGCGGCAAGACGTCTCTGATGACCTGCGACCGTTCCAAACGGTTGCAGATCATCAGAGATGTTTTGCCGGACGGTTGTAGATCATCAGAGACGTCTTGCCGCTGCTTCGATCGAAGTGACGCTCAAACACAAAACATTCCAGCGTCACTCGGAGAGGCATCTTTGGGCTATTTGCAGGTTTTCACCACATAAAGGTTTAATACATTACTACACATCACATAAAGGTTCCGGGAACCCTCCCCTCGGTCGGTTCCAAGCAGCGGCAAGGATCTCTGAAAGGGGCATGGTTAATTTAGGTAGTCGGTTAATTTAGGTAGTCTCTGAAATGGGCATTTTGTTGTCGAGGTCTAAAACAAAACAGGAAAAGAAACTAGAAACAAAAACAATTCAAAAAGAACTTAACTCAAAGTATATAAAAGAAAACAAATACAACAAAATAAAACGGAAACAACAAAAAAAAAGAAACACACCCCTGATCAAAAACCTGTTTGGCACCTTTAAATCAAATCAGTAACACCTTTAAAACATTCAAAACAGAAAAAGAAAACAGAAACAACAAAAAAAATAGAAAAAGCCCAACTAGTCGCGGTTGCAGCCAGCAACCGCGACTAGATGTCCCCCTGGGCTTGGCGCCAGAATTTTGGCGGCCCAGGTCGACCTCTAGTCGTGGTTGCAGGCTGCAACCGCGACTAAAGGGTCTTTAGTCGCAGTTGCAGCCAGCAACCGCGACTAGAGGTCGATTCCGCGCCGTTTAGTGGGGGACTCTGCGAAAAATTTCGCAAAATCCCCCAAATCGAAGACGAGCCTCGGGCTCCCACGACGCGACAATGCCGGCGAGGCCCTGCTCCGCCGCGCCGTGGTGCCCATCTCCGGCCAGCCGCCCCTGCCTCGCCGTGGTGCCCATCTCCGACGCCACGCCGCGCGCCCCTCCCCTGCCTCGCCGTGGTGCCCATCTCCGCCGCGCCGTGGTGCCCCTCTCCGGCCAGCCGCCCCTGCTCCGCCGCGCCGTGGTGCCCATCTCCGGCCAGCCGCCCCTGCTCCGCCGCACCGTGTCCATCTCCAGCCGCCTCCCCTGCCTCGCCGTGGTGCCCGAGCCCCATCTCCGCCGCGCCGTGTCCATCTCCAGCCGCCTCCCCTACCGCGCCGTGGTGTCCATCTCCAGCCAGCCGCCCCTGCTCCGCCTCCCCTGCCCGAGCCCCATCTCCTCAGGTTAATTTGTTTTCCTTATTCATTTTTGTTTTCATTTTTAGGTTATTAGCTAGTGTTAGCAAATATAGTGTTACCAATTTAGTTTGTTAGCTAATAGCAATTTGGGTTGTTAGCAATTTAGGTTGTTAGCAAATTTAGTGTTAGCAATTTAGGTTGTTAGCAATATAGGTAATTGTTAGCAAATTTAGTGTTAGCAATTTAGGTTGTTAGCGAATTTAAAATTTATAAATGCAAATTTAACAATGTGTTAGCAAATTATAGATGCAAATTTATAAATGCTAATTTAACAATGTGTTAGCAAATTATAGATGCAAATTTATAAATGCAAATTTAACAATGTGTTAGAAAATTATAGATGCAAATTTATAAATGCAAATTTAACAATGTGTTAGCAAATTATAGATGCAAATTTATAAATGCAAATTTAACAATGTGTTAGCAAATTATAGATGCAAATTTATAAATGCAAATTTAACAACGTGTTAGCAAATTATAGATGCAAATTTAACAATGTGTTAGCAAATTATAGATGCAAATTTATAAATGCAAATTAACAATGTGTTAGCAAATTATAGATGCAAATTTATAAATGCAAATTTAACAATGTGTTAGCAAATTATAGATGCAAATTTATAAATGCAAATTTAACAATGTGTTAGCAAATTATATATGCAAATTTATAAATGCAAATTTAACAATGTGTTAGCAAATTATAGATGCAAATTTATAAATGCAAATTTATACATGTGTTAGCAAATTATAGATGCAAATTTATAAATGCAAATTTATACATGTGTTAGCAAATTATAGATGCAAATTTATAAATGCAAATTTATACATGTGTTAGCAAATTATAGATGCAAATTTATAAATGCTAATTTATACATGCAAATTTATGCAAATTTTATTGAGTGTAGGAACATTGAGCTAGGGAGCCTGGCTATGTGCGAGACGAGGAGAATGAAGACATATTAATGCAGAGTATTTTTGAGCATCGCGATAAAGATGCTGCCGGTGGAGAAGGCGCCGGTGCCGGTGTAGATCTTGATTTTGAGGAATTTGCCTCACAATTTCTGATGGACTCTGGTGAGGATCTTTTAGATGAAGAAGAAATAACACCCTCCACCTCGAACACCCCCCACCTCGAGGTATATATATGAATTCTATATTTTGTTGATCACAAAATGCATTAACTGATTTGTATTGCACTTAGTAACGCATTATATTTCTTACTTTAGGCCTCCACCTCGAATAAAAAGGCTAAGAATCAAGCTCCTCGAGGCCACACGAAAAGAACGACGAGCAAAGATGCAAAGTTACCGATCTATGAAATTGATGAAGAGGACGATCCGGTGGAACCCCCAGAGAACCGCAAAAAATATATAGGTCAAGCTGGAGTTATTGTTAGGGACTCGGTCCCGATCTCCATACCAGAATGGAATAAGCTGGCGGGCGTTGCCGTGGATGACCCCTGCTATGTCCACAAGCATTTGAAAGATTTCTGCTTTGACACACTCTTGGAGCATTTTAGCCTCCCGGATGATATTGAACCCGCCACGAAGTTGAAACTCAAGCAGTGGACTCTCTCCAAGATGGCCGACGCATTTCGGAAATATAAGCAAACATTATGGGTAAAATATAAAACAGTTGATCCAGATTTCAGTGAAGAAAAACTAGTGAAGATAAGAGATCACTGGGAAGAGTTTAAGGCGTATAAGAAATCGGATGCGGCTGTGGCCCGATCGAACATAAATAAGGCAAATGCCGCGAATAAGGTTCACCACCATAACTTGGGGACAGGTGGCTACAGGTCAGCCATTCCTAAGTGGCTAGCCTTAGAAGATAAAATCTTTGCTAAAGATATCACTCCACAGACATACTACTGGCCCGAAAGGTCCAAATTCTGGTTGTTCGCGCATGGCGCAATGTTGGACGAGGAAACATGGTATATTGTCCCGGAGGTTGAAAAATTCAAGAAAAAAGTAGAAGAAATCGTCCTGAAGATTGAAAAGGTAATAGAGGAAGTTAAACGGGTGTGTGGAAACCCTATAGAGAGGACAATGAGCTGACACGGGCCCTAGGGAATCCTGAACACTGGGGACGTTTACGAGGCATGCCCGGCGGTGTCACCATTAAGAAAGCGTATCCGCAACACGCTGACACTTATAGAAGCCGTGCAAGAAAGGAGAAGAAGGGTGAAGAGCGGCTAACGGAATTGGAACTCAAGGTGCAGCAACTCATGGAGTCAATTAATAGTCAGACAGGGCCGTCTCAGCAGCAGCAACCCATGGATGCTCAATCTCAGCTTAGAAGCAGCGTGGGTTCCACGCAAAGAGATGTCGATGCTCACTACCCCGTGGATGATGTCACGGAGAAGACACCATGTGAGCTACATGCACCTGTGGTTAACATATCCACGAAGGTGGCGGACGGCTATGCTTTACCGAGTGACGCCGGAGCAAGCTACCATAATGGTGGCATTGCTCCTGGCTATGCTGTTGTCGGGGTGGATGAAATTGCGCCGGGATTTGAATCATTGGCTCTTGAGATTTCTGGAGGTGACGGTGAGGAGACATTGTACGATGTCAAGGGTGGTTTCGTCCAGTGGAACAAGAAATACATCAAGTTCTCAAAGCCACTGACTCAGCAAAGCCCATCCTGCCCGGGTATCGATGAGACACATCCATCTCCGGCACCGCGTGACAGGGACACCCACCAGAAATTGATGTAGAGGACCATCTCAGTCAGCACAGTCCATCTCCATCTCCGCCACCGCGTGAGGAAGTGTCCGTAGCGCTTCTCCGGAGAAAGCGCGCGTCTTCCCCCGTCAGGAGGCGAACTAAAAGGGCCACATCGCCTGATCCGAGGTTACCTTGGCAGAAGACTCATGAGCAAAACGAAGCAGCCGTGGCGGAGTATAATAAAGCATTGTTCGCACCGAAAGTGCCGCCGCCAAATTTTACCGCCGGCTATACTGCACAGGCTTGTAATCGAGTCATCGACAACTTATATGTCCCTCCAGAGAAGCCGCCATCTGACTATGACCGTTATATTCAAAAGTCATATGACGCGGTGACAGAGGTGGAGGCGCCGAAAAAAGGTGAACAAGACGCAGAGTCAGTCCCGCTGCCGGCGGCAAAAGATAAACAAGCAGCACCATCGGACCCGCCGCCGAAGGAAGCTACAAAAGCAGCACCATCGGTCCCACCGCCGCCAAAGATAGGTAAACAAGTTCCCCAGCTCGGAGAACAACCCGTACGTTCTGTCCCCCCGCTAATTGTCCCGCCGCCGACGAACAAAGATAGTCGAGTTCCCCAGCGCGGAAAACAACTAGTACAATCTAACCCTAAAGCGCCGATGGTGTTTGACTTAGAGGAAATCCGTCGTCTTGCCGCCGAAGCGCAAGTTCCTATAGACGAATATGCGTCGAGATTGAACTTTGAGACTGCACCAACAGCTCCACCAGTAAGTAAATTTGTTATGGGGGAAGCTTTGGTGAAATGCAAGTTACCAACAAAAATGCGTGCTCTCCATTTTTGGTACTTGAAAGCTGCAAAGAAAGGGACAGCTTCTGTCGTTCTGAAATGTAGGAAAGACGATGAGCACTTCTTAGAAGACTACAACCACATTGTTCGGTTTAGCGAACTTTTCAGCTATATAATCTGCGGGCACTCGACAAATCTATCATGAGTTCCTATTGCTTGCAAGTGATTTATTTAAGTCTTTACCTAGTCTCGTTCATTGTTTGTAATTATTCTCACTTTAATCTTTTGTGTGCTATATTATGCAGATTGAAGATGCTCGAGCTCAAAAAGCTGAACCAGCATGACATTGGGTTCATTGACCCGGATAAATATAACAAAGAAACCATAATAAATCCCTTGTATAACAAGAACACACCGGATGATTTGCTAAGGGTGTTCAAGCGATACCGCGACAAAAGAACTATATATTGGCCTTACCACTTCGGGTAAGTTTTAGTGTCTTCTACACATTCTAATTTGCTCACCCGATGTTAAGTTTAACTGATGAGTTATGCATGACTGTGCGCAGCTACCACTGGATTCTTCTTGTCATTGAACATCGCAAAGGACTTATTCATTCACTTGACTCATTGAGGTATCATCCTGACAAATACAGGAGTTGTTTCGACTTACTAGCAAGGTACATTCATTTCTTACCGCCTCTGTCATTCATATCTTGATGTCAAGTCATTAATGAATAAATCATTTGTGAATGTTCTTTTTCGGGCAGCGTTTGGGCAAGGTTTGTCGAGTAAGATCCTGCAGGTGGGTGGCCCAAAAAGCTGGATTGGAAGTTGAACAAGGTAAGTACTGCTACCTACGTCCACACAACATTCTCATGCATACTTCATTATTATTGATTGAAATCTATTCTTGTATAGTCTTGCTTGGAGCAACCAAAGGGAACTGAGTTATGTGCATACTTCGTTTGCGAGTATGTACATGTACTAGTCACCGAGAAATGGAATATGAAAAGTGCAGGGTTGGCAAAAAAGCGCTGCAAGCTACCATTCGAGCACCGCTTCAAAGCAATTGGAGAGGAATTGGCGGGATTTTACCTTTCGGAGGCCTTATCGGAGAAAGGAGAGTACTACGATGCTGAAAGCATGAAAGCGTGTAAATAACTTGTTGTTTTGCTTCAACTCTTGTACTACGATAACTCTTGGCGCATCAACTCTTGACTACGATCTAAAAGTATTACTTAATTTAATTGTATGTGTTATAAATATGTGCATCGACTTCATACGACACGGGAACGGTTACGACGTGGAAAACGTTACGGTAACCGTCACCGTTACCGTAACGGTTACCGTAACCGTCACCGTAACGGTCACCGTCACCGTAACGGTTACCGGTTACCGTTACGGGAAGGGTTACTAGTGAAACCACGGTTACGACATGGGACACGGGAACCTATAACCAAACCCCGACATATATAAACCCTAAACCCTGCAACTAAATCGAAAAAAAATATCCAAAAACCCTTCCCGGTTGGTTCTACCAACCGGGACTAAAGGTCCCGACACACCACGTCCCCACGTCCCCCACGTGGAGGGACCTCTAGTCCCGGTTCGGAACCCGCCGCGACTAGGGGGGGCTTTAGTCCCGCCTGCTTAGTCGCGGTTGCCCGGCCGCGACTAAAGGGGCTCTGGAACCGCGACTAGAGGTCCTTTTTCTAGTAGTGCATATTCGTACACAAAGTTTCGTGAAAAAAATGACTTTTTTGTGGCATTGTAAAAAAGACAAAATTATACATGCCACGAAGAATGTCCGGATATACACCTGGCCTTTTTATTTGGATTTTTATATTGTAAAATATATTCAAAATGAATTTTTGACACGATCATACTTGCACATGATAGTTTTGTTTTACGGTAGGACTTGTCCACGACAAGTTTTTTTCTCTAAATAAAGGTAGTACTATTCTATACCTACCTAATAATAAAAGCATTAAGATTTCTTTTGGTACGTCATTTTTTATACCGATTTTGCCCTCCCACCAAATTACATATTACGCCGTAATGTCACCGTACCGTTTCGTTCGTTTTCTTCTCTCCCCTCGCCTCCTTACGACTTGTCGCCGGCGACCTCCGCAGTATGGCCATGGCGGTCCATAGCTTCAGGTGTGAGGGGCTTGAAGCTACAGGAGGCCAGCGCCGTCGCGCGAGCAGGGGATCCGGCCCCCCTACCTGCTCGCCAACGAGCAGCAGCAGATTCACCCGTCTCCTCGCCGCCCTTCTTGGTGCTGAGTCCGTTTGGAAGGAGGGAGGCGTGGGTGGTGGCGGCGGCGATGGGGAAGCCGCGGGTAGCGCTAGCCCTGGCGGCGGCGCTTGCCCTGCTGTTCCTCTCCTGCTCGGACGTCGGCGTCACGGCGCAGGACACCGAGAGGATCGAAGGTATGTAGCCGCGATTCAGTTGCAGAGGAAAAAAAATGCTACCTTTCTCTTTTCAGCTTCTCGTTTCCTGTTCTTTTTCCTCGCTCGCTGGATTCATGTCCGGTAGAACGCTACCGCAATGCTCGTGCTGCTGGGTTTGATTGATCTGAAATTTAACCGATGTATTTTGGTCGCTGGGATCTGATTCTGGGGTGGGGAAAGCGCGTTCACGCGTAATGTTTAGAACCGAATCCTGCTGATTAAGGCTATGAAGGTTGGGGAAGAAGCCTGGCGGGTGGCGGCATGAGATCTGCACCAAATCACTCGCGGATCGGACGGGTCACATGCGGCCGTTCGCTTCGTCTGTTTTTTCCAGTGCAAAGGTCGAAAGAGCCGGACCTGCAGCCTCTATCGTGCAGAGCAGCAGCAGCAGCATCTGGAGCGTGCTCCTCCGTCTGCATCTCACGGCTAGAGCAGGGGCGACGACAAGCCGACAGCCGAGGAAGATACTTGCATCTGGCCTCCACGAGCCGGCCTCCGGTCGTATGGATTCTGCATCCACAAGCTGCTACTCCGTCAATCTCCTTGCCGGCTCCTCTTGGATGCATCATTAACAGAGCAAATTCCTTACTCCCTGCACAGCGGAATCAAGATCTAACAGCGACAGTGGGCAAAAAGCTCAAAGATGTGTGAATCGAGTGCTAATGGAGAAAGTGCTACAACATTTTTTTCCCCAGTAGAGAAGTGAGGGGATCTGAAGACCACAAGCCTGTGCGTTTTCAGATGGGCGTGTACACCTTGGCAGGCAGTATGTGAGGACGAATCAACGGACAATGCTCTCAAAAAAGTGAATTGATAATTGTTCAGAGTACTTTTTATGGGAATTTATTAAAAATAACAACAGCGATTGGCAATTTTAAGAATATTTAAGTGATTTTTAATCCAACAATAGAACATGGACTCACACCACACGTTCTTCTGAGTACATGAGTTTGTATTTGTGTACTTAATACACTAGAGTTACTAACCTTTAAATATTGACCAGCAATTTCAAAAATATGTAATCAGATATTTTAAGCCCGAGTGAAGTGTAGAATTACATGTACACTCACACATCACCTATTGAATACAAGTGTTTTTTCTAATGAGTTGCAAAACTTAAAATATTGAGAGAGTCACAAAAACTAATCTTCATACGACATTAAAAGATATAACATTGAAAATATATTTCCTACTAACAAGATACATAAGACATCACAAATAGAATTTTCGGTACACAACTAACAGTTGTAACTAAAAATCTAACATTCGGACTACTAAAATACTCAAACGTTACTGCATACGCCCTAACATCATACCAAACTAATAGCAAACAAATTGTATGTAAAACAAAAACTTATAAAAGTGAACTATATAAAAATGTATATATAAATAATAAATTTTATTTTACGCAAACACACCCATCGAATAAGGGTTAAATTGGACAGATTTGTGTTGCAAAAATAGAAAGAATAAAAAAATATTAACATACTAGCACCGTTAGACTTAAAGAGGGCGAAACTGAGGATAGATTACATAGTTCGATAGACTTTCGAGCAAAATTTTGTTTACGCAACTGTTTTCCATCCAAGATTTGATATTTTTGGTTTCCCGTTGCAACGCACGGGCATGTTTCCTATGTAAGATAAATTCACACTTTATTATTGCGCCCAATGTCATCTAACCCAGCGACCAACGCCCCTGCAATGCGAACTAGAATTTACTTTATGCGCATGTGTGCCATAGATTTTGTTCCCGTTGCAACGCACGGGCACGTTTCCTAGTAAACTCAAATGTTACCATTACACTGGTACATTCAGAGACCTTACCCACGATCTCTACGTATAATTAGGATGCAGGCAACCACACAACAAAAGAAAACAAAAAACATGCAATACGAGTATTTGGAGAACTAGTCGCAACGTCTAAGGCGATGGAGGACTGATCATATAGACTATGCTGCAATCCATATGGGATACAAAAAAATCTCACCGCATTCTCCAACCATGTGAACTTGGTAAATAGGTCTATATTCTTGACACGCTGTAGAGACGACAACAAATGAAGCAAATGGCACACTCGTAAATGACCTACAAAGAAGAAAACATCTTACCATTAAAAACATATCATTTCTACATATATATAGCCAAATGGACCAAATAACGGCGATCACTCTCCCCCTAATGAGGATTCTATTTTTGTGATCTATTCCGTGTAATCAAGCATCAAATATGTTTGCAACACTACATGATGGGAACAAGTTAGAAGTGAGACGTAGTAGCACTAAGATAATTGTCTCAACATGGTGATAAAACACGCAATGTAAACTCTCATGCCAGTTGCTCTTTGCAAACTATCCTTGGTAAGGATTGCACCTTTGCGAAGGTACCACGCGATGCATTTTTGTTTGAGTCATACCTTTATTTTCCAGTTTTCTTATTATTACCGCATGACACTTCTGAATGAACAAGTTCTCTATAGATAGAATCCATCAAGAATTTAGCCCTCACGTGTAGATTTCAATAAAATTTCGTTTGTCCGTTGTAAGAATTGAACGAATGCTAGCATGTCTAGAAAAGTGTTCCCTGTGGCAACCGACTAAATCTTGACTGAAAGTCACATTTCGTGGAGATGTATCCAAAACCATAGCTATTGTATAGCTTTTGCAACAGACTAAATTGTAAAGAGCTGGATTTTATTTCCCAAGACTGGCATCCCCTAACCACTTATCTGTCGAGAATCTAATATCTGAGATGTCCTTAATATGTAAGATTAATTTTGTATTTTATTGGAAAGTAGCTACTACACACCTTTTACACATTGTATCTAGTCTAATGACCATCTTACATATCAGTGATTGCACATCATTTTTTTGCAGAGGGGGAGGTTAATACACTGGCCTCTGCGTAAAAAATGCACATAGACTTCTCGATTAATTTATTCAAGAAAGTCTTGTAAAAAATATACATCAAACAATCTGAAGTCACCACTCCACATGTACAAACTCGAAAATTGGGAAAATCCTGCCATCACACAACAACACCCAACCGACTGGATTCAGGGCCATCACCGAGGCTCCCGTATGGCGTACCGGCAGAGCACATCCGGTCTATCACATACTAAGCGCGCGCACTGATTGCACACGCTGCAGAGCCACCACAACCATCAAACCACCGATCCAACTTCAGGCCAAAGATGTGCATGATCCTTGACAGGCGTGCTGTCAACGCACGCGTTCATCAACATGTGGTTGTAGCTGAGACCCCGCCATGCCACGCCTCCGAGACTCACATTCGTGGATGTGTAAGTGGTGACACAACCGCATCGGAGCCCGGCTCTCGCCGGCCATCGGGATCCAATCAGCACCATGATATTTCTCAAACGTATTTATAATTTTTGATGTTCCATGCTGGTTTTATATCAAATGCTACATGTTTTATTTATAGTTTATATCATTTTTATGCAATTTCGGGGACTAACCTATTAACAAGATGCCACAGTGTCATTTCCTGTTTTCTTCTGTCTTTTTGTTTCAGAAAATCTAGTAAGAAAATATTCTCGGAATTGGACAAAATTACACGGAGGCTATTTTTATAAAGATACGGCGACTAGAGGGCAGATGAGGAGGCGACCCTGGGTGGCCAAACACCACCCATGCGCGGCCAGAGGTGGGCCCACACCTGGGGGTCGTCTGGGCCCCCAGGTGCCTCCCGCGCCGCCTCTCCGCCCATATATTGCCTCTGCCCCGAAAACCATAAGTACCCGATCAAATTTCCAGAAAGATATCTGAGGCCGCCGCTGTCGCCAACCCTAGTTCGGAAGGGTTCTAAAACTCTTCCCGGCACTCTGTCGGAGGGGAGATTATCACCGGAGGGCTCTACATCACCATGTCTGCCTCCAGACTGATGTGTGAGTAGTCTACCATTGGACTACAGGTACATAGCAGTGGCTAGATAGTTGTCTCTTCTCCTTGTGCTATCATGTTTAGATCTTGTGAGCTGCCTAACATGATCAAGATCATCTTTATGTAATGCTACATGTTGTGTTTGCTGAGATCCGATGAATTGTGAAGTTATGATCAAGTTCGTTCATCTATTTACCTATATGTTTTATTTATGATCTTGCATGCTCTCCGATGCCAGTGGGTGCTTTGGCCAAGTAGTTGCTAGTGTCTCTAAGAGGGGATATTTAAGCTAGATAATGGGTTCATGCCTTCTTTTGTCTATGCTCGAGATGACAGAAACGAACGTGGCGGAGTTGTGCTGTTCTCACTAGGGGTAAAACATCGGTGTTTATTTCTACGTGTTATATTCATTGCTTACATTATGTACTTTGCTTATTGCAATAATATGTTGCTTGCAACTTAATACTTTCGGGTGACATGCTGGATAGCGATCCCGGGGTAGATTATTAGTCATAGATGCAGTTGGATAACGATCTATGTATTTTGTTGTAATGCCCAATTAAATATTACAGTGAACTATAGTTTGTCATAATAGCATTGTCATGCCCTAACAATTTGTCAATTGCCTAGCTGTAATTTCTTTACCCATCATGTATGTTTATCTGTTTTATGGAGATACACCACTAGTGAACTGTGGACCCCGGTCCATTCTTTTACACTGGTAAAAACATCGTTTCCACTATTTCCCACCATCATTTGCTCGTTGTTCATTTTTGCATCTAAAAATATAAACGGTGAGACCCATTGGAAGCTCCTCAACAATTTGCCCTTTCTGGCCGTCCGATCCTCCCCGCTCCGTCCGATCCCTGTCGGCTCTTGGAGTCGGAATGAATAGGGATTTGCAAAGTCGCTAACCGTACCAACCTTATTGCACCCACTCTCGCTGACATCCTACGTGGATCACCGCTGTAGCCCGAGGGCCCGCACGTCAGCCTCACGGTTCGTGTTTAATCGGTGTGGCGGACGGGTAACAGTGCCAAAGATTCCGAGCGCATTCCTCCCATTAGTTGATTTTGTTAATTTACCGTTCTAGGTTTTAGGGACTGCATTGTGTGCCCGTCCAGGAGAGTGATCGTGCTACGTGGCTCCTCTCCCCTCTCCCTCGCTGACCACGGGTCCCTCCCTCTCCTTGGCCCACATGTCGGTTCCTCGGGACGTTGCGTCGCCGATGTTTCCCTTGCGTGTGTCGCCGCTGCGTATTTTCTACAGTATGTCAGGGCACACTGGGTATTTCACGTATGTTGTACTGTTCATGATGTTAGGGAGAATTCGGGCCCGATTTCTCCGTCCGAGGTGGCCTCTCTCCATTCGTCGGCGGGTACGTTGCACTGTGCTGGTAGTCAGAAGGCCCAATTTCGCATGACGCTGGTGGCTTGCCATTAGTTTCGAGTGGTTACCGACCTAAATACAGTGCTTCAGGAATGGGGTATATAGGCTGTTTTCTAGATCGGATGGTTACTACAGCTCTCAGTTCCCCTCTTTTCTTCTTCCTCGCTGTTCTTGCTCCGCCGTTCTTATCTAGAGCTCTGCCGTGTTTTCATGGATTCCGTTTGCTGTTCTTCCGGTCAAGTTTGTTCATGTTGAGATGAGGTTGGGTTTTCTTACCGTGTCTTGCTCTCTCTGTTTTTGGTCGTTCTTTGTTCATGTCGTTGACCGTGTGCTTGATTCGTGTTCGCTGGTTGTTTGTTGCTTATGCAGTTTTTTTCTGCCTTTCTAACATTTCTTTTCTGTTTATTGCTTTGTTTAGTCGTAGGTCGTCGGCTAACTGGTTTAACGTTCGTCTTGTTGAGGTAAGCTCTGTTTTCATTGTGTTTTCTGTCGTACTGTTCTTATGGTCGATCTGCGTTTTGTTGTTTCTTTGTTGTGTGCTACCGTCATTTGTTTCTGTGGCTAATTTAATGGTAGGTTTTAATCATTGGTTGCCCGGTTCGTTTTTTCGTATTTTTATCTCTGTTTCTTGGATGTTTTCACACGATTTTGATTTTTATTTTTGGATAGGCATTTGCTATTTTCGTTATATGTTCTTGCTGATTGGTTTCATGTGCTCTTCATAATTGTTTTGTAGCCTCTTTTGCCTTTTTTTGTAGGTCGTTGTTTACTCGGGATTATTCCGTCATTTCTGTGCTGAGTTTTCTGGTTGGTGTTTGCTGCCGGCTCCCTGTTGGACTTTCCTGTGATGGTACTTCTTTTGTTTCACGTTATCTATTTCTTTATGCTTTGCGTTCACACCATCGGTCTGCCACGATGTTGTTTTGATCGTGTTTGTTTGTTGGGATTTTCCAAGCAGCTTATTCTGTGTGGGTTCAGTTGTTTTTCTTTCTTTGTTACCGTGTTTACTTTGATTTCTAACATTTTGTCTTGGGGTAATCACGGCAGATGCCATGCGGGATGGCTTAACTCGGGTGTGAGCCAGGCGACGTAGGATTCACAGAGAGGTAGCACACGCAGAGTTTACCCAGGTTCGGCCCCTCTATATGAGGTAAAGACCTACTCCTGCTTGTATGTATTTGGATCTGAATGGGGTGTACAATGGTGTGCGCACCAGAGCTTGCGGGTGCTCCGGAGGCTATGGAATGAGATGAGTCTGCCTCTAGGGTTGCTCCTTGCCGGCTTTATATAGGGAGCCGGCTAGGGTTTACAGGGAATGACGGGTTCTGCTGGCGGCGCTAGCTATCCTGCCTACAAGTGCGGCTTCGTGGAGCACACTCTTCGGGATACACAATCGCAGACTGATTCAAAGATATCTGCTGCCGCCTCCCCGAGCCGTCATACCGGGATCCTCGGGGACCCGGTATCCTGGAAGATGTACACCGGGTGGGCTTTGGGCCACCCGGCCTTGAAGGCCGACTGATGACCCACAAGTATAGCGGGTGTATCGTAGTACTTTCGATAAATAAGAGTGTTGAACTGTAAAGGAGTTTCGGTAAAGGTTTCACTGTAAATGCTAGCAGACAAGTTTTTAGGGGTTTTTGATATAGCAGGTAAATAAAATGCGAGTAAGTAAAAGACAGTAATAATAATTGCAGCGAGTGGCCCAATCCTTTTTAGAGCAAAGGACAAGCCGGTTGGTTTACTTATGATGACAAAATGTTCTTGAGGACACACGGGATTCTAGTCAAGTGCTTTCGCTTCACATAGTTGATTAATCTTCATTGTTTTGATAAGTGTTGTGTGGGTGAACCTATGCTAATGCACCGCCCTTACTTGGACTAATACATACTTGTGATTATACCTCTTGCAAGCATCCGCAGTTACAAGAAAGTAATTAAGATAAATCTAACCACAGCCTTAAACTCTGAGATCCTACGCTCCCTTGTGCACCGGTATACTAACGGGGGTTTAGGTTTCTGTCACTCCGGCAACCCCACAATTAGCAACCAAATACACAATGCACTCCTCTAGGCCCATAAAGGTGAAGTGTCATGTAGTCGACGTTCACACGACACCACTAGAAGAATAGCACCACAACTTAAATATCAAACCATTAAATATTACTCAACATAATTCCACTACTAACAGCGTGACTTCTCCCATGTCCTCAAGAACTAATCGAACTACTCACGAGACATCATATGGATCATGATCAGAGGTGATATAATGATGGATAACGATCTGAACATATACTTTAATTCACCGATAAAACTCAATAGCATCAACCACAAGGAGTAATTAACACCGGGAGAGTTTCCCCTATGAACTAAACAAAGTATAGCCCTAGATGTTACAGCGGAACGAGATGGTGCAGCGGTGATGGTGGTGATGGCGGTGGAGATGATGATGATGATCCCGATGAAGTCCAGCGCGATGACGATGAGGATGGCGATGATCTCCCCCTCCGGGAAGGAATTTCCCCGGCAGATTTCTCCCTGCCGGAGAGCTTTTTCTCTCTGTGTGTTTCCGCCTCGTGGAGGCGGCGGAATATTTTCTCACGGACTCCCCGTGTCTTAGGGTTTCTGGGGGATGAAGTACGCGAAGGGGGAGCGCCTGAGGTGGGCCAGGGGCACCACACCTGGCTAGGGCGCGGCCAAGGTGGGCCCCGCGCCCAGGGGTGGTGTGGGCCCCTCCTGGCCCATCTCAGCCTCCCCTTTTGGCTTAGTCCATCTTCTGATAAAATAGGAACATCTGTCTTCTCGGAAATATTTTTAGTGCTCCAGAAATATAGTGCCTTGACGTTGCTTTTTCCAGCTGAAATCTGACTCCGGCAGTTAATTATCCAATGATCATCAAACATGCAAAATAAGACAAAATAACATAAGTAACTCCTCTTAATATGAAATATATCATTGAATAACAGTAAATTATGCTATAAAATAGTGATGCAAAATGGACGTATCAACCCCCCCAAGCTTAGACCTCGCTTGTCCCCAAGCGAAAGCTGAGCTCAGTAAACTAGAACAAAAGTTTATGGAGTGAAGCGTCGATAATAAAGAATACGGACAAGAAGCATCAGTAATTACTAAACAACACACTCATTTTAAACAGCAACTACTCTTCATATAACCTAACTTGAACATGAGTAGTGAAACAACCACAATAAAAATACACGAAGGAAATTATAGATTAGTAATGGCACACTTCATTCTTGGTCATAGAACAATAAGCAATCAATACTTATCTTTCGAAAGGAGTCTTTATATTAGAGCTTATATTGCAGAACTTCCACACTCAATTATCACACCTTCTTTACAGTCATTGATAACTTGCAAAGCTATATTCTTAGAGGCAAAAGTCTTTGTGCTAAGACAAGAAAGGATAAAGACATGATTGACAATATTAATGATATATATGGTTGAATCACAACAACTCAAATGCTTGCTCAAGGAAGAAGGAAATAGGTGTACTGACTCAACATGAAAAGTAAAAGAAAGGCCCTTCGCAGAGGGAAGCAGGGATTAAGTCATGTGCTAGAGCTTTTAAGTTTTTGAAATCATATAGAGAGCAAAAATTAAGTTTTGAGGGTGTTTGTTAATTGTCAACGAATGGTAGCGGGTGAAAACAGTATTCTCCCTGTCAAACAGACTTTTAAGAGCGGCTCCCATGAAGGACGTTATTTCTACCAGCAAGGCAGATCATCCCTCTTTCTCTTTGGTTTACACACGCAGATATTTCACTGTTTGTCAATGCTTACTGATAATTCAGGGCAAAAGTGTGAAGAGAATTAAGCGTTAAAGTTGTAATTAATTGGGACTGGGCATCCCGTTGCCAGCTCTTTTTGCAAGTTATTGGATAAGCGGATGTATATGCCACTAGTCCAGGTGTAAAGTCTGTTTGACAAGTAGAATAAAGGATAACCACACTACTTCCTCATGAGCTAGTAAACATTGACACAAAAGGGAATAATAACATTTTGAATAATTTAAAGGTAGCACATGAAAAATTTACTTGGAGTGGCAAAGAAATACCACATATAGGAAGTTATGGTGGACACAAATGGCATGGGTTTGGCTCAAGGATTTGGATGCACGAGAAGCATTCCCTCTCAGTACGGTGGTTAAGGCTAGCAAGGTCATGTAGCAAGCATAAAAGTTGGGGGATACACACAAATATATATGTAATAGAAGCAACCATGCTATCTTCCCTGTAAGCACAAATGTTTTAACTCAAAGAATACTAATCTTATTGGCTAGCAAGAAAGAAAGATAAAGGGATAATATTTTTGCATGTAATTCCCTCCTTCTACTTAAGTTTTCATGGTATTGCTACTAATGACCAATACTAAGTTTGCCACAACTAATATAATTTACTTAATGTACCCAAAAGTGGCGTCAATACTAATGGCAAGATCAGCACATAAAGAAGATTGCAGGCTAAAATAAAATGTACCGAAAGTAAAGGTGGAACTTCTCATTAATATTCTGAACAAAGACACACTCAAACCAACGGATACATGGATAACTAAAGGATTGACACTCCACATCGCAAACCATCTTATAAGATAACTTCTCTACTCATGATATGACCACGAAATTATAAAAACGAAAGGATAAAGATGATACTGGGCACTCCCCCAAGCTTGGAACAAGCCAAGGGAGTGCCATTACCCCTTGACGATTTAGGCTTGATCTCTTGGTGGCGACTCCCTAATGAGCTTCTCGACCAAATCCTTCAATTCATCTATCTTGTATGTGAGGATGCGGATCATCTCCGAATTGTGTTCGATGCGGTTCATGAACTGGTCAGAAGGTGAGTCCCAGCTCTTGGAATTGTTTCCCCACTTCTCACTGGACTTAGGGCTTTCTTTTCCTGCATTGTTAGATCGATCTATATCCCAACAAGTAGGCAACTCCATCTCCGGAACTCTCTCAAATTGATACTTATGGATGAGGGTATGGAAAGGGTTACTGGAGTTTGAGGCGAGTGTCTTGGGTGCAAAGGCATGACGCGATGCCTCACCACCCATGTTCAGGTTCTTCACAGGATTGAAAGGGTTGGCAGTCACCCCGATGCTTGCAATAGTAGCGCGAGGACGTGGAGTTGAGTCTTCCTCTACTTCATCATCGGTTTCGCTCTTGACCTCCTCCTCGATCCTCTGGTCCATGATGTCCTCCACGCCTCCTTGCTCTCGTTGTCGTTGGAGAAGACCATGGCGCTCTAAATCCGAAATAGTTCCTGGCAGAAAACAGCTCGAAACCAAAACTCGACGAAAACACGATATACGGACCTCGGGAGATCCGGGTGATTATATAGCAAAAAGTTTTACGACAAAAGGAAGGTACAGGACGAAACGGGGTCGGAGACGGGCTCCGAGGTGCCCACACGCACCCACGGCGCGGCCAGGGTGGGGCCCGCGCCCAGGGGTGGTGTGGTGCCCTCGGGCACCGTTTCCTACCCTTTTCCGACTCATAATTTTCCATATTATGTAAAAACAACAAATATTTAGGTTGAAAAGTAAATCGCGAACTTTTTCTTACCGAAACTGTTACCTATTCCAAATCAGCTTTTGCAGTTGTCTGAATTTGACTTTTTATAAAATCCTCTGGAGTTACCACTTTGATAAGATCAACATCTTCATTATAAGAATCTCCAGAAATGTAATGCTTGAGTCTTTGACCATTAACCACTTGTGGTCTGTCCCCATCTAGTGAATTGATTTTAATCGCACCTGAGCGATAGACCTCCTCAATGATATAAGGTCCTTCCCATTTTGAAAGTAATTTTCCTGCAAAAAATCTGAGACGAGACCTATACAATAAAACTTTTTCACCTACGTTAAATTCTCTCTTAAGAATTCTTCTATCATGCCATTGCTTAACTTTCTCTTTAAAGAGCCTAGCATTTTCATAAGCTGCATTTCTCCATTCATCTAAAGAATTCAAATTAAGCAATCTCTTTTTACCGGCAAGTTTAAAGTCTCTATTAAGTTCTTTCACCGCCCAATAGGCTTTATGTTCTAATTCTAAAGGCAAATGACAAGCTTTTCCATAAACCATTTTGTAAGGAGACATTCCCATAGGATTTTTATAAGCAGTTCTATAAGCCCACAAAGCATCGTTAAGCTTTTTAGACCAATTTTTTCTAGATTTATTAACAGTCTTTTGCAAAATAGACTTAATCTCTCTATTTGACAATTCTACTTGACCACTTGTTTGGGGATGATATGGTGAAGCAATTCTATGATTAACATCATACTTAGCTAGAGTTTTTCTAAAAGCACCATGAATAAAATGAGAACCCCATCAGTCATGAGATATCTAGGCACACCAAACCTAGGGAAGATAATATCTTTAAGCATTTTTAATGATGTCTCACCATCAGCACTAGAAGTTGGTATAGCTTCTACCCATTTAGTAACATAATCAACAGCAACAAGTATATGAGTATAACCATTTGAGGAAGGAAAAGGACCCATAAAGTCAAATCCCCAACAGTCGAAAGGTTCAATAACAAGAGAATAATTCATAGGCATTTCATTACGTCTACTAATGTTACCTACTCTTTGACATTCATCACATGATAAAACAAATTTTCTAGCATCTCTAAAAAGGGTAGGCCAATAAAAACCTGATTGTAGAACCTTTTGCGCAGTTCTATCTCCAGCGTGATGTCCTCCATAAGCACTTCCATGGCATTTGCTCAATATTTCTTTCTGTTCATACTCAGGAACACATCTTCGCATAATGCCATCTACTCCTTCTTTATACAAATGTGGGTCATCCCAAAAATAATGCCTCAAATCATAAAAGAACTTTCTTCTTTGCTGAGCTGTAAAGGTCGGAGGCAAATACTTGGCAACAATAAAATTAGCATAATCAGCATACCAAGGACTTTCGCGTGAGCTTACCTTTATCGCAGCCAATTGTTCATTTGGAAAACTATCATTAACAGGTATAGGATCATCTGAAATGTTTTCTAATCTAGACAAATTATCAGCAACAGGATTTTCAGCACCTTTCCTATCTACGATATGTAAATCAAATTCTTGCAGTAAAGTACCCATCTTATGAGCCTAGGCTTAGCATCTTTCTTTTCCATAAGGTATCTAATAGCAGCATGATCAGTGTGAATAGTAACTTTTGAATCAACAATATAAGGTCTAAATTTATCACAAGCAAAAACAACTGCTAAAAATTCCTTTTCAGTAGTAGCATAATTCTTTTGAGCGGCATCAAGTGTTTTACTAGCATAATGAATAACATTTAACTTCTTGTCTACCCGCTGTCCAAGAACAGCTCCTACAGCAAAATCACTAGCATCACACATTATTTCAAAAGGTAAAGTCCAATCAGGAGGTTGAACAACAGGAGCTGTGATTAAAGCTTTTTTAGAGTTTCAAAAGCTTCCTTGCAATCATCATCAAAAACAAAAGGTACATCTTTTTGAAGAAGATTAGTGAGGGGTTTTGAAATTTTAGAGAAATCTTTAATAAACCTCCTATAAAAACCGGCATGACCGAGAATACTACGGATACCTTTCACATCCCTTGGACAGGGCATTTTCTCGATTGCTTCAACTTTAGCTCTGTCCACTTCAATACCTCTTTCAGAAATTTTGTGCCCTAGGACAATTCCTTCATTAACCATGAAATGACATTTCTCCCAATTAAGAACAAGATTTGTCTCCTCACATCTCTGCAAAACTTTATCAAGATTGTGCAAGCAATTATCAAAGGAAGTTCCGTAGACGGAAAAATCGTCCATGAATACTTCCACAATTTCTTCACAAAAACCATGAAAAATAGCAGACATGCATCTTTGGAACGTAGCAGGAGCATTACACAAACCAAAAGGCATACGTCTATAAGCATAAGTTCCATAAGGACAAGTAAAAGTAGTTTTCTCTTGATCTTGTGCTTTAACAGCAATTTGTGAGAATCCAGAATAACCATCAAGGAAACAAAAATGGGTTTTCTTAGACAACCTTTCTAACATTTGATCAATAAAAGGCAAAGGATAATGATCTTTCTTAGTTACTTTATTGACCTTTCTAAAATCAATGCACATCCTATATCCAACTACTACTCTTTGAGGAATAAGTTCATCATTTTCATTTGGTACAACAGTAACTCCTCCTTTCTTAGGGACACAATGCACAGGACTTACCCATCTACTATCAGCAATAGGATAAATTATACCAGCATCAAGAAGTTTTAATACCTCATTTCTTACCACTTCTTTCATCTTAGGGATCAAGCGACGCTGATGCTCAACAACAGGTTTTGCATCGGGTTCAATGTTGATGGCATGTTGACATATAGTAGGAGAAATCCCCTTTAAATCATCCAAAGTGTATCCCATAGCTCCTCGATGTTTCTTTAGTACTTCTAATAACCTTGCTTCTTCATTACCTGAAAGTTTAGAACTAATAATAGCAGGATATACTTTCCTTTCATCAAGATAAACATACTTAAGATTATCAGGTAACGGTTTTAAATCGAAGACAGGATCTTCCTTAGGAGGCGCTGAGGTACCCAAATCTTCCACAGGCAAATTATGCTTAAGTATTGGTGGTTGACGAAGAAAGGCATTGTCAATCTCATTCCTCTCCTCCATAAATACTTCACTTTCGTGTTCCTCCATGAATTGCTGCAAGGCATTGTTAGGAGCAACAGCAATAGAAGCAAGTTGTTCAACTTGAAAATTCTCATTAGGTAATTCAGTTTCATAAAGTTGTTTACCAAACTTAGAGAAATTAAACTCATAAGATTCTCCATTAAATTTAGTGTAAATTTTCTCTTTCTTACAATCTATAATGGCACCACATGTATTCAAGAAAGGCCTACCAAAAATAATGGGACAGCTTTACTAGCAACAGAACCAAGTACTAGAAAATCAGCAGGGTATTTAGTCTTACCACATAAAACTTCAACATCTCTCACAATACCAATTGGGAGATAGTTTCTCTATTAGCAAGCTGAATAACCACATCAATCTCCTCAAGTTCGCAAGGACCAATTTCATGCATAATTTCTTTATAAAGATCAAAAGGAATAGCGCTAGAACTTGCACCAATATCACATAAACCATAATAGCAATGTTCTCCTATTTTGACTGAAAGCACAGGAACACTTGTTTTCCTAGCTCTACTGGGATGTGAAACAATATTAGAGGCATCTTCACAAAAGATAATATGTCCTCCTTCTACATTTTCAGTTACCAAATCCTTTACTATTGCTATTGTGGGTTCTACCGCTATTTGTTCAGCAGGTTCTAAAGCTTTCTTTGCACTTTTATTAACCACACTAGCTATGATAGAATGTTCCCTAATTTTAACAGGAAAAGGTGGTTTCTCAATATAAGGTTCTGGCAAGATACGATCAACTGTATGAACTTCAATGTTTTTAATATTGGCAGAATTAGTATTATCTTTGTAAGGCAAATGATACTTATTGCAACTTTCTTTAGGAACATCAAGATAAGAGGCAAAAGCCTTGTAACAGTTTGCAATAACTTGAGAATCAAGACCATACATATCATAGAGATTACGAAAATTATCAGTATTCATAAAAGTTTTAATGCATTCGTAATCATGCTTTATACCTGATTCTCTACCTTTGTCGTTCTCCCATCCTTCAGTATTTTCCTCAATCCGATCAAGAAGGTCCCATTTAACTTCCTCTTTATTACGCGTAAATGATCCAGCACAAGAGGTATCCAATAGAGTTTTATCTTGAAGAGAAAGCCTTGCATAGAAGTTATCAATAACAACATTACCAGGAAGCTCATGAATGGGGCATTTGAGCATTAATGATTTCAATCTCCCCCACGCTTGGGCAATACTTTCTCCATCATGAGGCCAAAAATTATATATATGATTCCGATCTTGATGAATTTCACTAGGAGGATAAAATTTAGAATAAAAGAGAGGCACAATCTCCTCCCAGCCAATAGAACGCCCATTTTTCAGCATCCTATACCATTTTGCAGCTTTACCAGTCAACGATATAGAAAACAATTTCTTCTTGACCTCTTCCATTGAAATACCTGCACACTTGAACAACTCGCATAATTCATGAATAAATAGCAAATGATCCCCAGGAGGGACAGTTCCATCTCCTGCATAGCGGTTATTCGTAACTCGTTCAACAATTTTCATAGGTATTTTAAATGGAATTACTTGATCAGGTGGTTCCTCTTCTACTACCTTAGCAGTGGTAGTAGTATTTCCAAACAGGGATTCAAATGGAGATCTCTCCATGATAAAATAAAGTAGCAAGCAGAAATAAAAATAGCACCTACAGTAAAAGTTTCCCTTACCAATTCCACTTACCAATAGCGCTTCACTCCCCGGCAACGGCGCCAGAAAATAGTCTTGATGACCCACAAGTATAGGGGGTGTATCGTAGTACTTTCGATAAATAAGAGTGTCGAACCCAACGAGGAGCAGAAGGTGCTGACAAGGAGTTTCGGTAAAGGTTTCACTGTAAATGCTAGCAGACAAGTTTTTAGGGGTTTTTGATATAGCAGGTAAATAAAATGCGAGTAAGTAAAAGACAGTAATAATAATTGCAGCGAGTGGCCCAATCCTTTTTAGAGCAAAGGACAAGCCGGTTGGTTTACTTATGATGACAAAATGTTCTTGAGGACACACGGGATTCTAGTCAAGTGCTTTCGCTTCACATAGTTGATTAATCTTCATTGTTTTGATAAGTGTTGTGTGGGTGAACCTATGCTAATGCACCGCCCTTACTTGGACTAATACATACTTGTGATTATACCTCTTGCAAGCATCCGCAGTTACAAGAAAGTAATTAAGATAAATCTAACCACAGCCTTAAACTCTGAGATCCTACGCTCCCTTGTGCACCGGTATACTAACGGGGGTTTAGGTTTCTGTCACTCCGGCAACCCCACAATTAGCAACCAAATACACAATGCACTCCTCTAGGCCCATAAAGGTGAAGTGTCATGTAGTCGACGTTCACACGACACCACTAGAAGAATAGCACCACAACTTAAATATCAAACCATTAAATATTACTCAACATAATTCCACTACTAACAGCGTGACTTCTCCCATGTCCTCAAGAACTAATCGAACTACTCACGAGACATCATATGGATCATGATCAGAGGTGATATAATGATGGATAACGATCTGAACATATACTTTAATTCACCGATAAAACTCAATAGCATCAACCACAAGGAGTAATTAACACCGGGAGAGTTTCCCCTATGAACTAAACAAAGTATAGCCCTAGATGTTACAGCGGAACGAGATGGTGCAGCGGTGATGGTGGTGATGGCGGTGGAGATGATGATGATGATCCCGATGAAGTCCAGCGCGATGACGATGAGGATGGCGATGATCTCCCCCTCCGGGAAGGAATTTCCCCGGCAGATTTCTCCCTGCCGGAGAGCTTTTTCTCTCTCTGTGGTTTCCGCCTCGTGGAGGCGGCGGAATATTTTCTCACGGACTCCCCGTGTCTTAGGGTTTCTGGGGGATGAAGTACGCGAAGGGGGAGCGCCTGAGGTGGGCCAGGGGCACCACACCTGGCTAGGGCGCGGCCAAGGTGGGCCCCGCCCAGGGGTGGTGTGGGCCCCTCCTGGCCCATCTCAGCCTCCCCTTTTGGCTTAGTCCATCTTCTGATAAAATAGGAACATCTGTCTTCTCGGAAATATTTTTAGTGCTCCAGAAATATAGTGCCTTGACGTTGCTTTTTCCAGCTGAAATCTGACTCCGGCAGTTAATTATCCAATGATCATCAAACATGCAAAATAAGACAAAATAACATAAGTAACTCCTCTTAATATGAAATATATCATTGAATAACAGTAAATTATGCTATAAAATAGTGATGCAAAATGGACGTATCACCAACTCGGGGTCCTGGGCCTACCCGGTTGGGCATCCCCCATCATTAGCCCCCGAGTTCGTCAGGGACTCATCTCCGGCTTTGGTCTTCGTCTTGCGAACTGCCGGGTCGTGTCGTTGAACGAACTCGTGAAACAGAGAGAGAAAACAATGGCTTGGAGTGGTGGATTTTGGCTTTTAACGTCCGGTCTAACTCAAGTTTCTGTTTGATGCCGGCTTGTGCCATCGGGATGTTTGCCATTCCGACTCGCCTCTGTGCGGGTTGTCCCCTTGTCTTCTCCGCCTGACGTCACGGCATCTTTGACCGCTTGTCCTGTAGTGTTTGTCTGTCTGACGCCGAGTCGACTGATGGGACTTGACGGCGCATCGACTGCCTCCACCTCGGGATGGAGCAAGGGTAATGATGATGTCTTTTGACCCGCACGCGCCCGATCCATCGGTCCGAAACGTCATGACAGGGCGACGTGGCCAAATCTGAGCCGCGTTTTTCGACACGCTTCCGTGGAAACTGAGGCGTCGTGCGGGAACCGAGGCGTCGTGCGACGTGGCGATATTGAACGACGTGGGCGGCGCCATTTACTGCGGTAACGGCTCCACTCACTGTGCCTATTAAAGCGGCAAGGGAGCGCGGCTGGTGAGTTCACTCACCTCTTCTTCCTCGCGCTCACCGTTTCCCTTCCAAACAGTTCGCGCTCGAGCTCTTCGCCGCACCACCGCCGCAGCCATTGGTCATTCCTGCTCCTCCCCCTCTCTTCCGGCCAAGATGGTGGCGCCTAAGAAAAAGTGGGAGAGGTCGTCGGTGACGACGCATGCGCTGGAGCAAGCCGCCAACGAGGGTATGTTGCAGCTGGCGTCGGAGTGTCGGTGGCGCATCGCCTCCACGGATCCACGCCCACGGCCGTCGCCGGGCGAGTTTGTCGCCTTCCTCGCGTTCCTCGAGTGCGGGCTGGCCTTCCCCACATCGGAGTTCTTTCGACGCTTCGTTGACTTCTACGGGCTTCAGGTACATGACCTGACGCCCAACTCGATCCTCCACCTCGCCTGCTTCGTTACCCTGTGCGAGGGCTACTTCGGGTGCGCCCCGTTCTTCCCGCTGTGGCTGTGGATATTCCACGGCAAGCTGGGGAAGGGTGGTGACATGGCGCCTTGCGGCGGCCTCAACTTCCAAGTCCGCGGTGACGTCGACTACCTGGATCTCGGCCTCCCCTCCAAAGTGTATTGGAGGAAGTCGGGCTTCTACATGCGGAAGCCGGCGCCTGACGGCGAGATCGGGATTCCCTGCTTCTCGCCATCGCCGAGCCGGCCACGCAATCTTCAAGAGCTGCCGCGCGACGCCGACTTGCCCATGGTGCGCCGGCTGATGGCGCGGCTCCAGGAGCTGAAGAAAGGGGGGCTGACGGGTCTGAACCTCATCGCCACCTAGGTGAAGAGGAAGATCACGCCTCTGCAGCACCGGCCCTCGCTGATCTGCGAGTACACGGGGAGGAAGGACCCGCAGCGCCATGACCCGACATTGTTCGAGTCGGTAGAGCAATTCACACTGCGCATGAAGCGTATCACGGTCCACCCGGATCCCAAGTGGATCGTGGGCGGCTTGGAGGCCTTCTACGCCAAGCATCCGGCTCCTGAGGTGAGTCCCTCTGCTTGACGATTCGAAGTACTTTCCTTTTCTTGGTCTTTTTATACCGATCCTTCCTGCTCATCGCATTCAGGAGTTCCGATCGCTTGTTGGGCTGCCTCCGACCCGCGGAGACACTCCCACGGTGCTCGCCGGCCCCAACGACGTTGTCGAGCGCGGCTCCGACGATGAAGCCAACAGCGCCACCATGGCCAACGAGGCCGCCTTCTCCTCCCGCCAACCGATCCCCATCCTGTCTAATGATGAGGAGGAAGGAGAAGAAGGAAGAGAAGAACGCGCTGGGTCCAAGAACCCGGCGCCTGCTGAAGATGATGATGAAAATGATCAGCCGCTTCGCATCCGGCGGAGGCGTAGGCCTGCGGCTGAGGACGCCGGGCCCAACTCCAAGCGCTCCAAGTCGGCGAACTCGACGCCGCCGCCACCGGAGCGATCGGCTGGGGCTGCCATGCAGCGCACCGTCGTTGCCGAGCGGAGGCAGAAGGCCTTACGGGACATCCCTGCGAGGGCCCGCACCGACTCACCTCCTGCGCCTCGCTTCCGAGGGGTTCAGACCTCGACTCTCCCCCCTGCGGGTGACAGGTCAGCTGCTGATCCTCATCCGAAGTTCCGTTGGAGGAACTTTCTTGAGTTCGACCCGTGCGAGTGTCGCAGGGCTGAGGACGCGTCCCTCAGCGACATGGAGGACGCGCTGGAGATCGACTCCCAGTGAACGGGGCCCGCTGCGCACGTCACGGAGCCGACTGTGAAAGCGCCGACTCCTTCGCCTTCTGCCGGCGGAGGCGACGAAGTTATTGTGCCCCCTCGACCCGAGGGGGCCACTATTGATGACACCGTGCCGGCTGGCACAAGGGACGCCACGCCTGTGCCAGAGACGGCGCTGATGGTGACGGTGACTCGCGCCGCCGCGATGGCTTCCTCATCAGGTGGGCTGACTGCCCAGCCCCCGAGCTCCGTCCCGGGTGCGTCTACTCCCCGGCCTGACTTCCGAGCCGCCATCCAAACAGCGATGGATGCGCACCAGGTACGTAGAATCTTTCTTGCACCTGTTGCGTCCGTAGCGTATATGTAGCCCCCAAGGCCCGAGTCGTGTTCGTAGAAAGCGGCTTGGGTCTTCATAGTCTTCTGGATGCGATGTTTGGCGAATAGCGTAGTCCCCGGTTTGCCAATGTCGATGTAGAGGCAGGCCGGTGGCGGGTGTAGATGTATGCCACTCGGGACGTAGCCCCCGAGTTCCTGACTCGGCGTATTTTTTTTTGTTGGGGCTAGCCCCCGGGTTAGCAAATGTTGGTGTAGAGGTAACCCGTGGCGTAGCCCCCATGCCTCTTCCTGATTGATTATCTTGTGTACTGCAGGAGCTGTCCTGGCTCCTCGAAGCCGAACAGCAGGAGACCCGTCGCCTGCAGGAGGAGCTGAAGAAAGCGCGCGACGGCTTCATCTCCGTCGCTGAGCACCAGCAACTGCTGGCCGCGCAGGAGAGCCGGCACACGCAGGCGTTTGCCGCGGTGCAGGAATCCTGCGAGCGGCTCAGCAAGCAGAAGGAGGAGGCGGACGCCGCCCTCACCCAGGCGACCAAGGGGTACGGCGAGGACCTCGAGAAGCTCGAGCGCAAATCCGTCGAGGCCGAGCGCAAGATGAAGGAGCTGACCGAGCGGCTTGCCACCCTCGCCGTTGGCATCTGGGGTAAAGCTTCCATGCGACTTGTCACGTTTTGTGCCTGCTTGACTTGTGGCATTGTTGCTGATTTTTGTTTGTTGAACAGGCGAGGAGACGGCTGGCCTGACGTCTGCGGAGCACGTCCACCGGCTCGGTGTCTTCGCCCGTGACGTTCACGGCTTGGCCAGCAAGGTCGTCCAGATGCTGTCGCCCAAGGAAGGTGTCCCCGCACCCGTCTGCAAGGTCTTGCGGGTTCTGGAGCTGATGCCCCAGGTGATCACCTGGGTGCGGGAGTCCGCCCGAGTCGGCGTGCGTTGCGCTCGGGCTTGTGCGGGGCCGGTACAGGCAGACGAACGTGGACAAGATCACGGCCAGCATCCCGACCGATAGCAGCGGCCGGGAGATAGATCTGCAGCCGGTGCTCGAGTACTGCGCCCCTTACGCCTGCCGGGCTGCCAAGATGGTCGACCACGACGACTTCGTCTTCGACGTGGTGCCTGAGGGCAACGACCTTGGCGAGGTGGCGGACAGGGAGCCGGCGTCGGAGTACCTTTTTGAAAGGGCTTCAGCTCTGCCACCGCCGGCTGCGACGAACGAGGCGTCGACGTCTTCTGCTCGGGCGGCTCCACCGTCTTGAAGTTTGCTCCCCTGCTTTCAAAAGAGGGGTTATTTTGAAGTAGTTAGGGTTTGTCGCCTGCGGGCGAAAAAATATTATGTAATGAAACAAGTATGATATGTGCCGGGTTGCGTTTCAGCGTGCGCCTCTGCGGCTTATTAATCTTTGTTTTGGCACTCCCATGCTTGTTTTTTGTGCGCTTTTCGTCACTTTGTTTGTTTTTCGCTTGTTTTGTAAGCTAGTCGATCGTGCGACCTCGCCAAGTGTGCTTCGCGTGATTTTTTCGTGACGCGCGCGGTACCCATGGTGACAAAGTCCGAGTGCGGCTTCATTGTCAAGTTAGGTTTGAACCGGCTGCACTACTTCTTCACTTTGTGCGGGTAGCTGACGACTTGGGAGAAAACAACAATTTCTGTGATTTTGCTTCGTGAGCAGGGGGTCCAGTGGTGAGCCGCGCATCATGGCATCCGGCTCTCTTTGACAACCCATCAATCATATAACGTGTGAGTAGGAAGAATAAAGACTCGAAAGCATGATTGAATCGAAACGATAGCCCCCGAGCGTGCCGGGTATGTATCGACTTTATTTCCTTGATTGATTACACAGCATTACAATGGATACTATGTATAATAGGGGCGAAGCAGGCTGATGTTCCATGGACGCTTGTCTCCTCTTCCGACTTGGAGCTTTTGTTCGGCTCACGCAAGTCGACGAGGTGGTAGGAGCCGTTGCCCATCGCTTTGCTAACGACGAACGGTCCTTCCCATGGTGCCGAGAGCTTGTGCATCCCTTTCGACTTTTGGATGAGCCGAAGAACCAAGTCGCCTTCCTGGAAAGAGCGACTTCTAACCCGGCGGCTGTGATAGCGGCGCAGGCTTTGCTGATATATCGCCGTCCTGGAGAGTGCGAGTTCGCGAGCTTCTTCCAGGAGGTCGACGCCGACTAGGCGGGCTTCTTCATTTTCTTCCTCGTTGTAGAGGGCGACCCGAGGCGAGTCGTGCTCGAGGTCGGTCGGCATGACGGCTTCCGCCCCGTACACCATGAAGAATGGCGTGTAGCCGGTGGAACGGTTTGGAGTCGTTCTGATGCCCCAGAGTACGGCTGGTAGCTCGTCCAGCCAGCAACCCGGTGTTCGCTCCAGTGGGACTTGAAGTCGCGGCTTGATCCCGGCCAGCACTGTCTGGTTCATTCTTTCCGCCTGCCCGTTTGATTGCGGGTGGGCGACAGACGCCAAGTCGAGACGGATGCCTTTTTGTTTGCAGAAGGCCTTCATCTCTCCTTCAGCGAAATTTGTGCCGTTGTCGGTGATGATGCTGTGCGGGTAGCCAAATCGGAAGATGAGCTTCTGGAGGAACTTGGTTGCGGTCTTGCCGTCGAGTTTCTTGATAGGTTCAACTTCGACCCATTTGGTGAACTTGTCGACTGCGACGAGCAAATGTGTCATGCCACCGAGCTGTTTTGAACTTGCCCACCATGTCTATTCCCCAGACTGCGAATGGCCATGTCAGAGGGATGGTCTTCAGAGCCGCGGCGGGTAGGTGATCCTGCCGGGCGTACTTCTGGCACCCGATGCACCGACGGACGATGTCGACTGCATCCTGATGTGCAGAGAGCCAGAAAAAACCGTGCCTGAACGCCTTGGCGACCAGGTTGCGAGCGCCGACATGGTGGCCGCAATCTCCCGAGTGGATCTCATGAAGGATGCGCCTTCCCTCTCCGGCTCGACGCAGCGGAGGAAAACTCCCGATGTGCTGCGTTTGTAGAGCTCGCTGTTGATGATGGCGTAAGCTGAGGCCCTCGCCGTGCTAGGACCTCGTCGGCTGGCAGCTTTTTGGTGGTGAGGAACTCGATGTAGGGTTCCCTCCAGTCGCTTGTTTCTTGGGTTACCGCCACCAGAATTGTATCTGATGATGGCGGGTTGGCGATGTCGACTTCGGCCGGCGGGCGTACCGACGGGTTTGTAGTGGTCGAGGAAGACGCCGGGTGGGACTCGGTCCCGCTTAGACCCGAAGCGAGAGAGTGCGTCAGCCGCCTCGTTCTTCCTCCGGTCGACGTGTCCAGCTCCATGCCGGCGAAGTGGCCGCCGACTTGATCGACGAGCCGGCGGTAAGCCGCCATGTTGGGATCATTTGCATCCCAGGTCCCCATCGTTTGCTGAACGACGAGGTCGGAATCGCCATGCATTTGATACGGCTGACTCCCATCTCCTTGGCCACGCGTAGGCCATGTAGGAGGGCTTCGTACTCGGCGACGTTGTTGGTGCAGTGAAGTGTATCTGCAGCACATATCGCATCTTGTCGCCTTGGGGAGAAGTGAGGACGACTCCAGCCCCCGAGCCCTCATACATCTTTGACCCGTCAAAGAACAGGTCCATCTGCCGGCTTCATAGGTTGGAGCCGGCAACTGTGTCTCCATCCAGTCGACGAGGAAGTCGGATAGTGACTGCGACTTGATCGCAGTGCGGGCTGCGTAGCTGAGGCCGAAAGGCTGCAGCTCGGAGGCCCATTTGGCGACGCGCCCAGTTGCCTCTCTGTTGCGGATTATTTCAGCTAGGGAGATGAGCTGACCACCGTCATCGGGTGGCCCATGAAGTAGTGTCGCAATTTTCTTGAAGCAAAGAAAACACCGTATACAAGTTTTTGGTAATGCGGGTAACGTTGCTTCGAATCCGTCAGGACTTCGCTGACGTAGTAAACTGGCCGCTGGACCAGTTGCTCGTGGCCTTCCTCCTTGCGCTCGACGACGACCACCGCGCTGACGACTCGGTTGGTCGCGGCGATGTAGAGGAGCATCGGCTCCTTTTCCAGTGGAGATGCGAGGATCGGCGCCTCGGCCAACGTCTTCTTGAGTGCCGTCAAGGCGGCGTCTGCCTCGTCGTTCCAGGTGAACGTGTCCGACTTCTTGAGGAGCCGGTACAAGGGCATGGCCTTCTCGCCGAGTCGTGAGATGAAACGGCTGAGGGCAGCGACACAGCCTGTGAGCCGCTGCACGTCCCGGAGGTTCTCCGGCTTCTTCAGAGCTTCGATCGCCTTGATCTTCTCTGGGTTGGCTTCGATGCCTCGCTCGGAGACGATGAAGCCCAGGAGCTTGCCCGCGGGTACGCCGAAGACGCATTTTTCCGGGTTGAGCTTTATCCTGTACTTGCGGAGGTTGGTGAATGTCTCCGTGAGGTCGGCAATCAGGTCCGTCTTCAGCTTGGACTTGACGACGATGTCGTCCACATATGCGTGGACGTTGCGGCCGATCTGCTCGTGCAAGCAGTTCTGTATGCACCGCTGGTAAGTCGCTCCGGCATTTTTCAAGCCGAAGGGCATGGAGACGTAACAAAACGCGCCATAGGGCGTGATGAAAGACGTCTTCTCTGGTCTTCGGGCGCCATCTTGATCTGGTGGTACCCGGAGTAGGCGTCGAGGAAGCATAGCGCCTCGCACCCTGCCGTCGAGTCGATCAGCTGATCGATGCGAGGCAATGCGAATGGATCCTTGGGACAGGCTTTGTTCAAGCCTGTGTAGTCGATGCACATCCGCCATTCCGTTCTTCTTCAGAACGAGCACCGGGTTGGCAAGCCATTCCGGGTGTATGACTTCGGCGATGAACCCGGCAGCTAGGAGCCGGGCTATTTCTTCGCCAATAGCCTTCTGTCTCTCACCAGTGAAGCGACGCAGGAACTGCTTCACTGGCTTCAGCTTGGGGTCAACGTTGAGCTTGTGCTCTGCGAGCTCCCTCGGGACGCCTGGCATGTCAGATGGTTTCCATGCGAAGATGTCCCGATTCTCACGGAGGAAGTCGCAGAGCGCGCTTTCCTATGCGACGTCCATGTGCGAGCCGATCACCGCCGTCTTGGAGGAGTCGCCCTCGACCAGCGGGATGCGCTTGGTCTCCTGTGCCGACTGGAACTTGTCGCGTGAGTCCAGAGTCGGCTTCTTGACGATGGTCATGTCGTTGGGGTCGACTTGCAGCTTGAGTTGCTCCAGCTGCTCCGTGGCGATGACGGACTCGGCAAAGACGGCGTTGCCCTTTTCGCACTCGATGGCGCGGTCGACGTCGCCGTGTACAGTGATGATGCCGTTCGGACCCGGCAGTTTCATCTTCAGGTAGGCGTAGCAGGGCCTTGCCATGAATTTGGCAAAGGCGGGTCGCCCGAGGATCGCGTGGTAGGAACTACGGAAGTTCACCACCTCGAACCAGATCTTCTCGAGCCGGAAGTTCTTGGCGGTGCCGAAGACGACGTCGAGTGCGATTTTGCCTAGCGGGTAGGCCTTCTTTCCCGGGACGATGCCGTGGAAGGTGGTGATGGTGGGGACTAGCTGTTCGTCACGCAATTTCATGCGTTGGAACGTCTCGTAGTAGAGGATGTTGATGCTCGACCCTCCGTCCATCAATGTCTTGGTCAAGATGTAGCCCTTGACCTGGGGCGCGACCACCAGAGCGAATTTGCCCGGGTAATCGACGCGGGGCGGGTGGTCTTGACGGCTCCATGTGATCGGCTGCTCTGACCAGTCGAGCCACTGGGGCACGTCTGGCAGAGTCGCGTGGACGGCGCGCCGTATGACCTTCTCCTCCCGCCTGGAATCGAGGCCGACGAAGGTGTGGCCCATGAAGCCGGCAGTGGGAGGCATGCCCTGCTGCTGCTCACCGTCGTCGTCTCCGTCGGGTGCCCGCTTCTTGGCACCGTCTTGGCCTTGACGATTTCTGCAGTCCAGCTGCACTCGTCAGTGTGTGGCCGGCTGGCTTGCCGGGTAGGCTATGATACCTACACGGCATGGCCAGGATCTCCGTGGCGGTGAGCTTCTTTCGCGGGAAGTTGCCGCGTTGGCTCTTGAAGCCGCGGCCCCCGCAGCCGTGGCGGCTACAAGCTCGGAGCCGCCGTCACCCTTGCGTTTATGAGCGCTGGAGTGCTTGGCCTTGCTCTTGTTTTTGCCGCCTTTCTTCTCGTCGTCGTCCTCCTCGGAGTCGTCCTTGGTGACGTCGGACTCGGCGTACTTGTGCACGATGGCGAGTAGCTGGCCCATCGTCATGTCGCCCTTGTGCGAGCGCCGCAGCTTCTGCTTGAGCGACTCGAAGGTGGTGTTGTCCTCGAGGTGGGAGTGCACCGTGTCGACGCTGAGGTGTTCTGCCGAGTTGATGAGGTCGGCGACTCGGCGATACCACTTTCTAGTGGACTCGCCCTCCTTCTGGACGCAGCGCTTGAGGTCCTCGACCGTGGCCGGGCGCTTGCAGGTCCCTCGAAGTTGGTGATGAAGAGCCTCTTCAACTCGCCCCAGGAGTTGACGCTGTTCCTGGGGAGGTTGTTGAGCCAAGTGCGAGCCGTTCCCTCAAGCATGAGAGGAAAATAGCGCGCACAACAGAGCGAAGATGCGTTCTGGATGCTCATGGCGGCCAAGTAGTCCTGGACCCAAGTTTCCGGGTTCATGGCAGCGTTGTACTTGGGCGCCTCTCTCGGTCCTTTGAAGCTGCTAGGGAAACGCTCGCCTCTGATGGCGGGTCCAAAGCATCTAGGGCCGACGTCGTCGTCGTCGTTGTTGTTGCGCGTCGCCTCGGCGCGCTTGTCGTTGAGGTGGTGGCGCAGATCCGGAGCGGAGTGATTGGAGCGTGCCTGCGCCTGGTTGTTGTTGATGGTGTGCCGGGCGTCGTTGCGGGCGAGCCGAGGCGGGTTGCCTCCAGCCCTCGCGTTGCTCGACACTGCCGGCTCCTCGTGCCGACTGCGTGGCGGCTGTGGGGCAGCGTCACGCTGGGGGAACCCTTGTTTCCCTGGCTTCGGTGTGGTGCCGAGGCCGTTTTCTCGCTGGGTGGCGATCTGGAGTAGAGCTTGCCGTCGGATTGCGACATGTTCTCCTGCAGCTCCAGCGCCTTGTCCACCAGCTTGCACCCCTTGCTCCAGTAGGGGTTGTCCTTGACCCGGATCCTCTTGAAGAGAGAGGCGGCGGCAGTCATGCAATCGACTGGGGTGCCGAAGATCGCGAGGTCGGCGTCGTCGTCGCTCCGCGGCTGGGGTTGTGGACGAGCCGGGTTCGGAGGAGGCCGCGGCGCCGGAGGCGGCATCGCCGGGCGAGGTTGAGGCGGAACTTGACTCGAGCCGCCGGGCTGGGCCCTGCGGCACTCGTCACGCTGCCTCTCCAGCTCTGTCTCGCGCGCGAAGGCGTTGTCGAGCGCGCGAGTTGGTGCATCAGGGTTAAGCCGCGATTTGCGGTTTTTGTGATGCCGAGTGACCGCGGAGAGAGCGGTCGACTGAGCATCGACCTCCAGCTCCTTCTGGCGGATCTCCTCCTGCTGGAGGGCCATCTTCCGGCGCAGCTGCTCGAGCTGTGTCGCCTGATCGACGACGTTCGCCGGCGTGATCGGGGTGCTGAGCGGGTCAGCCACCCGACCTGCTTGTCCTCGCAGGGCGGCGAGAGATTCGTCGCGTTGCTGCTTTTCGCGAGCCTCCTGCTCGCGCCGTGCCTGGTCGCGCTGCTTCTGCGCGTTGGCCTCTGTTGTGGCGGCGTTTGCTACCGCGGGTTTGGCGGCAGCAGAGTTTGCCGCCTCGCCCGTCATGTAGATGTGGGCGGGTGTCGCCGTGCCGTCCGAGGCCAGATCGGTCGAGCCCTCCGACTCGTAGTCGAGAACGGGCAAGATCGACCCGGTGTCGTCGTTGTTCGAGATCTGGACGGTCTCGGCAGATGGGGCGGGTGCGAAGTGGTTCGCAACCGCGGTGTCGATGGCGGCTTCGTCAAGCGGGTCGACGGGGGAGGAAGTACCATCGTAGTTGTTGGCGACTCCTTCCTCGTCCGAGCCGCAGAAGCCGACGTAGGCGGTGACAGCGGTCCCGAACGGGATAGCCATCGCGCGAGTGATCGGGGCGTAGTTGGGCCTGCCCCAAGTGTGTGGATCGGCGACGTAGCCGATCCCTCCGTGCTCGAAGTAGCTGCCGGTGACGATGTCACCGCGACCCGACATGGCTTGAGGGCTGAAGTAGACGCCAGTGCCGGGTTCAGGACTCTCCATGAAGTAAATTCCAGCGATCGCTGGCCCCACGGTGGGCGCCAACTGTCGTGGGGTAATCACGGCAGATGCCATGCGGGGTGGCTTAACTCGGGTGTGAGCCAGGCGACGTAGGATTCACAGAGAGGTTGCACACGCAGAGTTTACCCAGGTTCGGCCCCTCTGTATGAGGTAAAGACCTACTCCTGCTTGTATGTATTTGGATCTGAATGGGTGTACAATGGTGTGCGCACCAGAGCTTGCGGGTGCTCCGGAGGCTATGGAATGAGATGAGTCTGCCTCTAGGGTTGCTCCTTGCCGGCTTTATATAGGGAGCTGGCTAGGGTTTACAGGGAATGACGGGTTCTGCTGGCGGCGCTAGCTATCCTGCCTACAAGTGCGGCTTCGTGGAGCGCACTCTTCGGGATACACAATCGCAGACTGATTCGAAGATATCTGCTGCCGCCTCCCCGAGCCGTCATACCGGGATCCTCGGGGACCCGGTATCCTGGAAGATGTACACTGGGTGGGCTTTGGGCCACCCGGCCTTGAAGGCCGACTCGGGGTCCTGGGCCTACCCAGTTGGGCATCCCACCATCACATTTCTTTTCTGTTTGTTGCTTTGTTTTGTCGTAGGTCGTCGGCTAAGTGGTTTCGCGTTCGTCCTATTGAGGCAAGCTCTGTTTTCATTGTGTTTTCTGTCGTATTGTTCTTATGGTCGATCTGCGTTTTTTTCTGCGTCCTGTGATTGTGTGGGTAATTTAATGGTAGGTTTTATGCCCGGTTCATGTTTTCATATTTTCATCTCTGTTTGTTGGATGTTTCCACACGATTTGATTTTGATTTTCGGATCGGCCACTTTCTATTTTCGCTTTATGTTCTTACTGATTGGTTTCTTGTGCTCTTCATATTTGTTTTGTGACCTCTTTTGCCTTATTTCCTTGCATGTCGTTGTTTACTCAGGATTATTCCGTTATTTCTGTGGTGAGTATTCTGGTTGGTGTTTGCTGCCGGCTCGCTGTTGGACTTTCGTGTGATGGTACTTCTTTTGTTTAACGGTATCTGTTTCTTTACGCTTGCGTTCACACCATCGGTTTGTCAGGATGTTGTTTTGATCGTGTTTGTTCGTTGGGTTTTTCCAACCAGCTTATTCTGTGTGGGTTGAGTTGTTGCTTGTCATTCTTTGTTACTGTGTTTACTTTCTGTTGTCTATTCTTTTTTTTATGTTGCTGACCATGCGGTGGATTATTTTTCTTTCGTATTTGTTACTTTTTCGGTTTGTTTCTTCTTGTTTTATGGGTTTCTTACATCGCTTTGCTGTCTGTTACTCTGTTTTTTGCAGGTCGACGGTTTACTGCTGCGAGTTGCGGTGTAGAATTTGTTGGGTCTTGCTGGCTTTTCGCCGGCTCCGGTTGTTGTTTAAACATGACGAACGGTGTTCTTTATGTGCCAAACTTAATCGTACGATTGATTCGTTGGTTGCCCGGTTTGTGTTTCCTCTGTTTATTCTATTTGTCGATTTTTTTCCTGTGGTCGTGTCGTTTCGCCCGTGCCGCTTCATCCCGGTTGTAAATTCATTTTTTTTGCATCGACACAGCCGACTCTGTCACTGGCCTTCTCTGTTTTACTGTACATCGATCCCGTCGACTCCCTAGAGTCGGCCGAGTGACCTTTTCCTTTTTAATGTGCACCGACCCCGCCGACTCCCTGGAGTCGGTCGGGTGACCTTCTCGTTTCACTGTGCACTGGCCCCGCCGACTCCCTGGAATCGGCTGTTTCACCTTCCAAACGATTTATTTTGGTTTTCTGCAGATTGTTGTCTTCCTATCTTCGTTTTATATTCTCGCTCTTCTGACATGTTTGCATTTTTTGGTGCAGGTTGTTGTCAGCGCGTCGTTCGGACCGTACCGACTTCGCCAGGACGTGCTTCAGCAGTTCGTCATCGTCGGTGATGCTATCGATTTCCTCTGCATCGTCGGTAGAGTAACATGCCATAGAAACGTCATCCGAGGAGGAGGAGTATTCTTCGTCTGAATCCAAGGCTGGTTTCTCCTCATCCGTGTCTGCGGTACTGTGGCCGGCAGCACCGAATCTGTGGGCTGGATGTGTTCCGCCGACTCCCGTACCACTGAAGTCGGACGGTGATGGCCACGGCGAGGCCGGTCGGTGCTGACTTTTTGGTGGAATATTCGTCCTTGGCTGTTGAGGTGGCGAGGGATCCATCATGTGGTTTGTTTGATGGGACGTGGGGAGGGAGAGTGAGAGGTTCGGTGCATTTTCCGTGTCACGTTTTTACCGACTTGCTTCCTTGTCTTCTACACCGAGTGTTGGCTTTTTTTGTTGTCTGCTAATCATGAATGAACGGTGTAGATTATTTCTGGGGATACGAGGAGACGGTCGCCTAATGTATGTATAAAAGTGGACTAGCGCTTTGATCTCCCTGTCTTACTATTCACCATCTCCTTCCTCTGTTTCCTTACGCGAGGATCTGCTGCGAGGGCTTTCTTTTTTCTGCGCCTACCGATTTCCATCTCCCTCTCTGCTCATCATGGTTTCGGCGAGGAGATATCGGCAGAGTAGTGGCGCGTCCAATCCAGAAGTTACTCGTCCTGACGTGGTTTTGGGCCTGGCGGCGGCGAATGGCCCTCCGCTACGTGCTACGCCGCTTGTATCGCTGAGGGAAGGTGTGCCGCGCATCGATGGCTGGTCCTCCTCGGCCGGGCCAGCGCGAAAACGTGGCCGACTTGAGGGCATGGTCTCAGGGTAAATCTAATTCCTTACGTGTTTCTTCATTTCTTTCCCGTGCTCCGGTGTCGATCTCTTTTTTTCCTCTGTTTCAGTCGGTCGAGCAAGGAATGCCCCAAATCTGTACTCTCCGCCGAGATGGATGCACCAAATTGACGGCCGGCCGAGGAGGTTTTCCACGGCCTAAGTACGGATGATGTCCGTCAATCTGTATTGTTATTGGATGCATTTTTCTGTATTATCTAATCCTCCCTTTCGATTTTCACCGTTAATTGATGGAGAATTGTATATCTTTTTACTAGGGGTTGGCGAATATGGTGACCGAGCTTCACGCAGAATGCGACCAGCTGCGTTCGGAGAACATTCGGTGGCCGAAGCTTCAGCAAAAATCCGTTCAATTGATGGAGCGTCACCGAATTTATATAGAGGAGTTGATATCTGAGAAGAAGGAACTTTTGTCCGAGTGTAGCCGTCTCCAGGTTGAGAAGGTTGAAGCCGAGGCGAAGAACATCCAGTATCTAAAAAAGGTCATCGTTGCTGATAACCCCCAAGAGCAGGGGATAACTGTAGCACCTCTCAATGTGGAAGTAGGGTATCGATCCGCAGGAGCAAGAAGGAAAAGTTATCTATTCCCTACAACTAAAGTGTCACAAGTTTTAGTTGATTATGCACTAAACAAGTTTAAAGAACAAGATGGTTGATTTAATGGATGGAAGTTTAATGTAACAAAACAAGAATGTAAAAGTGTCCCAATCCTCTTCAATGCAAGAGGACAAGACAAAGGTTTTCTCTTATAGGAACAATGGACATGGGTTCATGGGTTCACTCAATCCTCTCTCCCATCTATGGTGATTATCATGTTATAGATAAAAAGTACACACAATTGTCATGCTTTAATGGTAAACTTCTATGACGGCTACATGTCCTAAAACACATAGTTGAAAGAAAATAATCATTTGTGTTGCTAGGTCACCCTCGTAAGGCTAGCGTGGTTTGTTGTCACTCCCACATCATACTTCTTCCTTTTTACCCCCAGATAAAGAATGTTGGGCGACATTACTGTCACTTAATGCCTATGCCTTCTGTCACTAGGCCACTCTCTACCCACATACATCATACTCTTAAAGGAAAACATATTCTAAAAACTAGTGCAATGATTTATTAATGTACGTGCATCCACATCCCTCTCATCTACCCACCGAGATGGTTGTCAACCACCCCGTTAGCGCGGATAAACAAGGCATTAAGAATAGATAAATCCATTGCATGTAACATAGATGTATTCCAAAGTATGACAAACCATAAAATCCCAACATGACGGTAAATGCATAACATAATATCATATCACACCACAATATCCACCATAGGAATTACAAAGATAGTTCCATAATCATGCAAGGCACATCATATGGACTTCAACAATGATCATACATAGAGAGATTGGATCAAGTTACCACCACAAACCCAAAGTCCAGGGGGTGGACTACTCCCCCTTCATCATGGTGATGATGCTGGAGATGTTGGAGAAGATGGAGACCACCCCGGCAGCGCCCCGCCGGAGTTTTCCCCCTCCAATCTGCAGCTCCAGGTCTTCTGTTTCGTGGTTTTGTGTTTCTGCGGCGCTCCCTCCGAAAGCCGTCGGGGGACTTTTTTATAGTCGTTTTTAGGTCAAGACGGAGGCTCGGGAAAAAAGATCGACGACAACGGAGCCTCGAGGCCCAAGATGGTGGGTCCCACGCGGCCAAGGAATCTGGCCGCGTGGGCCACCCTATCTTGGCCCTCGGGCCTCCGTTTGTTCGCTTCCTTCGCTCCCATGCTTCGTTCCTTCCAAAAACTGATGCTCGTAAATTTCCAGGTCATTTGGACGTCGTTTGGGTCCCTGAAACATCAAAATATAGAAAATAGGGTTTTCTGCCTGTGCAGGGTTAATTCCAAAAAAATAGGGAAACTATGAAATATTCCCAAAATCAATATAAAACAATGATATAACCCTTATATGATGCAAATATGATTGAAATATAAGTAATACAATGCAAAGTTCATGTATGCATTTTACATGCATCAACATCCCCAAGCTTAACCTATACTCGTCCTCGAGTATGAAGGTGATAAAACTAACATGGACTTTGCATTTTAATACTATCAATGGATATCAAGGATGATTACTATTGCTACATAGAGTCAAATGATTCATTCTTCAAAGGAGTAGCAATATACAAGATGGATTATAAAGTGATATCAAATATTCAATGTAAGGATGTTCAATGATAATTCACAAAGTGTAACATAGAAGAAAGTACTATGGACCAAATGTATGCATAATGAAAAGTAAAAACATCCTATAATGGTCATAGAGTACTCTTATGAAATCTGAATATAAAAGGTGGACACTTTGGAAAGATAGATAAATAAGTAGAGGTAAAACATGCAAAAGTCTCATCTAGCTTCCAAATGCTTCTACTTAAGTTAATGATTGCAATGTGGTATTCATTGGTGTCAAGCTCTCATTACCCCTATCATAGCATCTTGAATGGTTAAGTTGAAAGTGAAAGCAAATATGAGTAATGTGCTTGACAAAGTAAGGGTTGGATGCCTCATGCCCCGTGAATACAAAAGCCTCCCCAACTGGCTACTCAACTCGGGTCACAAAGCAAGTTCAAGTTTTAAAGTCATTGCAAGTAATAAAAGCGTCATCAAGAGCGTCAACTGGGGTACCTCTTGTCTCAGGACATGGAACAAGCCTCATGTCAAAATGACAAGACAAACAAACAAAATGGACAATCTCAGCATTCTTTTATTTACTATGGGTATAGCTTTTTATTGTGAAGTGCTTCACTGAAGGTCCACTATGGCATGTAAGTAAACTTCCACCATGAATGATGCATGGCTTATGTTAGCGGCCCAGGCGTCTCTCTAGCCATTTATACTTACTCCTTAAACTTGCCAAGTTTCCACCTTTATTTCACACCATGTTAGGCATCCATAGACAAAAGTGCATGATATCAACTAAATATAATTAAGAGCACGTTGAAAGCTTGCCATGTGACAGCACATATGGGCTAACTCCCAACCAAGACTCTTGTCAAGCACACAACTTCATAATTTTAATCACAATGGTTCATGTTTATTAAGTGCAGAATAAAAGTAAAGTGTGCATCAAGTTCGTGAGAGCTTTTTAACCAACTTCTCCCATAACAATCAATAACATAAGCATTTTAATTCGGAAACATAGATAATACAATATAACATGATAAACATACTTGGAATAGCATAAAGCTAATAGGTAGATATGGTGGACTCACTGGAAAAACTTTGGTTGAAGGTGTTGGAAAACAAGTTTTTGCTTGTTGGAGTTTTTGGGCTAGCAAGAGGGAGAAAGTTGACCGTCTAAATGCATGCAAAAGTGTCCATAGAACTAATCAATCCATGTTAAACAAAGTAAAGTAACATTCAGCATCAAAACATGAATAAAAGATAGCTCTTGATAAAACACTTGCAAATTAATATTCATTAAAAAGCACATGAATCATGCAACTATATGTATCTTTTTGAATCAACTCAAACATCCCTTTCCCAATCTTTTTAATAGCATCCAACTTAATTCAACCCAAATTTCCAGTAGCTCTCTCATAACATAAATGATAGTGGTGGTCTCAAGACAAACAAACCGAAATAAAAAGTAAATAAAAAGACGCTCCAAGTTTATGCGATAAAGTGCATTGATCGAAAAACAGAAGTTAGACGTGTGCAAACCGAGAGTGTGTTGGTCCAGTGGGGTTGTCTTCACATCCCCAAGCTTATGGTCTTCACCATCCTTGGATAGCTCTTGGTGCATCTCCTCTAATCCCTGTGAAAAAACTTCAAAACACCGTTTCTCCCATTTCTTTTCTGTGGGGTGACATTAGTAGTGATAGACAAATGAATTGCTTGCTGCATATAATCCTTAAACAAAAATTCATATGAATGTCCAGAAAGTGTATAATGTTGTATGCCTACTTATAAACTCAATTGGATAAAAAGATTCAAGTTAATAGTTTAAAGAATGCATCAAACAAAATGGGACAGAATCTGTCCAGAAAAACAGCAGCAGCAAAACGCATTTTTCTACCCTACTTAATTATGTCGAAAAAATCTGAAAAATTCATGCATACAGAGGATGAAAAGTTGCAACTACAGTTCAAATTGCAGCTCATTCGGAGTTACAGAATAGGAATGAAAAATCATACCGTGCACAGACTCGTGCTGGAATAAAATCTCCGAATACAATAAGCAACTTTTTCAAGCCAAAATGGGTAAAACTTGGCACTTTATTAAAAATTCTAGAAACTAAACTAAAAACTAAGTCTCTTGTTACAGCAAGAGGACACAAAGAAAATCAAAAAATAAAAACAACCGGGTTGCCTCCCGTAAAGCGCTTTCTTTATAGCCATATAGCTAGGCTTACTTGTTATCAAGATGGTTGGAGTGAGGTGGCTTGGCATCCCCAAGCTTGAATTCTTGTACTTATTTGATATATGTTGGGTGAGTCTAGGGGTAACATCCCCAAGCTTGAGTGGTTGTCCCTCTTGATCTTTGTTCATCACCCTCAACTCTTCCATTTGAAAAATTCTCTTTACACAAAACTCAACATAAAACTTGATTAGAGGGGTTAGTGTCTCCATAAATTAAATCCTCATAGGTACAGCAAAGACATATCATGAGTTGATTCTAAACATTAGCTACTGTTACTATGGTTGTGCATTGCTCTTTGATCAATAGAACTACACAAAACACAAGTAATGAGAGTAATGCAAAATAAAGACAGAATCTGTCAAAAACTGGACAGCCCGTAAAGAGTGAATTTTCAGAGGCACTTACGTTGCTCAAATCAGAAAATTTTGAACTAATGAAATGTGTATTAATAACTGAAGATTGCTGTCGTAAAATTTCAGGTCAAAATTCCTTTTCTGTGATTTTTAACATTTTTCGCAGTGAAGCTTAGGAATCTGTTTTCTGGACAGCCATGATAGTTTTAATGATGCTCACATAGGAACAAGAATTGAAATGCAAAAGAGAGCATCAAGAGAAAAATATGAAACACTTTTAAGTCTAACCCACTTCCTATGCATTGGGATCTTGTAAGAAAATAAATCATTGAAACACAAAGCAAGTAGCATAGGAAGATAAAACAAGAGCAATTTCAAGACTTTGAACTTAAAGAGAGGAAACGTAATAATATTGAAATGTTTAGAACCATGTTTTCCCTCTCATAATAACTTTCAGTAGCATCATGAATGAATTCAACAATATAATTATGACATAAAGCATGTCTTTCATGATCTACAAGCATAAAAGTATTAATACTCTCCACATAAGTAAAATCCTTCTTATTAGTGATAGTAGGAGTAAAACATTCATAATCATCATTGTAATCATCATACATAGGAGGCATATCATAATCATAATAAACTTTATCCTCAATAGTAGGTGGACTGAAAATATCACATTCATCATTGTAATCGTCATAAATGGGAGACATAGTATCATCAAAATAATTTTTCTCCTCTACAGTGTAATCAGGAGAATTCAAAGACAAAGTAGGACTCTCATGAGTGAGAGTATTGTCACAAACAGCAAGTATATCATCTTTATCCCCACATAATTTAGTAACAAGTTCTAAACATGGAGGATTATCAAGCAAAATAGGACCATCATCTAGAGCATTATCATATAGAATATCTAAACCAAATTCCTCATCACTTTCAAAGCTATTATCAATAATAATATCATTTTGAATGTGTTGATCATCATCAGAATCAGAATCAAAATAGCATGGTGAGTAAGGATATGGGCAATCCTCTAATACCTTTTCCCCTTCTCTATATTCTTCTTGTTCCTGCAAGCCATTAGATCTCTCCTTGATAGCAACAAGATTGTTATAATATTCAAGGATATAGGTATTCTTACAAAAGAGTTTCAAGAGTTGTTCAAGTGTTATAGCAAGTCTTGGTGTGAGGCGAGCTTTATCTATATTAAACATAACTATCTCAAGAATTCCCATTACAATAGTAAATTCCTCGGCTGCCTTCATATCAGTGGTCATAATTTCATTATTATGGTAAGAGGCAATTATAGGCATACTCTCAAGCTTGCATTGAAATTTAAGATGCTTAGGATATTGAATGCTTCCATAATGCATGGCCAATTACATTAAATGCTTCCATTATAAACCTTTTATCAACACTAATTGATTCAACCATGGGGGGTTGCATAAGTACGTAACTCACACATTCCACGAACATAACAAATGAACTATTTTTTTTGTGTTTTTCAAATAAGGAGAGTATAAACTGATACATAACTAAAAGTAAAGCTAATGAGAAACTCACAACCAAACAAGTTTAAAGGAACCTCCCCAAGCTTAGATGATTGCAAGATATAAAACAAGATAAAATAAATCTAAAGTCTAGTGCACATAAGAATAGAAACTTAAGCGCTACGCTCCCCGGCAACGGTGCCAGAACAGTACTTGATAACCCCCAAGAGCAGGGGATAACTGTAGCACCTCTCAATGTGGAAGTAGGGTATCGATCCGCAGGAGCAAGAAGGAAAAGTTATCTATTCCCTACAACTAAAGTGTCACAAGTTTTAGTTGATTATGCACTAAACAAGTTTAAAGAACAAGATGGTTGATTTAATGGATGGAAGTTTAATGTAACAAAACAAGAATGTAAAAGTGTCCCAATCCTCTTCAATGCAAGAGGACAAGACAAAGGTTTTCTCTTATAGGAACAATGGACATGGGTTCATGGGTTTACTCAATTCTCTCTCCCATCTATGGTGATTATCATGTTATAGATAAAAAGTACACACAATTGTCATGCTTTAATGGTAAACTTCTATGACGGCTACATGTCCTAAAACACATAGTTGAAAGAAAATAATCATTTGTGTTGCTAGGTCACCCTCGTAAGGCTAGCGTGGTTTGTTGTCACTCCCACATCATACTTCGTCCTTTTTACCCCCAGATAAAGAATGTTGGGCGACATTACTGTCACTTAATGCCTATGCCTTCTGTCACTAGGCCACTCTCTACCCACATACATCATACTCTTAAAGGAAAACATAATCTAAAAACTAGTGCAATGATTTATTAATGTACGTGCATCCACATCCCTCTCATCTACCCACCGAGATGGTTGTCAACCACCCCGTTAGCGCGGATAAACAAGGCATTAAGAATAGATAAATCCATTGCATGTAACATAGATGTATTCCAAAGTATGACAAACCATAAATCCCAACATGACGGTAAATGCATACATAATATCATATCACACCACAATATCCACCATAGGAATTACAAAGATAGTTCCATAATCATGCAAGGCACATCATATGGACTTCAACAATGATCATACATAGAGAGATTGGATCAAGTTACCACCACAAACCCAAAGTCCAGGGGGTGGACTACTCCCCCTTCATCATGGTGATGATGCTGGAGATGTTGGAGAAGATGGAGACCACCCCGGCAGCGCCCCGCCGGAGTTTTCCCCCTCCAATCTGCAGCTCCAGGTCTTCTGTTTCGTGGTTTTGTGTTTCTGCGGCGCTCCCCTCCGAAAGCCGTCGGGGGACTTTTTTATAGTCGTTTTTAGGTCAAGACGGAGGCTCGGGAAAAAAGATCGACGACAACGAAGCCTCGAGGCCAAAGATGGTGGGTCCCACGCGGCCAAGGAATCTGGCCGCGTGAGCCACCCTATCTTGGCCCTCGGGCCTCCGTTTGTTCGCTTCCTTCGCTCCCATGCTTCGTTCCTTCCAAAAACTGATGCTCATAAATTTCTAGGTCATTTGGACGTCGTTTGGGTCCCTGAAACATCAAAATATAGAAAATAGGGTTTTCTGCATGTGCAGGGTTAATTCCAGAAAAATAGGAAAACTATGAAATATTCCCAAAATCAATATAAAACAATGATATAACCCTTATATGATGCAAATATGATTGAAATATAAGTAATACAATGAAAAGTTCATGTATGCATTTTACATGCATCAGTTGCGTACACGGCGCTGAGGGAGTCGAACATAAACTTAAGGAAGACCTTGGACATCGTCGAATTGCTAAGGCTGTGAAGGACAGAGAGGTTGTTTTGTTTTAGATAGAAGACATTTCTGTGGAGTTCTTTATGAGACTGTTTTGTCATAGGGATGGAAATGGTTGTTACTATTGAGCCATCTGTCGTAACGTGTGTAGGATTTTCTGCCTGTGTAGTAATAAATTTCCTGTCTTGAAAGTGTTTGGCGAGCCGGCTGGCGCTCTGTTTAATACTATGGTCTCTGTGCTCGTCTGTGAGAGGCCGCTGTTTCCTGATGATCTTGGTTCCTTCCCGAGGTATCCGTCGCGAGGGTCTGTACATAATTTTATCAGTCAGATGAGTGAACTTTGTCATCACGCGGTTGGGTCGGCGGTTTAAAGATAGGGGTAAAATATATCCACTTGATCGGTAGGAGGCATCATCACGAGTTCATTGGTGCTTGCATACCATTCAGTTGTTCCAATTTGTTTTATGTCTATTATTTGTCTAATTTGGTGTCTGGTCTTACATATGGATATATTTGTGTATACCGTTGATTATTAGCATCGTGTATGTCGTGTCATCAAAATAGGGCTCGGGGGGTCGTGCGCCAAGGTGCACCCCTAAATCTAGTTTATATTTTTTTTCCACACCATACGTTTAATCTCGTCAGTTTCAACAAGAGAGGGAGATTGACAACCTTCCTGGAACGTTGGGGCAAAGTGAGAGTTTGTGTTGTGTGCAGGTCCAAGCCAGTCTCCTTGCATCAGCTCTTTTCTGGCACCTTGTTGAAGCTCTTCCAACTCCTACTAGTTCGATAACATTGATTTTGCAATCAAGGGAAACTTGCTACTACGCTTTTTCACACCTTCCTATTGCGGTTCCCAACGGGCTGTGTAGGCCGCATCACACCACCACACCACAAGGAGTAAAGGCAACACCGCATCAGGGGAGCCGATCCGCCAGAGAGATAGCCATATCCAAAGCGCCCCACGCCACTATTATGTCGCCATCACCGAGATCGACCACCACCATAGAGCCAGATCGCATTGCGCGAAGAAGCCGCACCAGTTTGACCCGACGGTACCTACCGGCGGCGAGGAGGGGGGATGGGGAGGGTCCGGCAGTTGGGGAGGGGGACTAGGATTCCCCTTGTTGTCTCGAGTGAGACGAGAGGGCTCCGAGAATATTGGTTTGTTGTGCATCATGTGGAAATCATGTATCTACGTGTCTAGTGAAATGTTGATGTTTTTTGGAGGTCTTCTATTGTTGATTGATTGGTCTTTACATTAAGATATACTTTTTTGCATTCGTGTAATGGACTAAATATTTGTGATCGAGAATGTTTGTATTCATTTTTATTACGATTTTAGGGCATCTCTATCCGATCCCTTAAAATTTATTTCCTCAAACGCCTCCGTATCCTTTAAGTCTCTATGTTTTATCGGCTAAACAAAAGCGGTTCCTAGCCGATCACCTAGATTTAACTCCCTAAATTTTGGTTGTCAATTTTTTTCTAGTTTGGATTTACATACTACATTTAAATTAAGTATTTTCACACATATAAAATCAAAACATAATAATTAAGGTTCAAATAATTCACGAATATTACAAATTTAATGTTTACAAGCCAAATTATTCAAATACTCACGTAAGGGTTCAAATGAAGCATAGAGTAACTATGAAGTGTTGTGGGGTAGCTACCGATGCTCAACAAGATCATGTTGAAGCTGAGTATGAATCTATTTGTTTTGAATTCTTTGATGTGATGCGAGAAACCTTTGTATCCCGTTTGCATCGTGTTCGGGCTCAACCGGATCACTGTTTGAGATGTAGTGGCAGTTCTTTATCATCTCGCGCTCATCTTCAATGACCATGTTATGCAAGATAATGCAACATGTCATTATTTTCCATAGTAACCATGGTTTCTAATACTCTGCAGGCCACAACCAATGGCCAAGCGCTTCTGAAGCATACCAAAAGCTGTCTCCACATTTCCTCATTGATTCTTGAAACTTTGTGAAGTGAGATCCCTTATTGCATTGAGGACGTGGGATTGTCTTCACAAATGTGGCCACTGAGGGTAGATTTCATATGTAAGATAGTAACCCAGCGTGTACTGACGATCATTGAAAACATAGTTGCATGGAGAAGCATCTCCGCCAACAAGCCTTGTGAACGGTGGTGATCTCGACAACACATTCAAATCAATATGAGAGCCAGGCAATCCAAAGAATGAATGGCAACTCCATAGATCCTATGATGCAACAAAATCAAGAATGATGGTAGAATCTTTGCAGTGGCCTTTCTACTGACCTTTTCATCCCACAGTCATGACTAGTGGATGCAATCAACTGATCCAAGAATCCAAGGCCATCCTGGTTCTTCACTCACACCCAAGAGTCTCTCGGTGTCCTCGTCATTGGGTGCCCTCAAGTATTCCGGCCCAAATATCTCAATAACGGACTTTGTGAATCTTCGAAATGCCTCCAAGATTGTATCTTCCCAGATACAAATATAGTCGTCAACAACGTTATCCGAACACCCATAGGCAAGTACTCGAACAGTCGCGACACATTTTATCAGTGGTCTCGCACTAATCTCCCTCGATGCACTCCTCCCGATTTTAAACCAATCATCATGCTTCTCCACGGCTTTTGCAATGGTGATGAAGAGATTCGTATGCATGAGAAATTGCCGGCAAAAAATACTTTTCCGGATAGGTTGGATTGCGGTTGAAATAATGTTTCAACCTATTTCGATTGATGTACACACGGCCGAACTATGATCCTAGTCTCGGCCGCCAAAAATTCTGGTTCAATATCACGACAATGGCCATTTCGAAGTCATCATTGTATTCTTTCTCCTCCTCCGATGAAGAGTCTTCCAAAATACTCTCCCTCAACCTCTTCATATACATTATAGTAATGATAAGATTGAATTCGATTGCCAAAACTTAAAACAAAATGAAAAAAGCACAAACAAAACTCACATAGTCAATTCGTCGAACACTTGGAGGACGAAGAGTGAGTAGCTCGGCCGGCTGTGTTGAGCCGATGCCGAAGCTGTAAATCTTCGGCGGGGCTGAGAGATGACCGTCAGTCTACGGAGGGTCTCGGAGGACCTCACACCTTGGGCATCGGTAGCACACCAAGCTCGCCGCGGCCGAATCGACGTGGTCGGAACTTCGCCGACCTGCCTTGATTACGGCGCCACAAAGTTCCGTGGCGGGTATTCTATGTCATCTTCATCTCTGAAGGGACCGTTTTTCCTCAAACCGACCTCGGAATGGACAAGGCGGCGGCTGAGATTCCGGCGAAATGGACGTGGCAGCGGTAGAGTTCCGGCGACAATGGATGTGGCGGAGATAGAGATTATGGTGATGGGAGAGCAACCAGCGAGCTCGGAGTGAGCTAGGCGGGCTGCCGAGGTTGTGCGGTGTCAGCGGAGGCCAAGGGTGGTTGCCTGAGGCAACGCCAGCGACGATGTGACCTGAGGGGGGGGGGGGGGGGGTGGGGTGGGAGGGGAGGGGAGGGGTAGTGTACGTGAGGGGAGTTTCTGGAAAATCCTTATTCTACTACGACGTTAAAAAAAATTATTTAAATTTGCCACCAGCAGTATCTGCTCTCATTTCAGATAAATCTTGGAAAGACGTTTGTGCATGCTGGTTGAATATACCTCTAGCATTCAATGGACCAGTAGTGCGCTGCGGTTCTTCATGATCATGATGATGCGGGTTAATCATCAGGTCAGTTCGTTGCTTGCTCTGTCTCAAATGCTTTGGGCAACACAATGCGGCAACCTGCTCGATTTACGACACACAAGTAACTCTGCACTGATAGGACACGTTGGATGCCATCGCCGGTCAATAGCTCTGCACTGCCAGGGCAACAGTTGCCATCTCGACAAGAGCCAGGAGCATGCATCCAACGTCGAACGGAGCCGTTTTCTTTGGCTTTCTGCTGCTTTTTTGCACGGCGAACGGAACGGAGTATCTTGTTCATGGGTACCGTGAGATATCTACCGTATCTACTAGGTCATCTGTGATAGTACCACTTGGCAGAGATGTAGCATCCGGCAGAACAGCTTTTCCGGGCAGAAGGTGCAGGCAGCTGTGTTGGCTCCCGAGGTGGAATATTTCGTGATGCATCGGCGGCGCATGCTGCGCGAATCGGAGCGCACGCTATAGCTAGGCTTGCTGAATTGCTGCTCCAGCCGTCAGGGTGTTTCCTCTATTGTCACATCGTGTTAGTATATCACGTCACTTCGGATTGCTACCATAGGAGTAGTGTAGTGTAAAGTTGCACGGGGAACCCTAGACCTATGAATATGATGCGTTTTTTGGAGTAACATCTGGAGCAAGGCAGGGACTTCCTGCAATTCATATAGAAAAAAATAGTTGGCCCAGTTTATAAAAAAGATTGGCAAAAAACCACACATGATCCTGTTTATGAGCAAAACAGGGTCTAAAAACCGCACAAGTGAATAGACCCGCCGCGCACACAACGCTAGCCCAACAGACGCAACAAATGCACACCACCGGCTACGGGGGCACCACCCTGAGTTCACGAGCCACAAAGCCGCACGACCCAGTCGCATGGGCACTACTCTAGCCAGTTAGACAATCGTTCCTGGTCTTCTGTAGAAACTTTAAGACGACACTTCCAAGAAGGCATCAACACGTATGTCGCCGTCGCCCCCTCTAGAGGAGTTTAGATTTCACCTAAAAATATTGTGGACTTAGATCCACAACATGATAACTATTATGCAGAAAATAGTCAGACGTCATTTCTGTGAGGGATTGGGTAGACATAGATTGACAACAGAGAATAACCAGAGATCGATTAAATTGATCGCTCTTATTTGTCCCAACATGAATGCATGTCATCCTTATAATGGATGTGCAGGCCCTTCACATCTCCTAATACGATTAGATCTAGACCTTTTCTATACAATTAGACTCTTCCTAAGCCTATATTTTTCTAATGGACTCTTACTATATTTCTCTCTCATGAATTCCTTCCACGCTGCTACTCCTGCCTTGATACCGTGGACCCATGTCCACAACGGAATATCTGCTCGCCACAACGACGCAATCAAGAAGGAGGTTCAATCCAGTGGACAAACAATGCCACACGGTCCACTACCACGCGGAATAAAGTCTTTTTTATAACATGATTGAGATACATGATAATAGAAAAATATGCTAGTCACATTAATCGTACAAACACTTGCACATTGCCAGCAAATTCGTATAACAACTTGAAAATTTGGTGAGCCAGTCCACAAACTTGTAATAAGGTGCAAATCCGTCCAAAATCATCCGAATTTGAGCGGTAATTTTGCAAAACCGAAGTTGATGTATTTACCCAAATTGCCCGTCCAATTGGACAGGAGTCCCACATGTCAGTGTTTTTAAAATGAACAAATCTAATTTGCATGATAATTAATCGCCGGCCCACTTGTCAGCCTGTGTTTAGCATCTGTTGCTCAGTGTCTCCTAGGTTTTTTCTATGATGTTGCTCGGCTCGACGAGGTCTACGAGGATGTGCATCCCAAACATCATGGCGAACTTGCCCACTGCCTAGGCTCAAAGCAACGCTCTCAGTTCTTCCCCTTCCATGCGGGAGGATAGGTTGCCAACTTAGGTTTGGAAGGCCAAAGGGGCATGGGGACGACGCCTTCATCGTCAATGGTGGATGGCAATCTCCCGCTCTTATTCCTTCATCACACACTCCGTAAAGTAACGTGGAGCTGTTGGACACGGGGTTGGAGGTCTCGACGAGAACTACGTCAACGAGGAGGATGATGCCGACGGTGACACTATCCGATGCTGATCTCATTTGTGAAGTTGGGTTTTACGTGGCAAGGCTATTTTAACGCGCTAAACGGGGAGACCTAAGATAGTGCACTATGCCGGATATTTCGACAGAGGTTGACTGTGGTGATCGACCGGAGGATCCCACTCGTTACACGGATTCAATTCGCCGTTTGTCTAGTTGGGCTCTACAAGGCAACACCATCAATTAAGGAGAAGGTTCGTTACAAGTCACACAGGGCAAAACTAAGGAAGAAACACAACAAACCGCAACCGGACCGGCGAGGGCGGACATTTCCGTTTCGCCCCAAACCTAGCCCAAGTTTGGTTCACGTTTGGGGCGGAACGGACAGTGTCCCCGTCCGCCCTTTGTCCTCCCGTGTCCATCCCGAGCCCGATCGACAACCACACAAGTCTCACAGCTCCCACCATTTCCAAAAACGAGTGTGCCCCCTCCTCGCCGTGCTGCCGCCTGGTCCGTCATCGTCGCCGTCCACTCTTGACCGCCGCAGTTTAGCTTGTCTCCACGGCGGCGCCCCGGATCTGTTTACCGGCCCCGCCGCGGACGCTTTTGCCTATCCCGAGAAGCTCTCGACCCGCCGCTGCCCTCCTCTCCTCCGACCGCGGCTGCTAGATTACCTCGTCCCGCCCACGCCGATGCTGTGAGAAGGTGGGACAACAACCTTCTCGCCGGATGTAGGGTTGCATAACGAAAAAAAAAATTGCCATAACTACGCAACAACCAAAATCTACTATGAAGATACAAGTAACAACACATGTAAATGATCTAACTGTAATTCGTTACCAACACCGTTGAAGCGGAAGAGTTGTTGATGACGACGTTGATGAAGCTTGTGGGAGATTCTCTCGGCTAATCCTAGCGAAAAGAATGTCGCCGACTCCACGTGTCCAGTCTTCTGAATCCAACAGAGCGAGGGTCAGCCGTCGGTATTCCAACGACTCACCCCTCTGAAAATTTGAACACATTCATCGGATTTGGTTCAGCAGGGCTTCGACGTCCCAGCTTGAAGCACTACTGGTGTATATGAAGGTGGAGATCTCAACAAATGAGAAAGAGAGATAGAGAGAGAGATTATATCTATATCTAATCGGGAAGAACACCTCAAACAGAGAGGATGCCTCAAACCCTTTTAGATTAAGACTAAGGGCTTGTTTGATTCATAGGATTGGCAAAGGATTTGTATAGGATTGGAATCCTATAGGATTTTTTCCTTTGAAGTTTGATTCATAGGATCATTTCCCATAGGAAAAATTCCTATAGGAATCTTGTAGTACAAACTTCATAGGAAAATAACATGAGGTCCAACCTTATGGAAAAATTCCTTCACCACAATCAAACAAACTTCTCTTCCATAAGATTCAATTAGACATGCCATCCTAATCCTATGAAATTTCTATTCCTACACTTTCCTATTCCTACGAATCAAACGAGCCCTAACTCATAAGGGGGGATGGGAGACCCCCACAACTCAATGCATGGGAGGAGGGGTGCCCCTCCCCTCCTTTATATAGTGGGGAGGGAGAGGGTACCGCTATGGTTCCCCCAAGGGGAGCCGCACCCTCTGCTTTCCCCCCAAGTAGGGGGGGGAACCGACCCCCAATGTCCCTTGAGGCCGACTTAGGGTTTCGGCTGAGGGGGGGGACTTCCCCCTTGGGCCTTTTGGCCCTAGGTGGTTGGCGCCCCCACCACAAGTGGTGCGGCTGCCATATGGGCAACTAGGGCCCATGTGGCAGCCCCCTTTATGGGATCCTTTTATTTTCACCTTTTTCCGAATATTTCTGAAAGGGCATGGTGCCCCCATGTGTGGTTTTCTTAATTAATGACAATCCCTATGAACTAATGGTTGCATTAAGTTATACATGTAGTGTTTGTCCATAAGCAAGGCTTGAACTCCATATGTTGGATTCAAGGTTGATGCCACGAAGATAATGATATAATGAAGTATTTGGCATCAAGATCATCGAGTTGTATGGATATATTTGATATGATCAAGAAGAAGAGTATGTGATGACCAAGTTGTTGTTCGAGAAGTTATCCGATGATTGGTCATGAGAGAGTTGAGCCTATTGCAAGTATGTCTTGAAGAAAAATATTATGTGATCATTCATGGTTATCTTCAAGACATCATCTAATGAAGAGAGAAGAAAAGATACAAGTTTGATCAAGATATTGATCAACGCACAAAGCTATAAGAGATCATGTATCTCGTGGTATGGTAAGGAATTGTCCATATAGCTTTGTGAACTAACCCTTGGTATGTATGTGCGATATTTCTATGTGGGTTAGGTATCTTTCCATGTGCTTGCATCAAAAGAAAGATTACATATAGCCCATGGAGGATGACGTCAAGTGGTGATCGTCATCAAGGTTGAGAAGTGCAAGTTCAAGAGAAGCATCTCGAAGAGATACTATGCTTGAAGCTTGCCACCCATTTGGAGATAATGGTCAAGTAAAGACGTGCCTAAAAGAGGCTCTCCCATAGTGGTGTATGGGGGAGCAAAATGTGAGTCTTCACCAAGCGTAACACAATCAGGAAATGTGGTCCACTTGAAGAGATAAAGATCGTAATCATCTAGCTCAACTGGAATGCGCAAGGCAAAAGTATGATCTTTATAGGGTTCAATTTTACCGGTCTCGGGGTGCTAGTTGGGAGACCGGGTTATATGATACATACCGTATTATCAAGAGGGGCTCTCGATTGAGTTTTATCGTATCGTTCGTAGAGAGCTCAAACCTTTGCATACTTGGCATCATATCTCTTGGTTCTTATTTGGATTTTCTCTATGTGTGGTTTTGTTGCTTGTCATGTTCTTCATGACAAGCCCAAGTTAATCAAAAACGGATTTCGTATGAAAAACTTGTTGGGTTTTTTATTTTGGAGGTTTTACCGGTTATTCTTGTATAGAGAGGTTAAACCTTTCATCATTTGTTTTAACCTCCCATGTTGTACTATGATGTTTCTCTGCATGGTTTTGTAGAGCTCGTTGTGGTGATTCCAACGAGCCCAAGAACATTGAAAACGGAGTCCGGATGATGAAGATATGTTCGTTTTTGTGTTTGGTGTTTCTGCGGTTTTTCTGTAGGCCGGAATCTCCGGGGTAAACACCCCGGAGTCTTTGGTATGGGCCAGAAATCTGAATATTTCCTGCTGTGCCTTTTGGCTTTGTTTCTGGTGCCTAGGCCGGAGTTAGGCCGGAGTCTCCGACCTAAAACTGTCCTGAACATAACGGGAAGATTTCTTCAAGCCCTATTTAAGGGGCCTTCTTTCCCAACGGTTTCCTAACCTTTGAGCTCGTGTTTTGCCCCCATTGTTGACCTTCTTGAGCTTTTATATCTCTTTATTCCTCCCTGATTCTTGCCTCCAATTAGAGGGAAAAGAGAGAGGAGATCTAGATCTACCATTCCACCAATCAATCTCTTCTCTAAGTGAGGGGAAGCTTTTGGATCTAGATCTTGGATGGATTTTGTGTTTTTCCTCCCCCCCCCTCCCCCCCCCCCCATGGAATAAGTTGCTTTGGTGGGATTTGAGAGTGAGGGATTTTGAGCACTTCTTGTGTTCTTACCCATTGCATGAGTTGCATCGGTTTGAGTTCTCACGGTGAAACGTGGAAGTTGAAGTTGAAAAACTTGTTACTCTTGGGGTACTTGGAGTGCCTGGAGCTTGTCCTCTTGGATAATTGGAGTGCCCTAGACGGTCCTTGTTCATCTCAGAGTTTTGGTGGCTCGCGGGATTAGTTGGGAGGCTCCAATTAAGTTGTGGAGTGTGGCTCAACCTTGCGATTCTTGTGGCTTTGGGAGCCGCGGAAATTTCGTGGGAGCCTCTAATTAAGTTGTGGAGTGTGCCTCATCCTTGTACGGGTTCGGTGACCACCCTCAAGTGTCCCATAGTGGTTCGTGGCACTCCACATTGGTGGGAGGCACGAAGGATATTACGGTGTGCCATTGACTACTATTCGGAGATCACTTTGTGACTCCGCACGCTCCAACGGAGACTATCTTCCATTGGGAAGTGAACTTTGGGATAAATCATCGTCTCCAAGTGCCTCGATATTTCTATACACGAGCTCCTTACTTATGCAATTTACTTTGTGATAGCCATCGAGCTTGAAGTTATATATCTTGCTATCACATAGTTGCTTATCTTGCTTAGCATAAGTTGTTGGTGCACATAGGTAAACTAGCTTGTTTAGGATTCGTGCTTGATATAAACTTATTTATATGATCTGGGACCACTAGGGGTCCGCATACAAAAGCTCCGGACAAATATTCCCTCTCCATATAAAATCTCGGAATAAATCGACTAGTGATAGAAACTATTTCTATGACTCGGGACATTCTATGTCCGCATATGTTATCTCTCTGATATGTTTAGATATATCAATCACGCGGAAAGACCATTCCGATGATCCATCTCTATGTTCCAGACCAACCATAATACACAACTAACCAGACCTAACTTAAGAGTGTGACCTCTACAGGTTCGAATAACGAGTAGCTATGATCAGAAGTACTTATTCAATCATCGATGAGGGTCAGAACCATGAATATCCTGAATGACCACTACTGTTATACAAAGAACACTCTGTTGAACTGTTGGCTATTAATATATCATTCTCATTACTCACGATACTGAATTTTACCCGAGATTAGGTATTCCGATAAATATTTCCATGAACCAATCCTTGATTCACCATATCTTTGTCTATATCGTTAAGTTGCAAGTATCTTTTTACTCGTTCTCGTATTTCGATATCCCACATGATGTAACCACATCATGCATTGTCTGCAGAACATATTGGATATATCTCATACCGAGTTGGGCCAGGATGTATCTCTCTTTTAACAGAGGAGTAATTTCCCATCTCGGAACATTACGATATATGCACTCCTTTGGAATTACCTTGTGACTGCTGTTTGGATCACCCAATTAAGGCCATGATGATTGACAGTACCAAAGCAACACTTCATGTATGCACAACCTTAATAACCTCGTGGTCTAAGGACATGTCATATAATAACCATGCTGCGATATGTCACTAAGGACAAAAGACACTTTCGAATCTCTTAGCATATCAACGATTTGGGTCTATCCAGCCATATTGTTTCCACCAACAATATGCTACTCATTGATGCTTGACATAAACAACGTCCTAGACCAGGAAAACACGGTCATCAAGCAATCAACGAATTAGTCTAAAGACAAGACTAGGGTATCTTTATTCCGTTCATGTCTCTACACGTGCGTGTGAGTTTTCCTCTGAATCTCACATGCAGAAGCCACATTAATTATAGCATAGAATCATGAAGCATAACTATGAAACAGATGTAAATTCTTATTGCCTTTTGGGCATACATCCAACACGGGACAACTCTATTTTCTTGACTTTTGGCTTGGACTCGCCGGCGAACCCCATCGCACCCAAGCCGTTCGATGGATTGACTAGCCAGACCAGGTATGGGGACCTTCTTTATCTTCGTTGGCAAAGGTCGGTACATTAATCCCTACATGTTTTTAGTGTCGGTTTTGAATGTTAGCAGGAGAGCTGCTAAATTCAATTATCAGAAAGAAGAGTTTTACAAAGGCAGGTGAAAAAGCATGGCTAGAGAAACCATGTCACCCGGTAAGAAAAGACCCCGGAAAAATCAACCCGGGTCAAAAGGAATTACAGCCCCAGCAACATTCCAAAGAATGGCCTCATCTCGTATTCGTCTAAACAACAGGTCTACCGAAAGCTCTTCATGTTGAAAAACTCAGCGGTTACGCTCCAGCCAAATCTCCCAAGCCGCTAAGAGGATTAGGGATTGGATCCCCTTTCGTTTATCAGCAGGTGTTCTAGTGCGGCACTGTTGGAGCCACTCCGAGATGCTGGAAATTTCTCCCCACGACTCAGGCTTGATTGCATCCGTCTTTGTGTGAGTAGCAAGCTTCGTCCATATTTTCCTTGCCCAGGGGCATTCAGTTAACAGATGCAGTGGTGTCTCCAGGCTCCGCATACAAAGTGCGCAGAAATAGTTATTTTCCCAGCCTCGTCTCTGCAGTGCATCAGCCGTCAAGATGCGATCAAGAGCAGCAGTCCACATGAAGAATTTACACTTGCCCGGCGCCCAACACTTCCATATGGTGGTGGTGAAGTTCAAGGTCGTGGCACCCGCAAACTGCACCAGGTAGGCCGAGCGCGCCGAGTACACGCCAGAGGGCTCAAGACGCCATCGGATGGTATCTAGTGTGTCAGCGTCCAATTGCACGTCATCGAGAAGGCTAGCAAGGGTTTGCAACTCGGGCAGCATCTCCGCCGTGAGGCCTGCCCTGAGGTCGAGCAGCCAACGATGGTTCCTGAGCGCGTCGCGAACTTTGCGGTGCTTTCTCATTGAAGCGGCATAGAGAGACGGCGCCAGCTCCCTAGGTGCGACGCCCTGCAGCCATCTATCATGCCAAAAATTTGCAATGGCACCATTGCCTATTGTGATCTCGGTGGCCGCGGCGAACAGCGCCCTGTCAGTATCATCACAGGGTAATCTCGAGCCAACCCAAGGCCTGGAAGGCGTCGTCCAGGAGGCCCAAAGCCAACGCAATCTGAGCGCTCTGCTGAATTTTGTCAGGTCATGCACTCCCAACCCACCAAACTGCTTCGGTCTGCACACAGTCGACCATTTAACACGACAATGTCCACCATTGCACGAGCCCTCTCCTCGCCACAGCCATGCCCGGCATTTCTTCTCAATAATCTTGATCACCGCCATTGGGATTCTATGCGTTGTCATCATGTAGATGACAATGGAGGAGAGAACACTTTTTAGCAGGACCAGTCTCCCTTCCCTTGAAATTAGCGCTCCTTTCCAAGCTGCGAGCAACCCATCTATCTTGTCCAATAAGGCTTGGAAATCTCCTCTTCGCAGCTGATATAAGGATAGGGGCATCCCCAGGTATTTGCAGGGGAATTCCTTGATAGTTACATTGAGAGGTTGCAGGGCGGCGTGTATGTCAATATTTCCACAACGGATGGCCATGGCCACACTCTTTGCTAGGTTTGTGTGTAGTCCAGTAACCTTGGCAAAAACCTCAAGCATCAATTTGATCATAGTGGCGTCTCTAACGGTAGGCTTGATGAAGAGAGCAACATCATCTGCATATAGGGAGGTGCGAATGCTGATGTTCCGACCTGGGAGTTTGGAGAGGCCTCCCTGCTCCGTGGCACAGTCCAAGATACGCTGCAATGGATCCATAGCTAGGATGAACAGGAAAGGGGACAAGGGGTCCCCTTGCCTCAAACCCCGGCGATGATGGATGAAATCTGAGGCGTTTCCATTGATTAGAACTTGAGAGGAGGAAGAGGCGAGTATCATTGCAATCCACTCACGCCACCGGCTCCCGAAACCTCTCGCGCGCAGCATATCCAAAAGGTAAGGCCAGGACACGGTATCAAAAGCTTTGGCCAGGTCCAGCTTCAGTAGAATTGCTGCCTTCCTTGTTCTGTGAAAGAACCTAGCAGTGTTTTGAACATAGATGTAGTTCTCTTGTATGCATCTTTTCTTAACGAAGGCACTCTGACATGGGGCGATCATCTCCTCTAACTTCGGTGCCAATCGTGATGCCAGAATTTTGGAGAAAATCTTTACGAAGCTGTGGATCAGGGAGATGGGCCGAAACTCCTTGAGGGAAGCAGCACCTTCACACTTGGGAATCAGGACGATAAGCGATGTGTTGATCCGTGTAAGAGCCCTGCTATCTAGATTGAACAGCTGATGAAGAGCAGCATGCAGGTCATGTTTTACGATATCCCAACAGGCACGGAAGAAACCTCCCGAGAATCCATCCGGCCCGGGCGCCTTGTCCGCCGGCATCGAGTCGATCGCTTGCTTGATTTCTTCTAGAGAGAAAGGAGTTTCTAAACTGTTCAAATCCGGGGCTGGGAGGTTCAGGGCGTCCCAATTGAAGGCAGAGGTCGTTTGGGAGTGAGAGCCCAAGGTTCGATCAAAGTGCTCCTGTGCATGCTCTAGCATTGCAGACTGATTGGTGATAAAACCCTCATCGGATTGCAGGCCATATATTAGATTTTTTCGACGTCTAGCATTTGCTTTGCGGTGGAAAACCCTCGTCTGAAGTTTCAGATGTTAGTACAACTAAGGTTTAGCAGCAGACCAACACCTTAGTTGTACTAACATCTGACGAGTCATCCAACAATGATACCGACATTTGGGTGGCCGCGGCAACTCTCATTCACAACTTCAATGACAGTGAACTTCCACGACATGTAGGGTCGGTTATTGGGCATGCGTCGGCGTTGAACCGTGACAGGGAAAACGTCCATTACCAACTTTGGAAGGGTTACTTCAATCCCATCACGCCAACATATCCGACGCATATTTTTCGTCGCCATTTTCGGATGGCAAAACATGTGTTAATGCGTATTCTGGAAGGGTGAGGCTATATGATGATACCATTATCATCATGCCAGCATGCCCAACACATATTAATAGTATGAAGAGAATTTTGGACAACTATGCATCATCCACTGGCCTGCACATTAATTATAGCAAATCAATTATGATTTCTCTCAACATGAGTGCACAAAGAGCACTGGAGTTTGCTGATTTATTTGGTTGTGACATTGGCAAAATTCCTTTCACCTATTTGGGACTACCTCTGGGAACAACCAAGCCCACAGTTCAGGATTTAATGCCCTTGGTGGATAGGATTGAGAGGAGCTTAACAACAAACTTCATGATGATGTCATACAGTGGAAGGGTTCAAGTTATAAATTCTCTCCTGACTTCCATTGCAACTTTTACAATGTTCTCAATTAAAATTCCTCCAAAATTCTTGAGCATATACAAAAAATCAGACAACATTGCCTATGGAATAAAAACTGAAAATAGAGAGCTCCCTAACTGCTTGGGACATAGTTTGTAGGACTAAAAAGAGAGGAGGTGTTGGAGAGCTGAACTTAAAAATAGAGAATGAAGCTTTGCTGCTCAAATATCTGGATAAATTCTATAATAAGGCAGACACTCCCTGGGTACATCTTATTTCGAACTCTTACTACTCTCACAAAATCCCACATGCTGCAGCCTCTTGTGGTTCGTTCTGGTGGAAGGATGTGATGAAACTGGTGCCCATTTTTAGAGGAATCACTACTTGCACTATTAATTCAGGCAACACAGTTCTATTCTTTAAAGACCTGGGGGAGAAAGGTCTAGCGTGGAGGCTTGCCCTAGAGCTTATTCCTTTGCTTTACAGGAAGATGTGTCAGCACTTGAGTTCCTGTCAGCTGATTCCCTTAGTTCCAATTTTCATTTGCATCTATCTACAGAAGCTCTTGAAGAGGTCAGACAACTGCAGGCGGCTATTGCTCACATTGTCCTTGATGAACACTCTCCCGATCAATGGACATATGTTTGGGGTGCAACGAGATACACTACCAGCCAGTTTTATCAGTTCTGTTTTCGAAATATCCATCGTCAGAATCCTATGGTTGTCTTTGGAAAGCTAAGTGTACTCCTAAGATCAAGTTCTTCTGCTGGCTGCTTTGGTCTGACAGGCTAAACACTAAGAATATGCTCAAGAGAAGGTGTTACAATGTCACTACTGATTTTGATCGCAAGCTGTGCAACTTTGGGGAGGAGACTCTTGAACATCTGTTCTTAACATGCCCCTTCAGTATTTCCTGCTGGAATAAGTTAGGAATGACTAGGCAGCACACTGGGCAGGGCAACAGATTCAATTTCATAGCACAAGCCAGATTAGAGTGGAAAAAGGCAATGTTTATGGATGTCTTTGCTCTGACAGCATGGAGTATATGGAAAGAGAGGAACACCTTATGTTTCAATGGCATTTTTCATACGCTAAGTGCTTGGTCTACAAGGTTCAAGGAGGAGTTCCTGTTATTAGTTCATAGAACCAAACAGGAGCAACATCAGTTTATCAAAAGCTGAGTCGCAACCATGTAGACTTCGGTCACATTCTCCCTTGTAAATATGTGAATTTTACATCATATTAATATATAAAGGCACTAGGAGGCTTTCCTATTGTTAAAGATTCAAAAACAAATATGATGATTACTTTGAGGTGAAGCCGGAAGCCACCGGTAAGTATGGCTTATTTTCTTACTAGAAGTGCATTGCGGCTATCCGGATGCTTGCATATGGAGTAGCTGGTGATCTTGTTGATGAGTATTTGCGCATGAGCGAGTCCACTTCCGTAGAGTCCATGTATCGGTTCTGCATAGCTGTGATTCAGTGTTTGCTGTGGAGTATCTGAGGGAACCGAATGTTGCAGACACTGCCGTCTGTTGTCGATCAACAAGAGTAGAGGCTTTTCTGAAATGCTGGGTGCATAGATTGTATGCATTGGGAGTGGAAGAACTGTCATTTTGCTTGGCAGGGGCAATACCAGGGACATGTAAGAGAGTGCACCATCATACTTGAGCGGTGGCATCTCAAGATCTCTGGATTTGGCACTCTTTCTTCGGCATGGCAGGATCTCACAATGATATCAACGTGCTTCAGCGATCTCCGGTATTCACTAAGCTTGCCAAGGGCAATGCTCTAATTGTCAACTTTCACGTCAATGGAAATCATACAACAAGTTGTACTATCTGGCCGATGGCATCTACCCTTCATGGTCTACATTTGTGAAGACAATTCGTAATCCTAATGAAGAGAAAACTCGTCGGTTTGCTCAACAACAAGAGGGCGCTAAGAAGGATGTGAGCGAGCATTTGGTGTGCTCCAATCTCTTTTGCTATTGTTCAACATCCTGGTAGAACATGGAGCAATGAAACCATGTGGGAGGTGATGACTGCTTGTGTGATCATGCACAACAGGATCGTTGAGGATGGCGTGATGAAAGGCTCTTCAACCAAGGATGGGAATTCCAGGGGGAGTTGATTGAGCCCTCGCCAGGACCGTTGACATTTCAACAGTATCTCCACGTGCATCACGAGATGCGTGATAAAGCTACCACGATCGACTTAGAATGATTTGGTTGAGCATATGTGAACTCACCTGGAAACCAGTAGTGTCTTCCCTCCATTTTATTTCATTGTGCAGACCATGTTTGTTTATTTTATTCTACTTTTATTATGTGAACTATGTTGTAAAATTATAAACCATGTTATTTATCTATTTGTGGACTATTTATATTTATTTGCTACAATTTTATATGTATTTCTAAATTTGTGTGAACTTGAAGCGAATAGCAAAATAAATGGCCAGGCCGACTAGGGGCAAAAAAAATGCAGGGGGCCGTTCGGTTCCCGTTCCCCCCACCCCAAAACGGAGCACGTCCTCATTTTGTGTCCGCGGACCGCCCCAAACGGATTAAAATAGGCACGTTTTGTGTCCGTTTTGCGGAGCCCGTTGGAGGTGCCCTTAAAACAGAGAAGTGACCGAGGCGCCTTCCTTTTCGATCAAACATTCCCCGTGTCTATTAAAACACTTATTACATGCCGCAAGTAAAAATATATACACAAAGCATTGGATTAAAAATCCCAAAACTTGACACTATTATGGACAGAGCACAAAACATATTATGGTATTTAGCTCATTAGCATGGCAATGTAGCGACTGTGACCAATCCTGGATTACTGTCAGGTAGAGCAAATCACATATGCTAGCTGAGCAAAATCCTCTGATTTGATTTTGTTCACCCAGATTAGGGCATGGGCATCTGCTAAGCTGCATTCTACAGAACTGCTCAACCTGTTTCTTGGATTGGATCGACGGTCTAACAGCGTATCAACACAGTAGTTTCCCTCAAGTTATCCTACTTTCCGCAAACTAAGGTCACTTCCACACTATATCACCCAAAAACTTGAGAGCAGGAACACCTCTAATTTCCATGTCCACAAGAGGTGCTTGCATTATATGCAACCCCATCAACTCTGGATCAATCTTTATCATATCTAAAGCACGTGTTTGATCCTGCATTAAACAAAATGCATAAATTGCCCTGGTACATTGGTGGTTTTCTACTTTCTACAAGAAGCAGATCAATTAGTTGAAATTCTAAATTATGAGAACAGTGTCTGGGGTACCTTTCTTTTTATAGCACAGAATTTACAATCTGACGATGAAGGTGGTAGAACTTGGTTAACGATGAGTCTTCTTACTGGAACACTTTCTTTTTGCAATGAAGAATGTAACCTTGCTGATTCACTGATTGCCATGACCTGAAAAGGCCAAGAAAAGGTTAACTATTAGATGAGACATATACATGCAGAAGGGGCTGGGGGAGATGAGCTTAAATTTACCGTTGGAATCGTCACAATTATAAATTCTGTTGACTCTGTGTCGCGAAAAAGCTCTCGCACCTTGACCATCCTTTCTCTGAGTTGCTCCAATTTGTTCGCCTTGAGAGGGAGAAGATGAGTCAAAAGTCTTAAAACACCTACATGGTGAAGAAACAATATATTCTATAGGAACTCAGCAAGGAACTTACTGCATCCTGCTGTTGAACTTCTTGTCCAAACACTGATTTAATAGCTGATGTTGCTGAAGCAATTTTGCTCCTAAGCTGGACAAGAGAAAAAAAAACTAAATCAGTATGACAATCCTCACTAGATAGAACGTCTAGCTATCTGAAATGAGTTTTGAAGAAAACATTCCCGTAAAATACTTGTTACTCCTATATTCCAGAGAAATGGCATGCAATAGACAAAATGAATTCTTAAAGCTTACAGCCATGATATTTGTGAGGTCTGATTACCACAAGTGACAAAATAAGTAGACTGCACTGAACACTGTGCAATAAAAATTGAAACAGGGTAATGACCAGATGAATGTACAAGAGGACGTACAGCCTTCCAATTTCAGAGGTTGACAAAAAGGCACAATATGAAGTTGTGCAAACATGCACAAGTGGATGAAGGCTACAGCAGCAGAAATGCATTAGCTACTACTAATATTTGTCCAGCAAAATAACAGAAGTGATATTGCAAACACGTAGAGCAATACAAAGTCATTTTTTCTTCAGTCAGCAATTTAATCTGTAGCATGGCTGTGTGGTCCTTACATCTTAAGATCATAGCTCAGCACAGTACTAAAGATAAAATACCTTCAAGATCTTCCCAATAGATGCATCCAAGAAGTCTGGCAAGGATAGTAACCGAAGTGTATGGCCCTGCCAATGGGTGAACCAAATCATACATACTTTTGTGGTTGTCAAGAGTTAACCTTTGTATTCTCAGAGATATGGTCATTACCGTAGGGGCCGTGTCAAATACAATGCGGCTAAACATGCTATATTCTGGTGCTTCGAGGAATTGTATAACCTGCAGTGACATGCAAATAGGAAATCACAAGTAAGAACTGGAAGAATCAGACGAGCTAGGGCGACTACAAGCCCAAGCCATATGTGTTCCCCATGCATTTTGTAAAGAATGGTTGTGTTTGGGCCTAGCTTGGTGCTTGGCGTTGTGGTTCTTATGTCTGTTGTGTTTTCTTTTGTTTTTATCTACTGGAAGACATGAGCTCCGGTTACGTCATTTCGGGAATAGAACCCACAGCGACATGCTTCGTACGGACGCAAAATAAAGCTCAAAGACATATCTTTTTACCTTTGAAATTGCTATTGCCTCATCCAATCCTGGTGGTGGTGTGTCGAGTAACTCCCCAAGCTTCAACTCTCCAAGCTGTGTTTAATAAGATCACAATTACAAAACTGAAGATGGACAAAGCAATTCAGGCTAATCATGAACAAGGGAACAATTATGACTGAAGAGAAAGGACTATGGATGTATTGGTAGAAAAACTAGAAACATGGCCATGTACCTGTTCAGCAAGAATCCCTAAGCCCATGCCGTCCATGAAATCTTTTACACCACTGCCTCCATTCTTTTGATTTATTGTCCGAAACTCTTGCGAGACTTCTCAGGATTTATCTGCGTCAGAATAGCAAAATGCAGATTCAAGTACTATCCATAGAAATCAAGATTCTAGGCCAAATCATGCACATGATTAAACCAAACTTCCACATAACTTAATCCTTGTGATCTCTGAATTTATCTGAAATTTTAACAGTTCAATTTCTCAGTTCATCACATTTGAAATGGTTCCATTGACATAGTCCTGGTAAACATTGCGTGAATAAAGCAAAACGTATCATGAAAGTGCATACTACTCCGTACTTTTCAAGGGAAATCAACGATAGAAATTGGCTACAAATCAGAGCATGCTTGAATTATCGACAGACACAAACATTACTGTTTTTTAGCATAGGAGTGTACCGGTTTTGGTGTTGCAATACCAATGTAACTCACCTCGAGCGCAAACAGCGGCGAATCAGTGCCTTCAACAGGCGCGAGAGCCCCGCCAGTCAAATCCTGCGACAAGCAGGCAGTAGCAATGTCACAACACATCACAAAAGCAAACTCACATGGAGGTGCTGGAGGGTGGTAGTAGTCGACCTGCGCAAACGAATCGCTGAGGGAGTGCGCGGGGTCGGTGGAGACGACGAGGGTGGGGTGGCCGCTGTTGGCGAAGCGCACGGCCAGCGACGCCGCGCAGCTCGTCTTCCCGACGCCTCCCTTGCCCCCGAGCATGTAGTACCTCCGCGTCGTCCGGGCCGCCATCTCCTCGAACCCGAGCTCCTCGGCCGCCGACGGGGCGGCCTCCGCCGCCGCGGACGCGCGCAGGCGCAGCGAGGCGTAGCGGACGGGGCGCTGCGCGGGAGCCTAGGGAACGGGCCCGCGCGGGCGCCGCCGCCAGGGAGAGGCGGCGCGCCGCGGCGTGGATGTGTGGGGAGGCGGTGGCGAGCATCGTGGCGGATGAGAGAGGGGGGAGATGGGTTTCGCTTCTGATTTTCTGACGGATGAAGACGACACCGCTCTCTCGGCCTCTCGGACGAGCACGGCGGCTCCCGTTGCCACGCCGCTCTCTCGCAGCAAGGCAGCCCATCTGGCCCAGCTTTGCTATCCACAAGGCCCAACCGCTTCACCTGCCCACCAAACATTCCGGACTGTCTTCATGAAGTCAGCCGGCCTACATAACTTAACAGGTTTCCCTAAAAAAACATAATTTATCCGGTCGGCCTACTTGCGACACCGGCCTATCACCCAGCCCAAAGCAGGTCTGATGTAAAAGTGTACTTAAATGCGAATATTTTGCAACTAGTTGCACCTGCACCTCCATGTCATGCCTACAAGTTTAAAAAAATCATGAACATGAATTATGTTGTATCATGTGAATTTACAAAATTCCGCTCCAATTTTTTTTTAGAGTAAAGAAAACCTAGCCTTTGCTAAGCCAACTTCTTCCATCGTCTCCTCGTCAGTTCTTCTGGTGACCAATCTGCAGGAAACCCCAGTTCCAAATCTATCTCCTAGTTTATTTTTTGTCAATGCTAGAATTTTGTGTTCTTGGTGATGATATATCAACGATGGATACGACATCGCACGGGACATGATCTCACAGGTATACTCTCATCCTGGTGTGGCGGCCACAGCCGGCACCAAGGAGCCATGTGTTGTTTTGTTTCCACAAATCGTCGGACCTAGGTTTAAAGATTTGTTGTCTGACGCTTCAACTAGTCTTTGCATGGTAGCGAAAATGCTAGTGTCAAGTTTGGTTCGATGGTTTTCATGTTTATTATGTGGTTGCGAAGATTTTCTCTAACAATACGGCGAGAATTCAGTGGTTTAGTGACCTCTCCCGCAAAGGTGTGCCTTTGACCACAACGTGTTCAATGTTTTTGGGTTCTTACCTAGTACCTATTAGGGAGGATGACTCAAACGGCTAGCTCTTAAGAAGACTTGTGCGGTAATGGTCTTTTGCGAGTTTTTCACTTGAAAATTGGTGAAATATCAAGGTGCAAAAGGACGAGCCTCAAATAATGGACTTCTTTTACAGGCTTAAAAATTAAGGTGCCCTCTCCCCAGCTTCTCTCATAAGTCATCCTGCTTATTATTTGGGATTTTTAAACTATTTATGTTATGACTCAACTAGAAGTTTCGACTAATAAGCTGGGCGGTTTATGGGAAAAGGTGGAAAGGGGTGGCTTATAATTGTTAAGCTGCCAAAAGAACTGGGCCGGCCTTTGGTTAACTTCTAGTTTTATCAGGAATGCTTGTCCGTGTATGTTTCTGATGTGCATAATTTGGTTAGCTAATCAACAAGGTTGGACTGTTTTTCTATAAAAAAAAATCGTGCAGTTTTTCCTGTAACTTCTAGCTTCATCAGGAATGTTTGTTCGTGTACAAGACAAGTGTAAGTGGGCTGTGGGCATAACAAAACAAAAATAGTCACGCATGAATTTTCGTAACCTTCACTAGACTAGAAATCGACCACAAACCTGCGATGACTTTGTGAACTTGTGATCCCTATAACCCTATGTCCATGCCTGCACAGCAACCCTACACTACATGCACAAGATCAAAACGCGCATTCTCCGAATCAACCAGACGCAAATGACACCATTCTACAAGCTTGGCTACAAATACTCCTCTACTGAATCAAATCATGGCTCAAATCGACCGCTCGGTGACGCCATTTCCAACGACACACGCATCCTGCTGTCCACTGCCTATTGCCTGACCCCTCATCGTCGCGGCCGACGGCGAGGGCCAGGCTCGCCGTTTCTTAACCACTCTGCGTGCTCGGCCTGCCGACGGGCGCGCGGTCGTGTACGCACGGCCAACTTGATCCAGTTGCGTCCCGTTCGGACAAGGGAAGAGACGAAATTACCGGCAGATCGACTGATTGATAACCGCATAACTCACGCGTTCGGTGTCACTTGAGGTCTGAAAGTTTCTTCATCCCGTCGAGCCGAAGAAAACAAGTGTTAATGTCGATTCCTTCTTTCTAGTCTGGGAGAGGCTAGTTTAGTCGGCTGGCAGATGATTCTCCGAAGATAACTTGGTTTAATCCTTCGCTAGCGACCTCGCTTGGCTTCTGGCGGCGGTGTATTGTCTAATGCGATAATATTTACACGCAAGTTATGTAGGAGTATGAGAATGACAACACCTCATTGTCTAATAAAAGAGAGCATGACAACACCTTGAATAAAAATTAGGAATCCTTTTCAAATAAAAGAGAGCATGACAACACCTTTGAATAAAATTAGGAACAATGTCTGAAGTGCTGCAGGTAATCCGTATCTATCTATCTATTATATACTAAAAGCAATATGCAGAACTCTAACGGAGACACTACGTTAATCCACATAGGTTAGAAATATATAATCTATTGATTTTGGTTGTGACGGTTGAGATTAAAAGATGGAGAAGTTACGTACAATATTGAACACGTACAACAAATTGTTTTCAACACGTACAACACAAAACCATGTCCCGTTCCATTAATTTTAAAACAGGGAACAGGGAGTCATATTTTTACGCTACGTTAATAGAGTCCAGACCGGATACAACAGCATCAGCATGCTAAGCTAACTCCAAAACATATGGGTAGCCTGATCGGTAATTAAAAAAAAGGAGAAGCTGATGGATTCAAAAAAAAAAACAAAGCTGATCGGTGCGATCAGCTACTAGCTGAAGCACACGATTTTTTTTAAAAAAAACTGATCGGAGCTATCAGCTATTACTAGCTACGCGCATGTACGTCTCAGGAACAATCGTACTGCACTAAAACATGGTGGTGGCCTGTAAATGTAAAATGATTTGCACGGAAAGCGTATTGGAGTAAATGATTTTGCCATTGGAAAAAAAATCTGAACAAAAATTTGGTGCATATATCTCGACATTATATGTGCGCACGTCAAGTTTCGTGAAAAACCGATATTTTTAGTGGCATATGTAAAAAAGACCAAAAATGTTTCCTGAAAAGCATATTTTAGCACCGAAATTTATTTTGTTACACACGGCACAAAAAAAATCGATTTCCCGTGAGACGACTTTGTGAGCATACAGAACGGCGACATGTACATGAATTTTTTTTGTCCAATTATTCTGACATATCACAACGTTTAATATGCATTTTAAAAACCGAGAGCATATGCTCCACTGTGTCAAAACGTCACCCGCGATTTGCTCTATATAGGAATATCATCTACAGTAATATACTTCAAAGAGTAAAAAAAAGTTGTGGAACGCGTAGTGGTGCCAAGGACACACCCTGAAAAGACAAAATGTCTGACAGTCTCAGTACCAAAACACAAAGAATTAGACGGATATAGTATGCCTGTATTTCGAACGACACCAGATCTACCACCAAGAAATTATCGTGAAGGATTTACATACCGTACATACAGAGTCGGACCTTAGTGTAAGTTAGGTGTGGCCACCGCACTCAGCTTTTGACTACGTTGAAAATATTTTTCCGGGGAGGGCTTAGAAGGGAATATTTAGTATTTTGCTCCCCCCCTTAAAAAAAACATTGTTATATTCTCTTCCCTCCTCTTGACAATTTATGTGAAGCTCCGCCACTGCGGCCTCCCTTAGTGAAAAGGTAAATGGATAGAGGGTACGTTCATGGCGATAGAATTCTGGACTCAAGGTGTAATACAAAATATTAATGTTGTTTAATACTATACTATAAGATCATATTTCATATCATCCATAGTTCTCAACTAAGTTAAATATGTTCTAAACATAACAAATAGTTATTAGTTTGCAGAAATAAAAATCTGTGGACATGTTCAATATGGTAAATATGATGCCCTTGCAAATTTTTATAGTTTTCTCATAAATAATTGTTACCAAAATGATTTCTTTTTACGTCACTAACCCGTCCAGGTGCATGGTTTACTACTAGGGTGACATGGTGTTTTGGGGAATTTAAAATAATAATTCGCGCGTACATTAAAATGAACCATATCAAAATGGTGATATTATCTTAAGAATAAACAAATCTAGACCTTTCTCTTGTGAACATATTTTGTATGATGTAATCAAATCCAGTTTTCATGATGTCAAATACACTTTTCTACATTAGATGGTTTGTAATTATACACGATTTAAGCGAGCAAATTATTTGTGTGTTTAACGTCCAGCTTTTTTACGGTACCCGGTACTGCAGGGAGGAGGCAGCAGTATGCAATCCATCTAGCCGTTGATTTCTTGAGGGTAATATAGACTTTCCACATGGAAAACGAAAGTGTCAAACGGGAGTACGGGACCTAGCCCGTCGTTCGCAGTTTGCCTCCTCCGCGGGCCTGCCTATCTGCCTCCCCTGCATCTGCCGTCTACCTGGCGGCCGCCGCGACCTAGCTGAGACCACCCTCTCCGAGCTCGCCGCAACGCTACAGACATAGCCGGTCCTGCCCTCGCCGAGCTTGCCGCCACGACCCTGTTCATGTTCGTCGGCGTGTTCCCGTGACCCGCTTGCCATCGCCGCGTTTGACCTAGCTGGTCGCCCGCTCGTCGACCTAACTGCAGCGTTCCCGATTCTCTCGTCGGTGTGCATCATCCTCACACGCGTGTATGCGTCTTTATATGGCAAATCTCGTGGTAAGTAAATACGTATTCTCAGATGTTCAGATGGAATAGTTCTTTCGGTCAGTAAGCTAGATAGTTAAGATTAGCAATTCGATATGTGTGTTTCATTGTGGATTCCACCGGTAGCAAACCCGTATGCAGATTGAATCGTGAATTTCAGGCTTGGCAAACCCATGTGAATAGTTTTTTTTTTTTAATCTGGATGATCATAGCAGAGTAGAAACTGAATGAACACGATGGACTGAACTTGTGAATAGTTTGATTTTTTCGTTTTGACTAGACACGGAATGGTGCCGATATTTTACAGTATTATTAATACTAAAATGTGTAAGTTTGACGATCAGACTTATACCTAGATGCTTATAGCAGAGTAGAAACTGAATGCACACGATGAACTTAACTTGTGAATAGTTTAATTTTTTCGTTTTGCCTAGACACGGAATAGTGCCCATATTTACAGTATTAACACTGAAAATGTGTAAGTTTGACAATCAGACTTGTAATAATTTAGCTTTGATTCGTATTTTCAGTGTACGTCATGGAGGGCATTGAGCCATGGCATCGCCCTGCAGACCTGGGATCGCAACCACGCACAGTCAGACTCCATCCGCTGGAAGCTGACCCGTAATGGCCAATATTCTGGCTCAATTCGAGGGAGCTCTGGCTGCTCTGCGTCATCAATATCAAACCCTGATCTGGGCTACCAAGACGCCGGCTAAGTGCCAGTTCCATGAGTGGTTGGCAATTCAGAACAAATGCCTGACGGCGGACAACCTTCAGAAAAGAGGATGGAGATCGAGGTGTCTATGGAAAGTGGTGAATGGTCTGTGAAAATTTTCGTGTTAGAAAGGAAGATGTATAATCTGTATAACTGTTGTAGCCTGAACCGCACACCGCAAATATAAGCAAGGGAGAATTTAGGAGATATTTTCCTTGAAAGAGAGGCACACCAGGAAGCTTATACTCTGTAATGTACAGTCTTGTGTCTGCCCTTGAAAATGTTTCCATGAGCAATGACTTACACAATCCACACAAAAAAATCATACTAATGTTTCAGAAGATTAGAGGAATATGCTTAAAAGAGGATATGCCGAAATTCATCATAGACACCAATAATAGTAGGATGCGATCTCTAGATCCAGTACAACAACTTTATCACCAAAAGATGTATAAATATAACAAGATATCATTTATTAAATGATAACAGAGGGAGTAGAAATGACTTAACAATTAACAATGAGAATTCGAAACAAAGTTCCTTTACTCTTTGAAGAAGCCTCAGGGGCACTACATTATATATGTATCAGACTACAACAAAAAGCAACAATACAACATCAATTAGAACTCAGAAAATTCACCTCTGCTACAGGGGATGATCGAATCGTGGGGATCACAGTTCATACTAACGCAATTTTCCATGCTAGCTAGCTTCATTGACACTCGCGAGTAATGCCTACCCGAAGAGATCAAATCGCCAAGCGTGCAGCGTCAGAGCGGCCTCCTCTGGCTCAGTAGCTGCTATTGCTTGACCAAGGACGCCAGACGCTTCTCCATTCTCCTCCTCCCGATGCAAGAGCGGCACCATCCACGGCGAGGCGGGGTTGCCGGGGTTCAGATACCCGGTAGCCACAAAAGTGTGCTGCTGCTGGTGGCGCACCTAGTACGACGACTCGCGGTCGATAACGCCGGCGTCAGGCGACGCGTGGGAGGGTCCGTCCACGGCGACAGTGAGCGGCCGCGGCGCCAGCGCGTCCACCTGCGGGAGCGTCGCCGTGGTGGAGCGACGGGCGAGGAAGCTGTCCCTCACCCTCCCTCCCAAGCCCCTCTCGGACGAGGAGGCGGCCGTGGGTGAGCCGGACATGTCGCGCGACTGGGTGAGCCGCGGAAGCTGCAGGCGGGGGACAGAATCGTGGCTGGAACCCTAGCTGAGGGCAGCTGTGGGCGGAGTACGCGCCATGACGGCGGTCGATCTTGCCCGGGAGAGCGCCTACTCGAGGGAAGGGAGGAGGCCAGTGGTGGGGGACGGTGGCGGCGACGGAGCGTCGTGGAGCACGAGCAAGAGAGAGACGGCTGGCCGGCGACGACGGAGGACTGGAGAAGGGGATCAGGGTATGTTGGGAATTTTTCTTTTTCGACCAATTTGGTCTACCTAAAATGCCTTCCTGACAGGGATTTCGCCCCGCTTTATAAATAAAGGCACACGGCCGAACTGATACAATGTGATGAGGAGACCCTCTTACAAAGCGGATCAAAAATAAACAACAAAGTACAAAGGAAACCGGGATTGCCACCGAAGGCCTCAGCGCAAAGTCGAGAAAACCGAGACTCCGCGACAGCGCCCCCAAGAGGGTGACGACGCAAAGCGCTGCCGCCGTCGAGACCAAGACGGTCAAGAGTTTTCACTCGGAGCCCTGGTGCGGAGGAGGTTCCACAACGACGCCCCCAAGAGGGTTACGACACCCGCAGGCGTCGCCGTCGTTGACGCCGAAGCACAGAGCTTTCGCTCGAGAACCTTCGGACCACACACGGTACCGCGACCTGCCCATAGCTTCCGAGTCAGGCCTCCAAACGCGATTCGGGTGCCGCCATTGCCAAAGCATTGTCAGCACCAGATTCTCCCACCGTCTACCCCTCGCCACCCACGTGGTCAGGGAAGAAGACCATCACCACTACCACGTCACTCGCCGCAGAGTCGTCCGTGCAGTCCACCTTCCGAGGCCGCCGCCCCGGCATCCGATCTCACCCCCACGGTGTAACAGAAGTCGTGACGGAAGTTTCTCCGAAGCGGACAAGAGAATGGCAGAGCAAGCCAAACATCTCTAGGACAGCAGGGGTACGACGAGCAGGACGCACCCGCAGGTCATACCCGCAGACCCCGAGCAAACGGGACTGCTAGGCGGTCACCGGATCTAGGCCCTCCTGGCCCGGATCCAGCACCCCATCCACTCCGTGGTAGGGGGAAGGGCTCCAGACACACCGGAAACCACTGAAACCACAGGCAGCAGAGCCCGCCCAGCCCGGATCAGGCCTAAACGGGCCCAGATCTGGGCCGAGAGCTCCGCTGGCCACCATCCCCGAACTGTGCCGCCGTGCTCATCTCCGTCGCAGACTCCAGAGAATGCGTCGTCGCCGATGCCCCATGGCTCCGCCGCCCCCGCCGTCCGACCACCGCGGAACTGCTCCAGGCGCCGCCGTCCCTGCCGCCAGGGCGCCGGGTCACGTGGCCCCGCACAAAGGCACAGGGCGGCCGTCCCCGACGCCTATCCAGCGCAGCCACGACGCCCTACCTCCGCCGGAACGAGATCTCACCACCTAGCCGCACCGCCACCAGAGAGTCGCCGCCCCGCGAGGCCCCCTCGAGCACGGGTAGAAGACAACCGCCGCCGCCGGCACCGCCGAGCTTCGCTCGGCGGCTCGCGCCGACGGCGGCGGCGGGGGAGGGGCGGGAGGAAGGCGAGGAGGGAGCGAATCACGGGCACCGCCCCGGTCGTCGCAGGGGCGACGCGGAGCGGGGAGAGAAAAAGGCCTCCTGACAATACCGGGAGTCGAATTAGCGAGCAGTACACCTCTATACTGCTCGTTAGCCGGGAGTCAAATTCCACCAGTACTAGTAGATACGCGCCATTGGATCTACCGATTGGAGGGTCTATATTGATCTGCGGGTACCATAAAAGAGCTCACCTTAACGTCTCTAGAACCATTTTGGACACATTGACTGGGCTTAAGATGATGCCCTCGCAACCTGGCTAGTTTGTTAAACAGTACGACCCTTTAACGAAAGATGTGTAGTCTGTATCTGGTATTGTTCAAGTACTGTCCTGCAGGTGTCCTGTGTCAATGACACAATAATATCTCATGCAGCTGATGCAACCCGGGGGAAAAAAATACCAGCAGTCTGCAACTGCAACACATGATCAGTGCTTCACGTTATGGTTGACATGGTACGAAGAAGAATGTCTATGGAGATCATCTTTTGTCTGTGAGAAAATGAGAACAAAGCAACCAGGGTAGCAAATCTATCAGTGCTTGCGTCTGGCTGACCCTAGAACCTTTGACGGCCAGCCATGAGCGGGCTATGTCTGAACAACAGTGTGCTAAGGGTTAGGCGATTTGATGGGAAGATGGATGTTGATTCTCTGTTACGTAGCTGCGCATCCACATCCTGTGGTCAGGCGAGCTCCGGTACATCGGAGCAGTGTAAACAGAACCGTGGCCATTCTGAATCTGAAGCTAATAATGTTTCTCAGGTGTGTCAACACTCAGCACACAGCGAACCTAGGCACGTCTAGGAGACGTCGGATGGCACATCTAAAATTCTGAACTGACCTGTAGGTTGGACTTGTGCTAAACTGACCCAATATGAACTCGAGTTTGCATTACTAACAGCACTAGCTGGGCTTTACAATATCGGTTATTACTATTGGGTTCCTGAGGTCCAGTAAACTCTTTTAAGATTTCAAAAATAGACTTGTGATTCCAAACAATTTTAAAAAACTGAAACATGGAAATATAAATTGTTCAATTACCGCATGACTACACAATTCATGCGTTCCGAAAAGGGCGACAGACATGTGTTGACTGAGGAGACAAATTATGAATCCTCATAACTGTAGAGTGCAGACAACGGAGAGCAATGATTAGCAGAGGCAATGATCTATGCTGGGTTCCCGATCTATCCGTGATTGAACTGAGAGGCCCCTTGTCGGATATCATCAGTTTATCAAAGTTCGTTTTCTTCCAGGTACGTAGGGGAGGCTTATAGATGCATGCTATTTCCTGTGTTGTGGTCTCATGCTGATGCCACAGTAGCTGTCTTCTCAGCCTGCGAAGAGACAGGATGAGAACCCGTTTAAATCTTGTATATGCATACCAAAAAGTGTTTCCTGCATTTACTAAGGCTCAATTTATTTTGGAAGGGGATTCGAATACGAGGTAGAAACATATTCACTCTCTTCATCAGGACGAGGGCATGATCGAAAGACAGGATCAACTCAAGAAATATATCAGGAGCTATTATAAAGGTCTGTTCGAGACTCCAGAGGAAGAAACTTTACTCTTGATGAGTCACGAATATAGGATATTCCCCAAGTTACTCCTGAGAAAAACAACTTTCTTATGGCTCCCTTCTCTGAAGACGAGATAAGCAAGGTGGTTTTCCAAATGGAGCACAATAAGGCGTCGGGACCGGATGGTTTACCAACATTTTGATAGCTGCGGTCTTCACAGCCCGTTGGGAATCGCAAGAGGAAGGTATGAAGCAGCGTAGTAGCAGTTTATCTTGAGAACAAAACCAAGGTTATCAATCCAATAGGATTTGGAAAAGGCTTCAACTAGGTGTCAACCAACCCTGTTGCTTAGTAAGTTGACGTGGAGCTGCACACAACACAATCAAACTATTTTGCCCCAACGAAACAAGAAGATTGTCAATCTTCCTGGCTTGCTGAAAACAAATGATTAAACGTATGGTGTGGAACATAATTATAAGGGCAAAAATTAACGGCGAGCAAATGATGATGGGAAGCAATGAAAACGGTGTTTTAATCACTGTAAAAGAATGGACCAGTGTCCACAATTCACTAGTGGTGTCTCTCCATAAAAACAGATAAACAAACATGCTGGGTAAACAAATTACAGCTAGACAATTGACAAATTGTGAGGGCATGACAATGTTATCATGACAAGCTATAGTTCACTGTAGTATTTAATTGGGTATTACAACAAAATACATACACCGTTATCCAACTACATCTATGACTAATAATCCAGCCCGGGATCGCTACTCAGCATGTCACCCGAAAGTATTAAGTTGCAAGCAACAGATTATCACAGTTAGCAAAGTTTGTAATGTAAGCAATACATATAACACGTAGAAATAAACACCGTTGTTTTACCCTAGTAGCAACAGCACATCCTCGTTCTTAGATGCTTCTGTCACTCGAGCCCATCCTCACAGGAAGCATGAACCTACTATATAGCATAAATACTCCCTCTTGGGGACACTAGTAACTATTTGGCCAAAGCAACCACTAGCATCGGAGAGTATGCAAGATCATAAATAAAACATAGATATATTGATGAACAAACTTGATCATAACTTCAGAATTCATCAGAACTCAACAAACACAACATGTAGCATTACATAAAGATGATCTTGATTATGTTAGGTGTCATGCTTCATGCGCTGACCACTATTTCAAAAGACCTCAGAGGTAGGCGCATGAAGAGAAAGGGGCCTTATACGTGGACGGAGGGGGCATCAGCTAGCAATTTTTAGGAAAATTGCGCCACACAAGGCTCGAACTCGAGACCTTGGCTCTGATACCATGTCAAGCTTCATGCGCTGACCACTATTTCAAAAGACCGATATGATGGAAAGGGCCAGACAATCCACTTATATACTCAACATTAGACAGCTCACAAGATCTAAACATGGTAGCATATGGAGACGAGACAACTGATATGTCTCAAACATATCTATAATTTTTTATGTTCATGCTTATTTTATATTAAATGCTACATGTTTTATTTATAGTTTTATATCATTTTATGCATTTTCTGGAACTAACCTATTAACAAGATGCCCAGTGCCAGTTCCTGTTTTCTGCTATCTTTTTGTTTCAGAAATCTTAGTAAGGAAATATTCTCCGAAAGACCTGAAAATTTACGAAGGTTATTTTTATGAAGAAAAGAAGACGGAGTCCAAAGGGCAGCCGGGGAGGCGACATTGGGCCCCAGACGCCCCATGCCCAGGGGTCGTCTGGCCCCCCTAGGTGCCCTCCGGCGCCGCCTCTTCACCTATATATTCACTTCGTTCCGAAAATCCTGAACACCCAATCAATTTTCTAGAAAGATATCCGAGGACGTTGTCGTCGCCAACTCTAGTTCGGGAGGGTTCTGAATCTCTTCCCGGCACTCTGCTGGAGGGGGAGATCATCATGAAGGGCTCTACACCACCATGCCTGCCTCCGGACTGATGCGTGAGTAGTTCATCTTTTGACTACGGTTCGATAGCAGTAGCTAGATGGTTGTCTCTTCTCCTTGCGCTACCATGTTTAGATCTTATGATCTGTCTAACATGATGAAGAGCATCTTTATGTAATGCTACATGTTGTGTTTGTTGGGATCCGATGAATTGTGAAGTTATGATCAAGTGTATTCATCTATCTATCTATATGTTTTATTTATGATCTTGCATGCTCTATGATTCTTCTGGTTGCTTTGGCCAAGTAGTTGCTAGTATATCCAAGAGAGAATATTTATACTATATAGTAGGTTCATGCCTCCTTTGTATGTGCTCGAGATGACAGAAACGAACGTGACTATGGATGTGATGTCGCTACTAGGGATAAAACAACGGTGTTTATTTCTACGTGCTATATGTATTGCTTACTTTACACACTTTGCTTATTGCAATAATCTGTTGCTTGCAACTTAATACTCTCGGGTGACATGCTGCATAACGATACCGGGTGGATTATTAGTCATAGATGCAGGTAGCAAGTGATCTATGTATTTTATTGTAATGCCCAATTAAATACTACAGTGAACTTTGACTTGTCATGATAGCATTGTCATGCCCTTACAATTTGTTAATTGCCTAGCTGTAATGTGAGATCCTGGTTGAGAGCTTAATAGGATTGATAGAATTAATACTCATAACAACAAGTTGCAACTTCTTTTCCGGAAACTCATCTGGAAAGAACTTCGAGGTTAAGTGTGCTTGGCCCGGAACACTCTAAGGATGGGTGAATGACCGGGAACTTGTTCCCGGGTGCGCACGAGTGAGGACAAAGTACGCAGAAAAGACTAGTGTTGATCTGGGTGGCCGGTCTAGAGATACTAGAGAGCTACCAGGGTGACAGGCCCGGCCCGGGGGTGGGCCGGGGGTGTTACATTTGGTATCAAAGCCGACCCTCGCGATAACTCGAGCGTGTGCGGGTCAGTGGGCGGACATGTCACTAGTAGGAGAATGCCATTCTGTGGCGCACCAAAAAATGTTTCTGTGGCGCATGGTTCCGTGCGCCACAGAATTTCTGTGGCGCACCTCTAGAAATGCGCCACAGAAATATTTTCCATGCGCCACAAAAATAATTTTGATTATTTGCTGTATTTGACAATAATGTATCTGTGGCGCTATTTGTTCGTGCGCCACAGAATATGGTGTGCCACAAAATTATTTGCTGTATATATTATCGATTATTTGCTGTATTATCGATTATTTGCTGTATTTGACAATAATACAGGTATATTAAGTGTTTATACCGAAAATAATAGAAATAGTAATATATTTTGACACGGTATTAAAACAGACAGATAAATATGTCATCACATCACTTAGAGCCCGAGATACATATATATAGTACAAGCATATGCATTTAACATTGGCATATGCATGAAAATAAAACATTAGTCTTAACCAAGTACAGTAGAAACATCAGTCTACATAGATAAGTGGACAAGTCAACATAAAACATAGTACGGAAAGAAGTGGACAAGTCGCTCTATGGGTCGTCGTCCCTATTCAGCTGAGCCCAGAACATCGGATCTGCGGGGTCATCAGTGTCCTCGCTCCCCCACGGCTGACCCGAAAGAGTGCGGAACGGAGGTATGCCGTCCCGCCTATTCACCTCGACCAAGTGCCTAGGGTCGCTGTGGTGATAACCATCGGGGTTCGGCGGCCCGAACATCTGCAGTAGCTGCTGCTCCGACTCCTGCCACTCCTGGTGCCGCTGCTGCTGCCGCTCCTCCGATGCCTGCTGCCGCTCCTGCTGCCGCTTCTGCCGCCGCTGCTCAGAGTCGGAATCCTAGTTATTCTCCCATTCCTCCTCCTGCTGCTCCTCCTCCTCCGCCAAGATCCCAAGAGAAGTGATGTCGTCGTCAGTAGGACCGGCGCCGTGGGAAGGACCGGTGCCGTACGAAGGACCAGCACCGTCAAAAGGACTAGCGCCGACCTGCTGGTAGGACATCAAGTTTGGCTCGTTCTGCAGGAGATGCCTCACATACGGGTCGTCCTGGGGGCGTGCGTTGCGATGTGCGATCTGCGCCTCAGCCAACCAGTGCTCCTTCTCCTTGGCCATTAACACCTGTCTGATCCCATCCGGTATGTACTCATTCACACGGTGGCGATCAGCTGGGTAGTTCAGATCCTTATCTTTCTTCTTATCACCGTACTCGTGTACGGCGAAATAATCATAGGCGCACGCCGCCTCCTCCGCTGTATTAAACTGCCCAGCCCAGTGCTTCCTCTTGTTGATATGGATCTGACATCCATACACGTACCGACCAAGCTTCTTCCTATAGCACGCCCTCACACCCTTAAACCCGGCCATTCCGTGAAACTAAAACATATTAAAAACAAATTCATTAGAATAAAAAAACTACACAACTATATACTATAAACTACACAAATGTGGAAATTACACAATATAAACCAATGAACAGAACTAAAATTATTTTTAGCAAAGTCATGCCAAAATTATATTCATGCATGTAGGGACATTGATCAAACATGCAAAAGTATAACTAATACATCTTGATCCCATGAATAATTTGGTCCATTTTTATTTAACCCTAATAGATCACGAATAATATCACTAATACATCTCCTCTCCCATGCATGAACCTCTCAAACTAACTTCGACCGGGACCTGAGCCGCGGGGTGCTGAGCCGCGGACGCTGCGCATCCAAAGATAAAGAACCCTCACAGGGTCATAGCTCATGTGAGGAGGAACCCTCTGAAGAAACGACCATGTATTGTTGTACTGCCCATCCAACAAATACATGCAGCGACGGACGTGCTCGTCCTCCTCCCTGATACGACGGCACACCTCCTCCTCGGGGGCCGGCTCCCTCTGCACCGAGCGTGGCCCACGCGACTGCCACCAAAGACGATCCAGGTCAACGACGTCACCTGGATTCCTCACCAAGATACGCGTCCCGGAAGGTAGCACCTCCCAGTGCCAGCCCGGCGGAGTCCAGTCGTGGACATCGCCCCTCTGGTCCAACAGTGACATCGTCGCCGAGAACAATAAACTAAAAACACAATTTTTAAGTAGCAAGCAAATTTAAATAAGGAACCCTCACAACTAAAATTATCTACAATCTAAGCTACACAACTATATACTACAAACTAGACAACTAAATTATCAATTATCAAATTATGATGGAGTCTTCTTCATATGTCCTATTTTTAGCAAAGTCATGCCAAAATTCACGAAAAATTTCGGCATGACCTTTGCTAAAAAAGGGACATATGGAGTACCCGAATTTGCCGGAACGGAAGTTAATCGACGTTCCGGCAATCTCAAGGGCCTCTCGGGGTACCTGCAAGCATTTCACAAAAAATCCACATCTCCGGCCAGCATCTCCGGCCGGCATCTCCACGACACGATGGTCGGAGCACAAACAACCATGACACGATGGTCGTGGTAGCACAGATCAACACAAGCACACACAACTTCTCGATCGGGGTACCAATAGCTCACCAAAGGGCGTCTTCTTGAAATTGAAGCACATACAAGAACTTCTAGCACACACAAGAACCTCTGCACCTGTACAAAAAAAAAAGGATCATGAACTTGAAGCAGAAACAAGAAAACGATCCGAGTCATACAAGTCATATTACATAAAAACTGCATAAAATTAAATGTTTCCCGATTTTCCCGATTTTCCCGATGTTCCCGATTTTCCCGATGTTCCCGATGTTCCCGATTTTCCCTATGTTCCCGATGTTCCCGATTTTCCCGATGTTCCCGATGATCCCGATTTTCCCGATGTTCCCCCCGATGTTCCCGATGTTCCGATGTTCTCGATGTTCCCGATTTTCCCTATGTTCCCGATGTTCCCGATTTTCCCGATGTTCCTGATTTTCCCGATGTTCCCGATGTTCCCGATGATCCCGATGATCCCGATGTTCCCGATGTTCCCGATGTTCCCAATTTTCCCGATGTTCCCGATGTTCCCGATTTGTGGCCGGCATCTCCGGCCGGCAACATCCACATACACTGTCGGAACACAAGCTACATGGATGAACCAATGCAAAACTTATCTTCATGGATGACCAATGCAAAACTTGTCTACATGTATTTCTTGACCGTTACATCTCTACAAAATATAAAATCTTGCAAATTCCAACTAAAAATGATCTTCATGAAAGTTAAAAAGTACCAACTTTGGAGGCTTACAAAATTATCAAATCTTGATCCTATTTACAATGTAGCTTCATGGATCTCTTGCACTATGTTATTACTTCATGATAAAGCTCAAAAATATTTTTTTTGAAAACTTCAAACACCTTAATTCAGGTCTGTTTTTAAGGTATGTTTAAACAGTGACCATATGTTTAAACACCTTAAACCTCAATTTTTTAATCTCCAATCTAACCTAACACTAACCTAGCAACTAACACTAACCTACCAACTAACACTAACTTGGGTTTGGAATTTTAACAAACACCTAGCTAGCTAGAGGTAGGGGAAGGAGGAGAGGGAGAGAGTGGCAGCGCACCTCGGGGAGGGAAGGGAGGCGCGGGTGGCGGACGGCGGTGGAGATGCTCTCGTGGGCGCGGATGGGCGGACGGCGGTGGAGGTGCTCGTCGTGGGCACCGGCGTCGAGGTAATAGGTCCGAGCGCGGCGCGGGTGGACAGGATCCGAGGTCGCGGCGCGTGGTGCGGCGGGTTGGGTGGTGCGGCCGGCGGCAGCGAGTGGGGCGGTGGTGGTGCGGCGAGTGAGGGCGGGTTGGGCTAGGGAGGCCGGCGGCGGCGAGTGGGGGCGGTGGTGGTGCGCGGGCCCTTGGCCGGAGAATTGAAAGGAAGAGAAAGATAGGGGGCGGCCGGGCTCGGGGGCGTAAAACGGCTAAGTTAGTAAATTTTGTGGCGCACCGGTTGTAATGCGCCACAGAAATGTTATTTTCAGTGGCGCATCCAGAACCGTGCGCCACAGAATAAGCACCTCGAGGGGGGCCTACCACATTTCTGTGGCGCACTGGACAAGATGCGCCACAGAAATGCTGCTTTCTGTGGCGCATCTAGTACAGTGCGCCACAGAAATGTCACCAGATTTTTGTGGAGGTGGGACCCACCATATTTCTGTGGCGCATTCCAGCTTGCATGCGCCACAATATTCTGTGGCGCATATGGCAGGGTGCGCCACTAAAATGGTTTTGTGGCGCATGGCATGTATGGTGCGCCACAAAATGTCGTTCCATAGAAAGGCACTTCCCTACTAGTGTGTTGGACATGTGCCGACACTGGGCGCACAGACAGGTGCCAAGGGGAGAAGTTCCTGGACTGGGGACTGACCGACGAGGACGTCGGTCTCCTAAGGGGGGAAGGATGTGAGATTCTGGCTCAGGGCTTAATAGGAATTATAGAATACTCATTACAACAAGTTGCAACTTCTTTCCGGAAGCTCATCTGGAAAGAATTCCAAGGTTAAGCGTGCTTGGCCCGGTGCACTCCAAGGATGGGTGACCGATTCCTGGGTACGCACGAGTGAGGACAAAGTGCGCAGAAAAGATTAGTGTTGATCTGTGGGGCAGTCTAGAGATTCTAGAGAGTTGTCAGGGGTGACAGGCCCGGCCCGGGGGTGAGCCGGGGTGTTACATGTAATTTGTTACCCATCATGTATGTTTATTTATTTTATGGAGAGACACCACTAGTGAACTGTGGACCCCGGTCTATTCTTTTACATTGATTAAAACACTGTTTCCATTGCTTTCCATCATCATTTGCTCGCTGTTCATTTTTGCATTTACATTTATTTTCCACACCATATGTTTAATCCTTTGTTTACAGCAAGTCAGGGAGATTGACAACTTTCCTGCTTCGTTGGGACACACCTAGTTGAAGCCTTCTCCAAGTACTACTAGATTGGTAACCTTGATTTTGTTTTCAAGGGAAACTTGCTACTACGCTGCTTCACACCTTCCTCTTGGGTTCCAACGGGTGTGTGATCCACGCCGTCAACAACCATCTAGCTACTGCTATGAACTCGTAGTCCAAGGATGAACTACTCACGCATCACTCCGGAGGCAGGCATGATGGTGTAGACCCCTCCGGTGATGATCTCCCCCTCCGACAGAGTGTCGGAAAGAGCTGTAGAACCCTCCCGAACTAGGGTTGGCGACGGCGGCGGCCTAAGATATCTTTCGTGGAAATTGATCGGGTCTTTAGGGTTTTCTCGTGGAATAGAATTTATAGGCGAAGAGGCGGCGTAAGGCGGTGAAGGAATCCTCCAGAAGGGGGCTGGGCACGGGCCACCCTTGGGCCGCACCTGGACCCCTCCTAGGCCCTTGCGTGGTCCATCTGCTCATGGTCTTCTGGCTCTGGGGCCCTTTGGTGATAAAAATAATTCTCGCAAATTCTCAACAATTTCTATAATATTTCCTGACTAATATTTCTGAAAAAAAAGACAGCAGAAAACAGAAACTGGCACTGGGCATCTTGTTAATAGGGTTAGTCCCAGAAAATGCACTAAAATTATATATAACTGTAAATAAAGCATGTAGCATTGATATAAAACAAGCATGGAATAATCAAAAATTATAGATACGTTTTCAATGATAAAGATTTTTCTCGTTTGCAGGTACTCTACCGGTGCACATGTACTCTCCGTTCGTGGTCCAACTTACAACGGGCGGGGCAATGAGGACTCTTTACGGAGGCATGTGCTGATGTGCACGTTTGGAAAAGGAGGCGAGGGATGTTTTTATCCGACATGGATGGTCGCTTGATCGCCAAATTGGTCCTCCATAGACATTGGCATTCGTCATAGGCATTGGCGTTTTACTTATACATGACTGTAATTCGTCTAGTGCTACTTTTTTATTTTTTTCATTTTGATGGATTGCGGATGTGTGTATTCTTATGCAGAGGCCGGGTGTAAATGTGTAATGCTTAAACTCTTAAGTAATAAAGCTCTTTGTCAAACAAAAACTACTCTTTAGTCAGCTTCTTGTCCTAACTTCTAAAGTACACTGCTGAAGAAATAAAATATGATGTCCTCAGATACAACCTCTGTATTCTCTTGCAGAGTGCATTGCCGAAATATTCAGTGAGTTGTACTTGTACCAAAAATAGAGAATAGACATGCCTAGCAAGGCTGTCCAAAATTCAGACGTGTTTGGATTTTCCTGGCTGATATACATCCGGTGGTAGTAATCACAGATTTACAAATGTGTGATTGTGCTGTCGATGCGTGCTTGTTTTTCTCAATGCACAGTCGCAGTTGTTATGAAGATGATGGAAATCAAGACTCGAGAGGCCTGAATTTGGTGAAGTCTGAAATATGGAGGCAGTTGCGCGCTCATGATTTCCTATGTTGCGGCGGGCAACTGATAACCAAAAAACGGAACTGAAGATCAATTAAGGAATTGGGGCATCAGATTGGTGAAGTACTAAAAAACATTATGAGATTTGCATCAGTGGCAGGTCGGTTCTGAGAGTGACCATCGAAGTGCAGAGGTGCGACCGCGCCTGCCCATTCGACAGTGCCTACGGCAGCAGTGCTTACTGCAAGAGTGGTTAGGATAACTCCATATAGTAATGACAATCTTAGTGAATCATTAACTAATCATCATTTGAATCTGGACACTCCATATGGCACCCCAGCCTGCATTTGAAAACTGGCCAGTTGATCCAGCCCCATCGCTAATCTGGCAGTGGCGGCAACTGCTGACAGGGACATATATACCACTCTGGCCAATTGAAACTTTTGATAGTACAGTGTTGATCCTTGTTGGCCGCTCATGGCCTCGTGCCTGCATTGTTTGCTGCATGCGTGTGCTGTACGAGTAGAATATGCTAATGTCAACTTAATACAAGTCGCAATACATAACCCAATAAATGGTAAATATCCCCTATCCTACAATAGAATTCTTTCTCTGGAGCTCATATAAAAGAACCTGTTCGTCGCCTTACATCGGCGTCATGACCACGACGCCTAGCCTTTATCCAGGCATATTATATGCACTTTCGAATTTATAACTTCAATCATCTCCTCTACCGGCAGACTGAAATACATCGGTTTTTCTTCGCCGGCAGGACAGAACAAAGTTTACGCACATAATCAGGACAAAACAACAAAAACAATCACGCGATTTGGTTTAAATCGTCCAATGTCCATCTGACAACATGTTCGGCGAGATTAAACTACCCGGATCTAAAGAAAAATATTAATGGAATACAGAACGATCGGGGGACTGATTAGAGCTGAGCAAACACGGTAGCCATTGTGGAGACGACAACCAGGCCTAAATTAAAGGAGGTGTGACTGCTGGTAACTGCCACCTAGCTCTCCTGCTCTCCCTATATATACCCTTCCCATGTCACAGCTCGAAGTGCAACTAAGACCACAAGATCGAGCTTCTCCTCCTCCTCCTCCCCCTCCTCCTCCTACCAAGTAGGAATTCCCACGAGCATAATTTGTAGTGTTCAAGCTCGTCGTCGAAGATGTCGACCAACTCGAGATCGAACTCCAGGGCGAACTTCTCGAGCGAGATCCACGACATCGGCACGGCCCGGAACTCCACCACGCCCAACATGATGTACTACAACGAGAAGTCTATCGCAGACTACTTCCCTCCTCACCTCCTCAAGAAGGTGAGGCAGATCACACATCATATACACAACTGTCGCTGCACCGGTGATGGTTGCCTGATTCAGACTTGTCTAGCTCTTGATCAGTTAGGATTAATAATGCGTATGTTTCCATTCAGATGGTGTCGGAGGTGGTGTCGACGTTCCTGTTGGTGTTCATGACCTGCGGTGCGGCGGCGATCAGTGCCAGCGACCCCACGCGCATATCGCAGCTGGGCCAGTCGGTCGCCGGCGGGCTCATCGTGACCGTGATGATCTACTCCGTCGGACACATCTCCGGCGCACACATGAACCCCGCCGTCACCCTATCCTTCGCCGTCTTCCGGCATTTCCCATGGATTCAGGTACGTGCGCAGCATACACAGCTCAATGGTAGTAACGCTGCATCTATATATGCACTACCTGCCAAGTGCCTAAATCATTCAGCCACAAAAGTCATCCTAGCAATTACCTTTCTTTCACTCTCTCCCAATCTAAACTTTCCAAGGGAGATGTACACAAACACCACACTAATCAAGCACCGATTGGGTATATGTGGCATGCATAAGAATACCCGTCACTTTGTTTTGCCAAAGCTACAATGCTCCGTCAGTCAGCTATAGCTCCTGATCGATGAGATTACAGTTGCTTCAGTATTTCGAGAACCGTTTAAAAACTTGTCTGATTTAGTCATGGCCACAAATTGTTTACTCACGTGTACTTGTCAAGATGTTGTCATGGA